>VZRU01015474.1:55294-68073 GCA_013398155.1 Pedionomus torquatus | reverse complement strand
AAAGGAGGGGGAGCAGGTCGGAGGCAGAAGTAGTAATTTCATCTTCCATAAGATTTCTCCAAACACAAAGGATGCCTCTAGGTTGCCACCTAGTGGCTCTGAGGATGAAGGACCTGCGCTTTCAGAGAATATGCTTTGTACGTATCAGATGAACCTGCGTGTCCCAGGTGATGGCTGTACAACATCGCTCAAATTCCCCTCTGCTTCTAAAGCCCAAGAGGGAACGGACCCTAGTCCACAGTGCTGCAGTTTCCCACTGCCTCTTAAATCTCAGCTGCCTGATGAGCTCAAGAGTGAGCATGGGTCACCACTGATGGTCTCCCTGTCTCCCTTAAACATCTTGCCCTTGGCACACAAGGACACTCAGGTTGATGCACTGCCATTCATGCCAGCACCCAGGGCCTGCAAGAGCTGTGAAAGTTGCCCTGCAGCCTGGTGGCACCTGGTGGCCTGATGACATCTCAGCCTTACACTCCCTGCCCCAGCCACACAGGAGAACCCAGGCTGGGCAGCTCTGCCTCCAGCTGCTCTGGTTTGAGCATGCAGGCTCCTGAGGTGTGGGAGCAGACAGCTGTAGAAAATGTCTTTTGGCAAAACAAAGATAATAACGGTTTGGCAAAGAGTTTTAATTTAGAAATCTCTCTTTGCTTTCTTTTTTTAAGAGCCTGGAAATATGCGGTGCTGAGCACTGCACCTCCAGCTGTGTGAAACGGCCAGCTAGGTATGGAAGAGACCATTTTGATTTTACATTATGATTTCTTTTACAAGGTTTTGGATGACCATAACCCAGAGAGGAAAAAAAGAAGTGTCGGGGGCGGGGGTGGGGGGGTGGGGGGGAGCTTTTGGATTTTCTCATAGCCTCTCTGCTTGCGCAAGATACGTACTGTGTCCCCAAGTCAATGGTACTGCAGAGACCTGTCCCTGCTGGCAGTGCACTCAGCTCAGTCGCTTTCCTCAATGCAGTTAATTAAAGGCGCTGATGGATGCTGCTGTTTAATAAAGCAGTCTTTATGTTCTGGGAACGGCCAGGGGTTCTTTAATTTATTTATTCACGGTAGGGGCACGTGTCCCCATTGGTGAATGAGGGGTGTGTGACCCACTGCCACCCAGCACCCCATAACTCCTGCGCCCTGACAGCACCCTCAGCTCCCCTACACCACCGGTGACAACCCCATGGGAAAACTCATTCCTCACCCATGCTTTATGGGGCGAGGGGTGATGCCTGGTCTGTCCTTCCCCTGTCTGGGTGTGCACAGGCGTGTGAGCTGTCAGCTGCACAGACAGGCTGTGGCCAGGGGGAATACCTGCTGCGGGTAATTTAATCCCTGCTACAGAGCAGTACCTGCTGTAATGAGGCTCATTATGAAGCTCTATTTAAAGCCTCATTTAAGCCAGACAAAAAATAGCTCTTTCTGCAGCATGGAGTGGGTCAGCAGCCCCAGTTAGAGGTATACTGCTGATGGTGGGGCTTCCTCCTCCAAGAACAGCGGAAACCCAAGCAAGTTATCTCTGAAGGCACTGAAAATTATCACCCAGAAACACCGTGCCAGTGAAAATGGCACTGACAGAAAAAGACGAGACAAAGTTCCCAAATAGGGTATCTCATGGCACCCACCTGCAATGGATGGGAAATAAGAAGCAATGTGATACTTTAATACTTCAAAGATACTGGAGAAGAGGAAGACAAGAACTTGTAACCCTGGGAGGATCTTGGGGGGAAGGGCGAGGAAGGGGTCATAGCAAGCTGGCACCCAGCACTCTCACCAAAGCACTGAAGATGGATTTGACCACCAAGCAAGACCAGGACATTTGGGAGGATGACAGTGAAAGGGCAGGTAGAGGGGTCCATTGGTCACACCCTGCCTCAGGACTGTTCCCAGCACATGGAACGTCTGGAGGTGTTACACCCATGGCACCAGAAAGTGCTCAAGCAACCAATACCGCCTGCTCCAAGCCCTGCTGTGACCCTGGGAGGTCCTCTTGCCTTTGCTGGGCTCAGGATCAAGCATCTCTTCCAAAAAATGATGCCTGCTGAGCACGCCAGGAAAAGAGGAGCCGTCTCATTCCTTTGTCCCAAATAAATTTCATGGCAAATAAAAAGGTTGCATAAAGTATTTGGTTATTTGTACATTGTTCCTGGAGTGATGAAATTTCAGTTTCCTCTAGAATATTAGAATCTCCCTAAACTCTTGTTTACTATGCATGGATGCAGAAGGAGAATTACTCAAGTTTTTGCAATAAAAATAAGGTTGGTTTTGTGAACACCTGCTTTCTCCTGTTTAATAATGCTGAGCTCCTGTCTTGTATGCTCTTCTGTTTACTCTCCCACAAATTATTTTTGTTCTCAGTTGACAAAGATAAATGATGGGATTAATATATATTGGAGAAGTCCTGGTGAACAGTTTGCTAGCAAAGAGAAAGGATTGATATTATTTCCCTCAGGTAACATAACACAGACAAACTGGATTAAGAGTAATTTGCTGTGGGGCTTATATGTGATCATGAGCCATTAGTGGAACACTATTTATGAAAATTGCTTTTTCTAAAATAAAAACTAGACTGACTTTCATTACCTTGCTGGTGCTGGGCAAAGAAGAATCATTCTTTTTCAGCAAGAGAAGAAAAATTAGAGATCACTACCTGTTCCGTGACAGATAACTACAAACTGCTGAAGGTGTGATAAGAAAAGCAAACCCAGCACCTCTGCCATTAAACATGAGTCAGGAAGGTTGGTTGTGACTGATCTATATGCAGACATGTTATTTACCTGTTTTTCTTGCAGGAGTGTCCTGGGTCTGCTATTCCCTCTCTATTAAGCCTCAAAAGGTAGTATTATTATTTTTATTTTTTTAGCTTGTTTTTTGGAGAAACACGCTTCTTAAAAATGGATATAACTCAGATGTGCTGAGTAAGGGGGGAGAAAAGAGCACTTTCCCATCTCCCAGAACATCATGAAGTTACTGCTCCCTTCCTCACTGGGGATGCTGTAGACCTCAGGGCAAATCTCACCTCCCCGTACTGCTCTGCTCTGGTCGTTCTTGAGCAAAACTCATTCCATTCAAAAACTCCCAGCCCTGCCCCTTGCTGCCATAAGGATGAGGACTCACAGGGTCCTCCCTCCAGTCATCACTGATACTCAGGTGTTCACACTGTGTGAACATCCTCCTCGTGTTCATGTATGCAATAGGAACCGTACCCTTGCAGGAAATAATATTTTGTTTACTTCCAGAAGTTCAATAAAGATGGGACTAATCCTTGCCTCAAAAATGCTGAATTATGTATATATAGTATTCACAGGAAGCTCCTAAAGTAACTGTTTTTAAACATGGTATTGCCCAAACCCTTACAATGCAGGCTTGCGTTGTGTGGCTACAGGGAGTTTGTCCACACTGGGAAGGAAAAACAAACTCTAAAAATAAAATTGGCCAAATAATAGGAGTTGAGCCACCTCATTAGTCCATTTGATGCAAACACAGGAATCGCAAGTTTCCCAACTCACCCAGCCCAAAAGCTTGGTTTTTTCCCCGCTGCCCAATAAAAAGATATTCACAACTGTGCAGCTTGTATCTCTCTAGACCTTTGCAAGTATCGTGACACTGCTGGTTTAATAATAACCCTTTGCACTTCACCGCTGCAACACCCTTTCCTTCACAGAGCTGCCCTGACGGGAGGAGAATTCACTCACAGGTCGCCCTCCTGCCACATCGCCCTGAACCAGAGTCACCTCCTACTTCACAGGGGAAAGGAGAATGAAATGTTATCCCCTGCCAGCCAGCAAGCCTCAAGCAGATCTATGGCTCCTGTTCCTGCAAGGACCTGCCCCACTAAAAAATGCAGGAGAACTGAGTGGCATCAGCCAGGAGAGCTGTTGTGCAGGGCTGGTGGGCTGCAAGGTCCCAGGGGTCCAGAGCCCTCACCCTGGAGGTCCTGCTGCCCCTCTGAGGCTTACCTGAAATAATTCCTGCATCTATTTTAGATTTAACATCTTCACAGATCTTGCTTTTTCCATTATTTTGGTAGTGCAATAACCAGTCACTAGGAGCTGCAGGTAGAATTAAAAAAAGATGCGCATGTCACAAAGCATCTTTGGATGCTTTGCTCTCTAAAGTCTTCCTTCAAATTCTGGTGTCTTAATTAGGCTTCCGAGGCAGGGCAAGTGAAACACTTGACTTTTATCCAATGTGCTTCAGTGAAGACTTTCCAGAGCTGATTGCTAGGGCTCTTGATCCTTCCACAGGTGGGAAAACTGAGGCAGACAACATGATGAGCCCAGCTGTCCAACAGAAAAGCTGGGTGCAGCTCCAGGGTCTGCAGGGCAGGGGGTTCACACCCTGATGCTTAGACTGAGAGTGACGCCCACCCATGGCAGTTACCCACTCACCCCTGTGCCCTCTGCATGCAGCCCTGCATCACATGCAGGGCGATGCAGCTGCTTTTCCCTGCCTCACAGAGGGGTAGCAGAGTGTGCAAACCATCGTGCCTGCAAAATTGTGATTCATCCTTTGCCAAAGCACTTCAGGGAAGCAGACAGAAATCAGAGCTGAGCCTGCTGAGGTCCCCCAGATCGCCCTGCCACTGCCCCGGGACACCTGAAGCCCCCATCAAGGTTGGGGTGCCTGATGGCTGGCATCCTCCAACAGACCGGTGCAGGCACTGCAGCTTGGTGTGCCAGCAGCGATGGTGCAGTATCATAATTCTGCCAGCCCTGAGGGTTTTGAACACAATACTGGTAGTAATCCCTTTTGATCTGATGCTAATCCCAGATAATTGCTTTCAGGCTTAATAGGAAAACTGCCTTTTCTTGGGGGGAATCGGTCAGTTTGAAAGGGCTTTGATTTAAGTAATGCTGTAGGTGCTTGTTTTAGCAGAGGGAGCTCTATTGTTCCTGGGAGCACGGGATGCCAGGAGTAATGACACAGGCCGTGATCCTGCAATTAAACCCAACTGTCTGCAGACATCCAGCCACACAGGCAGAGCAGCCCAGAGAAAGGATCCTTTTTAAATCACACTGAACTGGGAGAAGCACTGAAAAAACATGCCTCCAATATCGATGAGAAATTAGGAAAATTGCTGTCATGGGATATCGAAGAGGTCAAATACATCAGCAGTTTAGAAGGAGATAGGATAAAGTCATGGCTAAACAAATGTATGCGCAGCCCAGAGTGATGTGCCCTTCCCAACCCCACACCTGTGTCTGGGAGGATCTCAGAAGTGCACCCCATTTTCAGGTACAACATAGATTGGGAATACATTCAGCCTCCTTAGGCACCATGACCTTCCCCACAAGCCAAATTTCTTGCTCTAAGTGCACCATAAATTACAAACCTGAGCAACCTGGAGGTGTAAAAGCATCGGTCCGAGCACACTTATTCCTTTAATGGAAAAGTTGGTTTTGGATGGCAGCTTGTGGGTCACTGTGCTCTTAATCTGCTTCCCCTGAGATCCAGAGCCATGCTGACAGTGTACATTCTTTCTGCCTAGCCTCTAAAACTACCAAACAATGGGTTTCCCATTGTTCATTAACCAAAGGTTTCCATTTTACAGCTGTGGGTGTTGAAAAGTTAGTTATAGCTGAGGCAGGGAGAACAAAGTGATTTTGCAGCTGTGTGAAGGTTGCACATTAGGGCTTTTTTATGAAATATTGTCTCTCGGAGGAAGAATTGGTTTGTGACAGTGTATTTAGACAGTGAAGGTCCTGGCTGAGGCTTTGAAGGTGATCACTGGGATGGGTGGGTGAGGCAACCCAGAAAGGGTCTTCAAAACCAGCCAGGGAAAGTTAACAAAGAAATGGGTGGCCTGAGACCTCCTGGACTCGGATCAGATTTGATTGAACAACGCTGAACAAGCCTCAGCAAAACTTAACCTGACTTAATCCTCCAGATAAAGTAAAATTATCAGGCAGATTTTTAACAGCACAAGCACAGAAAATGCAGGCTGAGCCCTTGGGTGTCAAACCCAAACCGGCCCCAGCTCCTTTGGCTGGGTAACACTTGCCATAGGGTCCCAGAGCAGAATGTCAAAGTGTTTCTGCTGCCTTTGCTTTGAGGTCCTTTGCCCACTGGAGGGAGCATATGACAAGCAATTTGATACACAGGACAGGGGTTTAAAGTAGGTTTGCATTTAAACGAAGGCTGGGGAAGCATGATTAGATTTTGCTCAAGCAAAAGAAAATATTAAATAAACAAAAAAATGGAGTGAAGCTTAATTTGTTTAGTTCTGGGCTCTGATTTCTTGCCTTTTAAAGAGCTTTTCCTACAGGGAAGGCAGCCAGGAGGAAAACTCCAGCCACCCTATGGAGCTTCCCCTTAATTTACTTTATAACTCAACACAGTTACCTTTTTAAATAAATGAAATCTATATACATAGATATAATGAAATCTGCTGAAGTCGTGGGTGAGCTACAGAAGCCACCAAGTCTTGTGCTGGAGAACATGCATCACTTCAGTATCCCCCAAACACTTTCAATGAGGCACACATTAGCATATGCTTCAGTTTTATCTAGTGGTAAGGCAAAAATATGTTCTGGTCCTCACCTTTACTGCCATGCCCCTGGGGGCCTCAAAACCTCGGTGATGTGGAGCAAAGATAAGAGAGGATGAGAAGCATCCCCCCTCAACTTCACACCCTGCCACTCACACCCCAGTCTCATTCTCATGTACACTGAGCATCCCTGCCCTCCCCACACCAAAGCCAGATGCAGTCCTCAGGACCCTCCTGCACAGTGGCATTTGCACTCAGAAGTGCCAAGTGATGCTGACCACAACACACAGGGGGTCCTGCGTCCTCACACCAGGAGATCAGGAGGGGTCTGATCTTTTGCAAAGTCTGATGTTTTTCTGAATCAGTTCCAGCATTTGCCCATCTCTCTACGTACTTAAATGGCTTTCTTTGTCTGTCTTTTAGCTATTATGCCCAAAATGTGCTTTGGGTATGTGAACTGGATGCTGGATAGAAGCCCTCTCCTTTGTCCCAGCAAGGTCTTCCGCTCCTGCAGCATGTGCGCCTCACTGCTGGTTTATCTCCATGAATGCCTCTGCCTTTAGCTGCCTGAGGGGGCTCAAAAATTTGTGGACAGCATCTCCAAACATCAATTCTTGGGCTGTGGCATCCTGTATATCCAGGAGAGTGGAAGAGAAAGAGAAAGATTTCAGACCATTTAACAGGACCTTGTATGTTATTAGCCTTTTTGCTCCAAAAGACCGTTGATCTCTCCTTTTTTATCTGAGGTAGATTCCCCCACTCATTAGTGCTCACTGCGAGGAGTGCAATGGAGAGAAATGTTGAATATAGGAGCCTAATAGGAGCTAGTTGAGATGTATCATCCATCCAGTAAGATGCTGGCAGCTCTGTGCTCCTGAGGAGCACTGTGATGGTGCTTCAAATCATTTTGTCAAGCCTTGCCTTGATTTCAAGGTGTGTTTGATGCCTTTTTTGACTGCAGACACGCAGAGGGCAAAACCCACCCAACCTGTAGTGCTGTAATGCTCTCACAATAACACTGCATATGGCACCACTTGCCATTATTAGTACAGTAAACTGAACAATATTGATTCAGAGGATTTGTGGTTTACCAGCATAGTTTAGTTGTTAGCCTTCACACCGTTGCCTGACTCATGAATACACATTAAGTCTCAAATAGTTCGTTTACAGTTTAAGCAGTTGGGTTTGTGTGTGAGAGAGAAAGAGAGATGTATTTATTTGTATTAATTCAGGTCACATTTCCTTCAAGACACCACATGGCCTAATCCAATGCCCATTGACGCCTGGTGGAGCCCTTCCAGGGAGTTCCAGAGCACCTGGATTGTGGCCACCAGGCCACCATTTTCAGAGATACTGAATAAACACAGCTCCCAAGTCCTTTAATTCGCCTTTGTGAGCACATTTGCCTTTGATATTCTCTCCTTTATCTAGGCATGTGGTTTGAGGGTAAGAAGCTGTCTGGTTCTTGACAGGTTGTCTATTAAATATAGATGATGTCTTCACATGCGATTGTCTCCTAGATGTTTTTGGAGGAACAAAAGGTTCCTGTTCATAAGCTCTGGCATGCCATACGGGGATGATTACAAAGGTTAAGGCTTAAAGATAGTTTCCATTTACTTCAATGACTGCAGGACTATCCCTCTAATAGCCCTAATTAAAAATTAGCCTGATATAATACCATTTTTATAATACAGCCTGATTTTATTTCATTTTTTTTTTGTGATACATGTGATGCTGACACAATGCCTCTCATTCTCTCGTAGTGTCTCTCCCCCTACAATTCACTATAGATGGAGCCAAAGGAGAATTTGCTTTTGGATAATGTGCTCCATTTGAGGGTCAACTCAAACTTCTGTGTTCATGGTTTTGTGTAAACTGAGAGACCAAGAGCAACCACAGCATTCTGCAAGGTATCCCTTACTATGGAGGAGCAGCTTCTGGGACAAACCAAGGACTTCTCCATCCCTGGTTACTCAGCCCAGGGTCTCAGTGCCATTGTTTTAGGGAAACAAGCAAGCATGGGATACCTCTCCCACCAAGAGCCATTGTCCCGCCTGTTCTCCCCTTTCCCACTGCACCTTAGGAACCACAGTCTGTCCCAGCTGAAGATGCTCCCGATGGCAGCTGGCACAGGCCCAGCTCTCCATCAAGTGCCGGCAGTTCCTGCCCCCCTGACAAGCTCTGCTACAAATTTCCTCCCTCCTTGCTGCAGCCTTTGCTGTTTGATATTAGCTTTTGATTGAGAGATTCTTGCAGCAGGGCCAATACTTTCAACGCCCATTACTTGTGTCAGAAACTCCCCATTGCTCTGCTGACATATTTTCTTTTCCACAAGAAATTCCTGATGTGGAGAGCAATTACTCTTTTTTCAAGGAAGCACCTGAGACACTCCACTGCCATGAAAGTCCTGCTGCCATTGACTACAGCAATTTACAAAGCTTTAACAACCAGAATACACTAAAGCTGCCAATCAGGATTGCTCTACCAGGAAATACGATCGTTTTTCTTGGATTTTTAGCATCTGTCTTCAAACCTGTGATGGTATGATATGCTTCCTAGCACCTCATGGAAAACACCAACAGGTACAGAGAAGGCAGTTAGAAGCATGGCACCCAAAAGTCCCTTCAAATATGCCCATAACTGAGGGTCTCATAAAGGTCTTCTGACTCAGAGCAAAGCCTTAAAAGAGCTTAGCTCGTTCTGATGTTGTAACATGATCTTATGACAATAAAAAAGCACCAAAATGTCCTAACCAGGTGTGGCCAGGGGAGCCACTGGATGTGACTGGAGGAGCAGGCACCACAGCCATGGGGAGGGAAGCTCTGCAGGTGGACCCTACCTGCTGGGCAGGAGGTCCACTTTCAGGAAGAAGCATATCCGTACCCGAGGGGTTTGCTTACATGTAGTGGTAACAGCTAGCTAGACTTTAAAGCCAGGCAGGTAACCACCAGCTGAGTGAAGATCTAAGCACCAGGCTCATGGGCAGCAATAGCCTACCGCTACAACCTGCCCCATCTCACTGCTGGTCCTGGTGGGAGATTTCCCACTGACTGATTTAACACTTCTTGACTTGATGGGCATTGGTCAGGCTCTAAGTTAGTTACTGGACATGCACATCATGAATACATAAAGCAAGGCCATATGTTGAGAAGACACAAGAGTGTCTGCATAGCATGTCTGGTACCTATCTGGCTGGAAAAAATTTCTAGATCTTAAGTGCTCATTGAATTCATTTAATAATGCGGTTGATAATCATAATTAGAAACATGCCTTGCCAGACTCCATTGCTCCAGACAGAAAAGGCTGTGGAGAGAAATCTGAGAGACGTGAATAGTTATTAAATCCAGGGCTGAGAGCAGCAGCTCTGCAGGCAGTGCAAGATGTTGGCAAGTTCCTAGTAAAAGTTCCTAATTAGTGCTGAGCACTTCTGGGATACACAATTCCCCTCTTCAGCAGAGAGAACAGGAAGGAATCTGGCACCAGTGTAGCAGTGTACCTGTAACAGTGTATCTGGCAGTGTAGCCTGCAGTTGCCTCTAAAATAAAGCTTATGAAAAATACTCTTTCTGGTGCTAGGACTATTGTGATGGCAGATCCTTGCACCCTGCTGCAGAGAAACAACTTCTTGCCCCAGAAATAACAGCTCAGTTAAGGCAATGTCAGCAGAAGGCTGAAGAGAGTGCGGGCAGACTCAGAGCACAGCTGTGAACACATGGAGGCACCAATGACTGCTAACGGGCTGCTGTCACAGCTGCTATCATCTTATATCACTGTGCTTTCAGAGGGGCCAAAGCCCTTCCTGGACCTGGGGTTTAGCTTTTTCCCTTTCTGATCCCCTCCTACAAATTAAAGATGAGTTTCAGACACGGCCAGGGAAGTTCCAAGGGGAATTTTGGGCATTCAATTTATTCTTGATGCAGTAACTGAAAGCTTTTTTTGTCTGGAAAACAGAAAGTTCCATCTCATCAATTGAATATAGGCAAGGTATCATTTTAAAATGTTGTGTAAGGAATCATATAATCATAGACTATTTGAAGTTGGAAAGGACTCATAAGGATCATTGAGTCCAGCTCCAAGGAAGATGGTCTTTCATTTGATTTGACTTTGCCATGACCAAACTTGCTGTTTGGGGTGGGGAGAACAGCAGAAGAACTGCCTCCTCCTGTCACCCACCCCTTCCCAAATGAGAAGACACTTCTCTTGTGAAGAATCCCAGCCAGTGCTGACCAGAGTTCTCTGCTGTAGCTCAACGCTCCCAGTGTTTTAACAAGTGGCCCCACAAATGTTTAACTCCAGCAAAGGGAGAAAACCTGTTGTAGTGGTATGGGATGGATATGTTTGCTAAGAAGAGAGGGTGAAAGACTGTGGAATTTATTGATTGGATTCCCATTGAAACACAAATGTGTTCTCATAACCCAGGAGTAGATAACGGCTTGGTAAACAAGTATGTACTGGGTGCACTTGGCTGGGGGTATTTGTGTTTTGTCCCAGAGAACTAAAAGGAGAGGAAAAGGTGAGGACCCCATTTCGCTCTCCAGGGATGCTCTCTTGTCTGAAGGGAGTGGATGCATTCCTTGGGGCGGAGAGGGGGGAAGGGGGGGCCAGCTGCTCCCCTGAAGTCTTCCTGCAATGAAGGGCCTTGGTGGCAAAATCTGCCGACTCCTAAAACCCAGGCAGCAGCTTCAGTGAGGATGCTTGGCTTGAGTTCAGCACCCACATGAAGCACGAGTCATGTGCAACTCTGCAGAATTACTGGTGGTCCTTCTTGTTGCAGGGGTGATGGGAGAACAGCTGAGAGGAGGGAGCTGGAGAAAGGAACTGGTTTCTCTTGCTTTCCTCCCATCCTTCCAGCCGGCATAGTTACTGGGGGGTGGGGGTGGTTCTGAGCTTCTGGAGTGTGTCATATCTTGCTCACCTGTCAACCAGTGTCTCTGTTCTTAGTCCTCTATTGTGAGGGTGTAAAAGGAAAACTGCTAATACTATTTGAAAAGCCAGCAATTCGCTAATCACATACGGGGCAAAAAATATTGCATAACATTTGTAAATATTTTTTTTATTTTATTTCAAAAAACAAAAATAATTTCTAGATAGATAGCAGGCTTTTTCTCCAGTTCTGAATTCTTTTCTGATCATCCCCAAAATACCCAGCTCTTGGCAATTTTGTATCATTTTCTGCCCAGATTTCATTGGTACAGAGAAGAAAGCATCTATCCAAGAGAGCACTGAGTCTGCCTGATGCAACCTGCTGATCTTTGCTGGCCCGTTGGGAAGCCACACCAGCCTCAGGGTGCTAGCAGCACTCCAGTTTGAACCAGCTAGCAACTGGACAAGGCACAGTTGGGAACAGCACTTCTGCTGTTGGTCACCAAAGTTGAGGGCAGTGACTTTGTAGGCATGCATACAGAGGCACAACACCAGGCTGAGTGAATCTTCCGGTAAAGCAAGCTCTACCTGAATGTATGCACCAAAAAGCGTTTCCCCAAGAAGTTGTGAGATGGTTGGCGGCTGGGTGCCTGCCTTTTGGGCACGTTTGCTCACTCTCCCCCTCCCTATCTCCATAGAGACGCTATTGTCTGCTCATGCCTGCCACAAGCTTTTTTCCTTTCTTTCCTTATCTTTTATTTTATTATTTTATTTTCTTTCTCTCTTTTTTTCCTTTTCATTTTCCCCTCCCCAGACCATGTGTTTGCAGACAAATTACCCAAATATCCATCTCATGAATACCACCTCTCTAAAGGTAAGCTGGTCAAGAACATCCCAACAGAGACTCTGCACCTGAACTAAATTCAGCAGCTGCTCCTTGCTGCTGCTGGCAAACTGAGCTGGTCCAGAAGCAAACTTCATCCCATGCTCACTCTTGGGATGATTCCCACCCTGCCTCCTTCACCCCTTGACTGCCTTTTGTACAGACAGGACTCTCGGGACAGGTGCAGGCAGGAGGATGGGAGGGGTGGGGGTGGAGAAAGGAGACAAGACTGACATTTAAAGTTTTGTTCCAGCTGTGTCTTCCTGCTGAAAGCATACCGGCTTACACAAATAACTTTTGACCTCTGGCCCCCTTGCTTGTGCCATAGTGTTGTGTTAGGGGCATTTGTCTCGGGGCTGTGACACATGGCCTTTTTGTCTGGGGGTGTGAGTGAAGGCTTGGGCATTGCGATTGCCTACATAGTGAGTTATTACCATGCTGGCTTCTACTTTAGCAGCCCGTCTTCGTGGATTCAGGAGTAGACAACAGAGAAAGAAAAGAATTAAAGGGTAAGGAAAATAATTAAAGAATTATTAAAAAAAAAAAAAAAAAAA
>VZRU01015474.1:31456-44267 GCA_013398155.1 Pedionomus torquatus | reverse complement strand
GGCTCCTATAATAAATTCAGGCCCGTCTTCAATTAGATTGATTTGGATCCAGCTGCTTCCCATGGTGCTGCCCGCAGGTCTGGAAGCATCTCCCTTTGTTAATAGAGGTCATGGCACTTTGTGTTAAATAATTCACATCAGACTGTCTGTCTGTCTGTCTGGGGGCAGCTGCAGATGTTGCCCATTTTGTGCGGAGGCTACAAGCCCCAAGCTTGCCCATGCACGCACCTGTATAATAGATACTTGTATGCAAAGGATATTTATTTTATATTTGTTGCTCAAAGTACTGAGTAGATGTAAATCAGGAGGGAGGCAGTGCTAGTGGGGTGGATGTATGTTGACTTGCTCTGTTGTTATCTTTCATCCTTTTGATGTTATTTTTGTTCGTGGGTTTGATTTTTGTTGTTGGGTACTGCTTTGGAGCTTGTTTTCCTGGGCTGTTCGGCAGCCAGACTTCTGCTGCCAGTCTCAGTTTAAGATAGCCAACAGTGGAAGTAGCCAAATCACAAACTGGGCATAAATATCTTGTTTTTACATATTGAGGGCAGAGAGAGATAGAAGCCATTTGCTCAAGGAAAGATGGGGCTGGAGAGCATCTCCCCTGGGTGTATGTCCCCTCTCCTGCCTGTGCCACCAGGGAGAGGGCACAGATGACAACCAAAGTCATCTTTTTCCTATCTTGCTTTATCTTCCTTTCCCTGTGCCCAGTGATTAAAAAACTCAAGTCAAACCTCAAAGGAAAAAAGCCCCAGACTGGTTCGCTAAGTACGAAACCTTAAAAAAAAAAAATAGTGCTTTTTAGTTACCTTCTGGGTCCTGAAACTTAATAAGCGTTCTTGAAGCACAGCTTGGAGCACCCACTGCCACAGCAGGGGCACAGACAGCCAGGCAGGGAGGCAGACACCAGGTTTCCAGCGCAGCATTTATCCCTGAGAATGGAGGAAATGTGCTTGCCAATCTGCCCCAGCTCTCCTGGCACTCCTACACCAATGGCAATGGTGACAGCAATGGCACTAATGATGGTGATGGCAATATCAAGGATTGTCTTGGGCAGCACCATTGCGACTCCTGGCAGCAGAGGTTCCCCTAAGAGCCCATCACCTGTCATTTTCCCCTTCTCCTCTCACCAGTCTATGAGAGAAACATGGTTAGGTTAATCTGGTGGTAGTTCTGGGCAGGTTTTAGGGGATTGGGGGATAGCCGAAAGGTTTCCCTCTGCCAGCTATGTGCCTATGGCTTCCTTGGAACTCCACAAAGTCAAAAACTAATATTGCAATGACCCTCCTCACTGATGCAGATTGAACCGAGAATGTAAATGCCATATCTATCAATCCAGCCAGCTTGCTTCTCCTCCACAATGCCTCCCTATAACCCCACTTTTGCATCAACTTAGTGTTCAGTCAATAAAGCCCACACACACCTACAAATACACAACACACATCTACAAACAAACAAGCCAAAGCAAACAGGCAAACAAAAACTAATCAAGACATTTCTCCTAGCATCTGAGAAGGAAAGGAAGGACTAGTGTTGCATTTATGATTTCTGTTTGTAAGTACAGCCAAGCCACTCACATACCAGGCGGTGGGATGGAGATGATCACCCTGGCCAATACTAAATATTCTTCCCGGGATTTCCTTGGCCCTTGCCTTCAGCAGCTCCAAGCTCCACCATGCCACCCTACACAGAAGGATACTGCTTTAACTGGTGGTGGGATCAGATGCTCTTCCCCATCACATTTACAGTTTGTTCTTTAGTAAACATGTTCAGCTAAGATTTACAAGATGAGGGTGAGGTGGCAGGTATTAAACCCACCCATCCACACAAACAGCTTTCCATACTGAAATTTCCAGGCAGCAGCCATGCTACCGGCAGCTATGCTCCGAGGTGATGTACCACGTCAAGGGTAGATCACGCTAAAACAGGACAGGAGCTCTGCCACTCAGAGTGTCAAGGGTCACTTCAAGAGGACCAGCCTGTAGTAGCAGAAGAAACTTTAGAAGAGGTTGGAATAAATCAGCACTGCAAGGGGAGGCATCGTGGAAAAGTTCCCTGAGAGTTACTAAATATTTACAAACCACTTCTGGCTTGAGAGGTCCTTTCTGAAGGTCGAGGAATATTTGGGAAGGGAACCTCATGGGATCACCCTCTTCTGACTGCTCTCCCTGGAGCATCTGCCTCAGGTTGCTGTTGCAGGCAGGGCAGGCTGGGAGAGTTTTCAGGTGGTACCGGCAGGTCTCTCACACCAAGCTATAGGGAAGGGAACTGATATGGGAAGAGATTTTAGGTGCCTGGGTGCTTTTACGACTTCAAGCTATTTGGGGCTATTTATAGGGAGGGCAGGGGAGTAATAAAGTCCTTGCAAAGGTCCCAGTAAAATAATGTCCACCATGGTGCCACGTGATCAAGGTTAACTCAGTTGTCAGGCTCTGTTCTGGGTCAAGATCATGAATAACTGGGCTGAGGGGCTGGGAGACATGGGGCCCCTGTGTCCTGTGAGAAGCCTTCAGGATCAGCTCATCTCCAGGGGAGCAGCTGAAGAGACGAAGGTAACACACAACTTCCACTGAATGAATTGTCCTAAAAATTAATCAGAAGTTTAAGTTTAAATTCACTTTTTGCTTTTGATGTTTCATATTAGGGAATTGTTACTATTTCCTCCTTTTTTTCCCCTCTGCCTCTTTTCTTTTCCACAGCTCCTCAAGCTCATGGAAACTTTGGAAATGACAGAGACTCTTCCCTTGTAACCTTGGTGCATTTAAACATTTTAAAATCCCAGCAATGGAGTTGCTGATTCTTTTTGTTCCCTTGCTGCTCTGGCTCATCCTCCTTTCAAGTTGGGGTCTTTTTTCAAAATTACAAAGGGAAAAAAAGAAAAGGAAAAAGTGGGAAGGAGCTTTTCCCCATCATTTGTCTTACTGCGTATAATAGCAGGAAAGAATGGGGAGAGAAGAGAGGAAACTTTTCCTTTGTTTCAATAATGTCTCATTTCAATTTGAAACAAAACTCAATATGCCTGTGTGCTGCTTTATAAACTCCAAACCTAAGAGAAAAGAACAGAATGGGAATGTCACCCTCTGTGGATGCTGGCTTGAGAAAAGGGCTTTAAACTGCTTCAATCTGGGTGTGTAGCTTTGAAGATGGTGACCAAGGTATTCCTCCAAGCATGGACTGCTCTGTTTTACCCCAGAGAGGTGTCAGAAAACCAGAAAATCATGAAATTCTGTGGCTCTGGTACAACTCTCTGCTGCAATACTCTCTCTTTGAAAAATTGTATTTCGTACCAATTGTACTATTTTATTTATAATCACTGTTTCCTGGTACCATGAAGATGTTCAGATGCCATGTAGCTGGGTAAAGCAGAGGTAGGCACTGGTGTCTGTGCTTCTGGGACCTCCTCATTCCATCTTCGGCTCATAGTCTGCCAGGATGTGGCTGTTCCAGTGTGGCTGATGGAGTGGCCATGGTGGGAGCCTCTCTGCCAATGTTCCATGGTCAGAGAGGCCAGAAACAGGTCAATAACATCAATGGGATGTGGGATTGCTGAGGGATGCCGTGTGGTCCAACATGCCCCAAAACCTAGCTCCAAAGGCTCTGGTAAGCAACAGAATCCTTCTTGGAGCTCAAGAAGACCCAGCCCTGGCTTTGATGGGCTTTAGGTCAAGACTTCACCCTGATAGCACTCCTTCTCACCATCCCATCTGCCCAGATTTAAAAGCCTACCCTCCACTCCAGGTCTTGGAAAGCCCTGGCTTCACTTCTGCAGCAGCTTGGCCTTGGGGAGGGGGAACAGTTATCTCTGAGTCTTTCAGAAAATCACTGGTAGATTGATGGTTTTCAGCGGGCTAGTTCTGTGATGGCCATGAGTGATCCATAATGGAGAAGAGTTATAATATCAACCAAAAATTCAGTTTATTCTTTTTTTATTCCCCGCCTCCACCCCCTACCCCCACCCCCNCTACCCCCACCCCCCCTTCTTTCTTATTTCTTTCTTTTCCAAATAAAACCACAGCAAACCCTGCTTGGTCACTGGGATGGGCTGAGGGCTCAGCCACATGCTGTACAATGCCACCCGTACAATCCAGCTCCACAATTCCTGTCCACTCCTGGGATATTTACGACATATCCCACAGTTGTCATGTCAACACAAAAAGGAAGGGCGGCCTTAAATCAAGCTGTCAAGAGGCCAGAACAGTACCACTATGCAAAGTAATGCCACTGACTGACACCACGCACTGCATCTGTCATTTTGGGAGGTTTGCGGCTGCTCCCTTACTACATTTGGGTTGGTCCTTTGGAAGAGGAATAGGGCAGGGCAAGAATATCAATGAGATGGTGAAGATGGTCTCTTTTTTTTTTTATTTAAAAAAAAGGAAAATCCGAGTGTGTTGGAGTATCAGGTGGTTATTTTTGTTTGTGTGGGATTTGTTGTATGTAAGCTATGTACAGCCTGTCCTCCCAGAAATGGTGCAGCCAATCAATAATTCTGCTGTTGAGCCTGGAAGATGTTCACCGCCAACCACCACAACTTCTTTACTCAGTCTAGCTTCCTTGGACAGCTGCAGTAGGAGACTTGTCTTTGCCCTCCCCCTACCCAAAGCAACCTTTCTCCCTCCCACCTGAATTTTGTCAAGTGCATGGGGCAGTAGTTATGAAAAAGCACATTTTTATTGTTGCCTGCTGGCAAGGAAATGCAGCAAATAAGCTAATTCACAAGGTGGTTGCCCATCAGTCCCTGTGATAACTTTGGAGGCATCAGGGCTCTCACATAGCTCGCACTCCTTCAAGGTTTATGCAAATACATTAGCAGGCTGGAGGAGGGGTTTGCCAGGGAGTGGTGGAGAAGCTGCACTGGGGAGAGCATCCCTGTCACAGCAGGAGCCAGGAGCTGGTTCTAGGGGGAAGACTAATTTTCTATAAAATCTTATAGTTTGTTTTTATTTTTGGATGTGACAAGAAGAAATACTATCTGCACTTCAAGCCCTCTGACCCAAAAGAAATGACTATTTGGGCAAAATATTTCATCAATGTATCTGATGCACAAAGATTAAGGAGGAGCTTGCAAGTCTGTTAAATACATCAGGACACATAAAACTCTCCTGCATTCACCTAGCACATGAAGTGTTGTGTTTGCCAGTGTTGGAAATTCATTTAGCATTTAATCAAGATAAGCTTGAATGTTTGAAAACAGATTTTCCATTACATATATCCTACTTACCATATATAAGTACCTGCATTGATGATATTTACACCAATTGTGACTGTTTTCATTCTACTCATTTTAATGTGGTTTCACTCAGAGGGCATTCGTGCCCTTCAACACTTTATCACACACATGAGACTGGCACATGCCCACATGCTGCACCAGAGCAGGGCACCAACCTACACCTGAGCCTCTTTTTAGTACAAGACTTTCCCAAAACAAATGATTGTTCCACATCTCCCCATCATAGTTCCATGTATTTCCATATATTTTGCTCTGCAGCACCACTAGGAAAGCGGATGGTGACCAGGGCAGGCAGGAGTTTTGCCTTCGCTGGTGCTATGACCTCTTGCAAGCTCGTCGCTGCTTTGCGGGCAACACTCACCCCCTTCCCCACAGCTTTGCATTCGCTTATTAAATTGCAGGCAAGGGGAAGAAATCAGCCTGGGCAGTAATTTACACCATTAGCAGAGGTGATAAACTGAGCAGGGGGGAAAGGAGGGACAGACAAAAAGGTGTAAAGCAATTAGCGATCTTGTCAGGAACCGTCTTCCACATGTTTGTGCCAGGGGACGGTTTCTCTGGCTGCTGCAGAGGGGAGCACAACTCTGACCACTGTTGCAGCCCCGAGAGGGAGCGAGGACAGAAGTTGGTTCCCAGCACTTCGGTCAGTCTTCATGGCTTGTGTGTTTTGGCTTTCACCACCGTACTGCCGCTAAACAGATGGCTTCGTAGGCCATTACTGCTTTGGGTGACTATTTCGCAAGCATGCAAATGATATTGCTATGATATTGCTGTGTTACATAGCACAGTTATTTACTGCTAATTGCTAAGCTGTCGATCATTATTATATTCTGTGGTGACAGGGCTTGTATTTGCATGGTCTAAGTTACCCACTCTATCTAAAATTAGTAAGTAGCTTTTATAAAAAAAAGAAAAGTTATCAGTGCTAAAAGAAAGCATCACGGAATTGACCGGGGTGAAATACCTCGGGGTTTTTTGTATGCATACACCAACACTTATCTGTGAGGAGGATGAAAACCAGCGCGATCTGACTGTGAAGTTTGCAAACAACATCCCACCTCAGGGTGTGCATTGCATTTCCCTTTGTGTCCTGGCTAAGGGCACGGAGAGGATCACAGACCCCATCCTCACGCTGTTTACTTTGGGAACAATCAGTAATGTATGAATAATAATGCCACCCTCTGACCATGACTAATTGAATTGCAGCATGCTGCAGAAGCAGGCAGAAAGCTTTGCTCCCTGCTAGTCTATCAGCGTTGTTTTTCAAGTAGCAGCAGACAATGATTGATGCTGATGTGCTTTCAAACAAGTCGTCTTAAACACCTAATGCTAGCACGTATGGACCTGCAGCTCAAGCCCCTATGAAATGCAAGCCTGGATTTATCATTCATTTATTTATTCTGTTAAAGGTCCTTCTGGAGGCTGGCTTTCCCCCTTGGAAAATGTCCTCTTTGCAGCAGCCTCCCACTGTGGAACACCCCTGGAGCAATTGGGGTTTGCCCAGTGTTCCCCGCTAGACAGCCTCATTAGCGTGACGAAGCCTGGGCAATCAGGCCTGGCTTTCCACGGGGATATGAGGAAAGGCAGGGTGGGATAACTGCCCCTTCCCAATGGGGAGCTGCCTGCAGGCATCAGCAGTCAGGCAGGACCAGTCCCCAGACATCCTTCAGTTGGGATGGGACCAGGGGGAAAAGGAAAGGGCATGATTTCTGCTTTACTATCTGTCTGTCTGTCTACCCAAGAGGCTGAGAAAACAGCTAGCTCAGAAATACAGAGGCTAAACCAGGACAGATGGGAAAAGCCAACCACGGCAATCATAGCCACCTAGCACAAAAGGAGTATCCAGGTATTCAACCGTTTAGCTCAGCACTGAGGACACCCTGAGAACTATGCTACCTGTGGCTTCTCTGCTCTGGGAACCTGCAAAAAAGTGCCCGGAAGAGTGCAAGAGATGACTTTGACATAGAACATTGCTATGCTGGAGGTGGCATCTTTCCCTTCAGCTCCAAAAAATCCTCATTTCTGTGTCCCAGACTGGCTCCAAAACAATATGGAAATAATGTCAACAGCAGCAAGGCAAGCAATAGTAAACCCCATCTCCCAAGGGCAGCAGGGCTCCCTGAGCAGCTTCAGCAGAGGACACGGGTGGGACATGAATTGCAGCGGTGGCTCACAGGGACTCCAGCTGTGGTCCCCAACCTCTTGGTTCAGGGTCCTGCCTCAGGCCCACATGGCCTGAAAAATGAGGATTTGAGTCCAGGACGGCTGGCCCGGCATTTTATCCAACTTCCCATACACACACTCCAAGCTGGCTCCCTCACCACACTGACAAGGCAAATGTCCAGGCTCAGCCCCAAGCAGGCAGGATATTTTATTTGATTAAAAGAAGGACGGGAAGTCCATTAAATCCTTTCTTTAACAATACGATTAAGCAAAACGTTAGTGATTTATTTTCTCCTTCTGTATCTGGGTTTTCAGGGTCTGGGTGCCAGCCGCTGGGGTCGGCTCCAAATCTCGAGCGCTGGCCTTGTTTAGGAGTCAACACAAAGCCGTGTTTAGTGACTGAAAGCCAAACGGAAATCTGTACTTTGGACCAAGTCTAATGATTGCTCCTCAGCAGGATAACAAGTCTTGTGTCAAAACCTTTTGCTAAGCTTCACCTTGAAGCTTTTTCCAACTTTTTTTTTTTGCTGTTGCTGTGCAGAAAGCATTGCACAGCAGCTGGTGGCACAGGCACAACTGCTCACACCCAGCCCTGCCATGGCATTACTGGCTCAGCACCCTGCCAGTGCCCTTTTGCCTTACGCCTCAAGGCACTCTGCCAACAGACCAGCATGGTGAAAGCACTCATAGCAAAACTCCCTGATAAATGAGCTTTATTTCCCTGCTGAAGAAGCGGGATGTGGTAAAGTTGCTCTCACTGGGACATGGAAGATAAGTCCGGGAGGTGGCTGGAGCCCAGTGTAGGAGCATCCCAGTGTGGGAGCATCCTGGGGCCAGGTCCCTGACGCCTCCGGGGAGCCAATGATGCAGCAGAGCATCTCCATCCCAACTGGGCTCAGCCAAGATCTCCTGTTTGCACTGGAATAATTCAGACCTAACCCCCCCTCCCTGGGAAGGTGCTGCGTTTCAGGCCATGGTGAGTGGCACCTGGGCAGAGGACTTGGTCCCCAAAGCATCATCCCTGCCAGCACAGCCCTGTGAAACTCGGCGCTGCGGGGCCCTCGCATCACCCACTCTATATGTACACTTGGTCAGGCTGTGTAAACTTTGACATGTGGATGTCAATCTTTCTCATATTTGCAGATGGCTTTATCAGAGCGTGATTAGTTTCTAGAACAAATTTGAGCAAAAGAAAACATTACCTACAGTATGTAAGCCAACAGACCAGCTAGTTTTCAGATTTGTCTATTTACATGGGCACTGGGTGTTTTGCTAAGGCTCTCTAAAAGTGATGGTAATTGAACAGTGCCAGTGTGTTAGTGGAAGCTGATGAGTTGTAAAGGTTTTATAAACAACCACAGTGGATTTGGCTATAGCCTTTCGAGTAATGTTTGTTAATCTCGCTGAGCAAGTGTGCACCTAACACAATGTAAATACTCCTGAATTTGGAGGTGTCAATAGTGTAACTTTTACTGTTTGTAAAATCATTCTCTGATATCATCAGTAAGTTTACCAAACGTCCCATGGCCAAATATAATAAAAGCTTAAGTAAGCGCTTGCAGAGGAATAGGGGAAAACACGTTTGCTGTTTTTATTTCCGCTGCCTGTTTGTTAAAGGATAGCCAAGAAAATAGGATACTGACTAATAAATACACTCATTATACCTGTATCATCAGAGGTATCTGTGGGGCTTCCCAGTCACTTCGTGAAGACAGCAGTACATTTGGATAGCTCAGGGTAACGTGCCAGACCTGCTCCCACTTTTCCGGGGGAATCCCTGGGCAAGGCAGGCTCCCACTGAAGCCGTCTTTGCTGTTTCCTTTCTACTTGCTTGCTCGGCAATCACATTATCCAAACACAGCCCTGGCTTTGCCAGGAGGAAGCCACAGCCACGCACGCCGCCACAACCACAACTGGGGAAATGCCGAAATTTCATCCAAAACTGGCGTTAACCACTAGAGGGCCCAAAAATTGTTCAGCGCAACATGCCCGCGGCAGCAAGATGCACTTTGAGAAGGTCTTATCCCTCTATGGGGAAGTAACTCTATTTTTCCTCTTTTTTTTGCTAATAACAAGGGGTCTGGAAAGGAGAAGTGCAGTGCTTGTGGCCACCCCTGCTGCCGGGGGTTAATAAACAGCCCCCGTGGCTGGAAGTATTGATGGCAGAGGGAGATGAAATGGCTGTGACATTTAAAGGAGGAATTTGTGAACCACAAATATGAGTGTGACTGACACAGCATGGCAGCACATAAAATCAATACAAATAACCTAAACCTTAATACCTTGATCCTGGGGAAGAGCATTGCATTACCAGGGACTCAGCAGAGCAGCAGCCGCCCTGGATGTTCCTGCTGGGTGCTATCGACTGCCTTGCATGGGGGTAATGACAATTTGGATGCTCTTTAAGGGGCTTTCCCTTCCCTTTCCTCCCCTGATCTCCAGAGTGAAACATGGAAAAAGCAGCAGCAGAGCCCAAGGGGTCCCTTTGCTCTTCCTTTTCCTAAAATTCAGGGCATATTATTCAGTTCAATATTTAAGAGCAGATTTTCAAAGGAGAGATCGTCTCCCACTTCGTTCCTTAAGCAGTGGTGCCTGGGGGAAGATGAGCATTTCACTTTCGGGGAGACTTGATCAATCTCCCTCCAGACGTTAGAAACACCCAGTCTCAAAGACGGCTGCTAAGCCATGGAAAATCAGACCCCAAGCTGCGCCTGAGGCATTTTAATATCCGTTAGTAGCAATCCAGGCATCCACCAAAGCACAGTAACGCTGGATGCAGGCATAGCCGAGGTTAGCTGTCTGTCTGTCTGCCTATGGGTCTAGCCCTCTGGCGTTACCATGAATATCTACCTGCAACCCACTCAACTGCTCTGTGACCAAGGGTCCAGCGTGGACCAGGGTTGGGGACGTCTCTGCCCAGCCCCTGCAGTTCATGCTCCTCATCCGTGTAGCAAACCCAAGCAGCACCAGCAGCACCCAGCTGACAGCAAGGTCCGAAGCCGGCCAAGCACGTGGGTAAAGGAGCCTGTGTTTGTCCATGCTCTGCCACAGGGCTCATGCGAATGCTGCCAGCCCTTCAGCTTGCCCTGCACAAACTCTTCTTGGCTTTTTAGGACCCGAAGGAACAAAACCTCTGAGGACGTGCTGTGCTCACCAAGGAGGCTCAACAGGCAGGTGAGAGGTGGGTGGATAGAGGTACGCTAGCAGCAAGAACTCTCTGCAACACAGCCTCCCTGGTGCCAGGAGCCACCGACAACCACCATAATGGCCAGGCAGAAAATGAAAGCAGTGAAAAGGTGAAAGCAGCCATCATCATCCGAGCTGTGTTTGTTAATGTGTGTACAGAGGAACTCTGTTTGTTTGTAGGTCCTTAGTAGAAGTGTGTCTAATGTTGACTTTTTCAGTCTAATATTGTTTGAATTTTCTATCATGAGCCTAAGCCATGCTACCCGAGTGCTGTTCGCTCCCATGTTTGTATGTTCATTACCTTTTTAAAATGTCCTGGAGTAGTAAAGAGCCCCACAGCAGTCTTGGCCACCCCACCCCCAGCATCAGTGGGCTCACCACCCCAGCACAGGTTCGTCTTCTGTTAACTAGCACTGCTGCAGCCTTTGCTATCCCACCCTGAAAGCAGGACTCCTGCCAGGTTTAACCTGCACCCCACTGCAGACAGGGTCCCTGCCTGCACACTGCCAGCATGTGGCTTGTTCCCCCGCTGGGTTCAGCCCAGGCCAGGGCCACACTTGTTTTCACAGTCAACAGAAAACACACTGTTCTAGCCAATTCTTCACTAATCTTAAAGTAAATATGAAGCTTGGGCACATCTCTTATCCATCTCCACAGCCCTTTTAAGGTAAAAGTTTACCATGCCCCCTGATATCACTATGGCTGGGGGAATATTCCAGCCCTCAAACCAGGCACAATACAACCCCTCAACTCTGCACTACTGCTGCAAAATTACAAATCAGAGCCCCACATGGAGGTAAAACTTTTAATTGCTGTAAAAAAGCTGCCAGGGTGCAGGGGGACCTTTCTGCTGGGCACCCACCACTCATTTCCACTCCAAAGAGTTGCATTTGCTTTGGAAATGATTTGCTGCTAACAACCAGCATTCAGAAAGGACTCCACAAAACTAATACCTAGTGATGGAATGACCTTTAAAAGGACATAATTAAAAAAATGCTAGATGGGTGAAATTTTTACTTCCCTCACAGATTTTGAGTCTGTACAAAAAAAGGCAGGGAGGATAAAGCTTACTTTTCTTCAGGTGAATGTGAGAGGCTCATTGCAGAATGAGGTGGCTCTGGAAACTGGAATTTTAAAATAAGCAAACTATGCAAAAAACAGGCACTCCTGCAATTCTTGCACCATGCTTTGCCAAACTGAACTCTGCAGGGGCCCAAAGAAAAACCAATGCAGATTTGCACTATCTTTCCCAGAATCATGGAATTGTCAGCGTTGGAAGGGACCTCTAGAGATCATCTAGTCCAACTCCCCTGCTGAAGCAGAATTGCCCAGAGCACATTACTCAGAATGGTATCCAAGCAGGTCTTGAAGGTCTCCAGAGAAGGGGACTCCACAACCTCCCTGGGCAGCCTGTCACCCTCACTGTAAAGAAGTTTTTCTTCATATTTGAATGGAACTTCCTGTGCTCCAACTTGTGCCCATTGCAGGGGAGAAAACATCCATTGCAAAAAAAAGAAAAAAGTGGGAGCAAGGAACCACCGGGGTAATGTGGTGAGGGCAAAAACAGTTACCGGCTGTCCCCTGGACTCACCAGTGCTAGAGCTGCCTCTCACCCCAGGGCCATAAACATGCCCAGTTGCAGGTGGTGCCACTGGCCCTGTTGCCAGGTGAAACCAAGCAGCTCCCCACACACCATGTGCATCTATAGGGGGAAAAAAATAGGGACAGTGCTGTTCCCAAATATGTAACTGTATATTCCAAAAAGAAAATGTACGGTTTTTGTGTAAGAGCAGTAAATCAGTGCTTTTAGCTCACATAACTTAAAACACTGCTTCCATTCTTCCATCTCACTACTGCCATCCCATATTTAACCAGTCAAATGATGACTAGGCAAGAATATTTCAAGCAAAGAGAAGCTGGCATTGCAGGGTCTGTCCTCCCAAGCTGGGGGACCCATAGTTCCTGCAACCCCAAAGCTGCTGACCCCAGCCCCACGCTCTTCTTGGCTTCAGAAAACTTGGCTACCCAGAAAGCAAATGCCAGCGGCTCCCAAGGAAAAAGTGGTGTGTTATTTTTATGCCTCCCTTTGCTGTCTGTGGTCCAGCATTAGGTAGCAGTGTTAACGTGTCTCACCGGGTCAGGGAGGACGCGCAGCCAACAGTACCTTCCATGCAAGGAAATGGAAGAGAAAAAACCAAGACAATAGGAATACAGGGATATTTCTTTCTTTTTTTT
>VZRU01015474.1:4786-23912 GCA_013398155.1 Pedionomus torquatus | reverse complement strand
ATAAAAAGAAAAAAAAAAAAAAAAAAAAAAAAGCACAAACCCAACCACAACACAAAGCAACAGAGACTGCAATTATTAAGATTAAAGAGAGGGCAAAGGAAGGGTTAAACTCTACCTATGCATCTGTCTTTGGCTTCTCCAGGCACAGAAACATTCACTGACACAGGACGGAACTGAGTCTGTAGTGGATAAAGGAAGTGTCTGGGTTTTTTTTCCCCCACTATGATACTACTTGTAAAATTGATTTATATGAATTCTATCATCAATCCAAAAATGCACTGTAATTCATAAAATTCTAGACATTATTCTCATGAAACAAGTATCCACAATCTCATTAGAAACAACAAAATTTCCTAAACTAAGGAATATCCTCCTCATAAAATATGCTAAGAACTCAAAAGCCAGAAGTCATGACAAACCACTCCTGTAGATTCTTTCAGTTTTTTGCTGGAAAACAAAGTTCCAACACCAAAAGATTTGGTTCACAAAGAGAATCACTCTTAAGCTTCGCCTTCAACAGCAATGTGAAGCCCTTGCTCAACTTCCAGGTTGGGAAGGCTTGCAGAGGGAAGAGGTTGGCAGAAGACACCCTCACAGATGGCACCAGGCTCAGACTCTGCTCTCCCCAAAGTTTGCAATGTCCAGAGGTGGTACATGCCCCTGGCACCCCCAGCGTTAATAGACCCTGAGATCTGGAGTGTCTCGGAGGGGTTACACCTCTGTATGCAGGACAGAATTTTCTCAGTCTCTCTGCCACCATTTCTAACTCTTCAGCAAATGCCACCTGAGAAATTTCCCACTGTTCCCAACATCACACTTTCTGAATCCCATTCTCCCTCAGCACCTCGTGCTTAATCTGTCTCATTTGAATTCTTTGCATCCAAATCTCCCCAATTTTGTCCTTTCATTCTCGAGCACACAATGTTAGTTCCTACTAATGCAAGGGCATCAATCGCCTTCATCTTTTCCTATTTAATGATATTTATCCGTCATCGCATGGGAGAGGAATTGGCTGCAGCTCAGTTTGGCAAAATAAATTGGTACCGGTTCAAGCATAATCTCCCTAAATACACAGATTTTAATTTTCCCCCGAAGTGAACTATGCTGCATCCACAATCATTGCCCTTGGTACAAAATCTGGACACTGGTTTCAAACTCCTGCATTTTTCACTTTGTGTAGAAATCCGCTTTTTGACTGAATTGTCTTCTTACTTGGCACCGTTGGGTATCTGACCTGCAAGAGCAGATTTGCAGATACGTGGTCACTCTGCCAGAGCCCGCTGACAATGCCATCAGGTAGCTGAACCATAGTGACGTTTTGCTTAAGCAACTTGAATTCACTTTAAGCTTCAGTCACTCGATCTGAGGCCATGGATACTAACCTCCATCAAGTTACCCCGTGCTTGCCATGGGCTGTGACTGGTCTCACAGATGGGGAGCAGCGCTCGGCTGGCACATGGAACCTTGCTAGGGTCACTGCGCGCTTGCAGAAAAGGCTTACCACAAGCCCAAAGAAAACTCTCGAATGCTACAGATTTGAATCCTCCTCCTTTTGGGGGAGTCATGCCTTTTTTGGGGGGTGTCAACCTTTTCTCCACAACAATGAAATTTAGGGAGCTTCACCTGTGCAACCAGCCTCAGCCAGTCAAACCCTTATCATCCTATTGCATTCGGCAAACCCCTAAATCTGAGACCCTTGGGTGCCCATGGAAGCCCGGGGTAGTGTGAATTATTACAGCCTCTCTCCTGCCATTAGCTGGCAGAGTCAGCAGGGGCTGCCCTCCAGATTACCCAGCACCTGAATGGCTGCAAATCCTTTCTTTGGAAAGGCAGGACACTTTGCTCCCCCTTCAAGGGCCTGAAGAGGAGGCAGCATTTAAATTCAACAGCGCAGCTTGGATAGAATTTCACCCCTGCTCTTGTTAATTGCTTGAATATCAGGCAGGCTGATATAGTGATTATTTGTAGACATTTATACCATACCAGGTCTTTTTTATAACTTTATTTCATTTTCTGCTGTTTACTCAAAGTATCTTTATCATCACACGCTGATAGTCTGTTCTTTATTGCCCCGGTGTGATTGCAAGGAGTCTAAGCGTAGTGCAATAACACACATATATAAATATTTGAACAGGAAAAGAAAGTCTGTCTGATTTGCGTTATGAAAGGAATAAATTAAAACAAATAATACCACTAGAGGGACCTTCACTCTGCACCGCACCGGAGAGGTCACACACACAGTCCGAGGTGTTAGTCCCAGCAAGCAATGGCAAACTCCCCCAAGAATGGNCCCCCCCCCAGCAATGCGCTGCTCCACACTTATTAGAAACTGCAATTGCAGCACCCTGCACATGTTTGCAGGACTTCGTGTTTGCTGAGGATCACTAAAATAATTCCACTTGAGCACAATAAACGTGTTTTGTTTTTGCAGTTAAAGACCTGAGTAGTTTTAATTAGTTTACTCCGGTCTTTTGCATTCAGTCCCCACGCAGCGTTGCAGGTTCAAAGAAGAGCCTTTCTGTGCGTTTTCCCTTTTCTTCTCTTTTCTCTGTCTCTCTCTCTTTTAACACTGTGTGTGAATAGTCGAAGACAGGAGCGAAAGACACTGGACTTAGAAAGTAAAATCTCCAGGAAGGAAAAATGGAGGCAAACACAGGAGCTAATTTAGGCAGGCATAGCTGGTGTTGTTTGTGGTTGTCCCTGACAGCACTGCTGACTCGAAAGCACCTGTGTTTGCTCACTAGCTTTCCCCAATCTGCTAGAAAATGGCCCAAGCATGTCACATGGCAGCGAGATAGTCCAAGCGCCATGGGAATAAAAAAGCCTGAGCTTTTAGCAGAGTTAATCATTAATGCGCCTTTTCTTTGTCCCATTCAGGAGTGCTGACAAGCGCTTTGATATTTCATATTTGCCATCAGGTCAATGGCAGCCATACCCAGGTACTAATGAACAGCCTGGCTCATGCCTCCCCATTTCATTGCCCGCCTGACGGCTGCAGATTTCCTTTCACCTGCCCTCAACTCCCTGTGCATATGCCTCTGTGTGTGCATACACCCAGGCATGTACATATAACCTCTTTTCCAGCTCGGTCGGGCTCCCAGCACACCCAAGTTCATGCAGAAGAGCTCCCATGATTTTACACCAGCAAGCACGCAGCTTCCTCTGCTACAAACTTGGACTCTTTCGTCCTTCCTTTGGGGTAAGACACAGGGCAGGCACATTTGAGACACCAGCCAGCCCCAAGCAGGCAGCTCAAACGCTCCATATCAGTCATCTGAATACAGCGCTTTGTATTTCCTAGCAGCTGTCAATTTGTGTGTGTGCGTGTGCTGTGGGGTTGAGCAAATAATCCCTCGCGAATAATGTATGGATGGGGAGGAATGCAGGCTGCCTCGCTCCGCTCCTCTCCTCCCCCCAGTGTCACCAAGGGGCTTGAATATTTTCTGCATTGCCTTTCTTTTTCAAAATTGTTTGCAGAGGGCCTGATTCTTCCAGGTGTTGGGGAAAGAGGGCACAGGGTTTATGACCTCACCTCTTGAGGATGTGCTTTAAGAGCAGTGCGAATGGTATCCCTTCCCAGGCACAGTGAAAAATACACCAGTGGCTGGTTCTGCTTTCTCCGACTTAGCAAATCAAATGCATTTGTTTGTGCCAGTCTTGAACAGAAACTTCTATTCCACAGCATAAAGGACAGGTAGGTCCCCAGGCCCCCATAAAGCTGCTGGGCAGAGGTGATTTGTGCCAGCTTAAACGAGAATCACAGTCACACTTCAAGGTGCTTGAACTTTTCCCTTGACTCCGTCAAACCCTGACAGCACGCTTTGCTCATCCGCCCTGAAAGCAGAGCTTGCCAAAGCCATTTGGTGATGGAGGGAGAACCATGCCAAGAGTCGTCTTGGTGCTTTCTCCCTCCATTTATACTGCCCACATATGGAAATCCAACTGAAACCCCCATGGTCCCTGCTGGAAAGCTTTCACCCCCAATGCATTACTGATTCTGCCACCAATGCAATGGTCACACCAACATTAAAGGAACAAATACTAATCACAGCTGCATGTGACAGAGCCCCGCTATTGCCTTGAAACACAGGCAGGCAGGAAAAGCCCTTGCTCAGCACAGAGTGCCCCTTTTCCCTCTGCAGTCATTTCCAAGTTCAGACACTCAAATACTTTAAGAACTTCATGCAAGTGAAGTTTTCCTCTAGCACCTCTGCAGGTGGAAAATGCATCAAATGCCAAGCCTAATGAGCAATTAAATGATTCCATAGCTTTTTGGTCCCCTGATTCTGAGACCTGCTACGCGCATCCCTCTGGGTCTCAGAGGTCTGTCTATGGAGGCTGGATGGAGCATGTTGGAAAAAATACGGTGCATTCCTCCATTTGCCCCCTGGATTTGCATGCCATACAACCTGGGATGTCCTGTCTGAACTGTTGAAAAAAAAAATCAGGGCTCACATATCATCTCTGTCCTGACACCGCTCACTCTACCTAACATTGGATCTTCCCTGAGGAGGTGCCTACAGCCAGTTTCTCAGCCCAGCACCCCACAGGGAACATCATAAGGTATCTGGAGCATTTTGGAATCAGACGTGGCCTAAGCACCTTGTCCCCTCACTGTCACCCCGAGCCTGCACCCACTAAGCAAGGACAGAAGCGTTTCCATGCTCGGTCACAAGCTACAGAGAGTACTTCTTTCCAGACCATCCTCCTGGCAAGAGAGGACACAGGAGCTGCGCTCAGGAGATGCAAGGCAGCCAAAAAGTTTCTTCTCAAGTAGTTCTTGGCCAAAGGAGACCTGCCACCATGTTCTTCATGATCTTGGCACACTCCAGTGCCACCAGAGGAATGTGGGGCTGGGCCACCAGCTCCTTGTGCCAATTTTTTTCAACTGAAAGAAGAAACTCCTTCAAATGTCATAGATTTGTAAAGGCCAGCTAATGGTGACTCACAGAGATAAAGTTCTCAAGGACACTGAAGGAGCCTGGAAACCTTGTTACCATGAACTTTCCATAAGACTGAGCAATGCCTGCAGAAGTTGCCAAGGTCACCAATATTAAGAGAGCACTCTACCACTGGCTTAGGTCTCTAGTGCCTCATGGGATGAAACCCCTCATGTGATGAGGCACCAGCACCATTAATTCTTCAGGCGATGTAGGTGTACCGCTGGGCTCAGAGAGGGATTTTTAGGCTTAGGTGAGGGAAGAGCACGTGAGAACATAAGCATCATCCAGTCTGGACAGATTAGAAGAACAAGTTGTCCATACCTGGCCTTTCAGTAGCAAACAACAGATCTCTAGAGAAGAGTAGAAGTAGAGAGTACATGCAGTGGTATCTTTCCTGAGTGCTTCTCCTCACACCTAGAGACCCCAATGGCAGAGAGGGGGGAGAAGTTTTGTATGCAATAACCCCGTAAACATAACCAATCCCTTTCTAAACACTTGTACCTATATTGTCCTGCACGTGTACTCCAGATTGAAATATTCCTGGTATGAGAGCCCGCATGCTATGGCTTGTGTCAAACAGATGGGAACACGTCCTGAATTCAGAGGAAGGCTAGGGCAGCACCAGGGTCCACAGCCAAATCTCCTGAAAACCGACTAAACATTGCAGCCCCAAAGCCACTGACAGCTTTGATCTCCATCTTCTGAAATATCCAGGAAGGTGCAACTATTTTGCGACAGGAGTCTAACAGAAGAGCTATAACAAAGAATGCAACTTAAAATATTCCTGTGCAGTTAAGAGCCCACTTGCATCCCTCAGAGGCAATAAAACCACACCTGAGGCTAGTTCTTAGAGGGCTCTTCTGTCCTTGAGAAATGCCTGCATGCTCACGTCACAGCCAAGGGCTTATTAACAACACCAATGAAGTTAAGCATACTCAAAGCCACAGTTCCCGCACCCTCACTCAGCTTGTTAACAGAGCTAGGTCAGCATTAGTCCCTTTAGTCACTTGTGCTTATTTACTCCTTTACTTTTAACTTTTTAAAAATAGTCAAGTAAACTTGAGGATTTTAAAGTTAGGCTGTGGGAAGCACCCAGGCACTATACCACAGAGGATAGGATGTCAAGTCCTACTACAGAGGATGAGGCCAGAACCTGGCATTTGCTGCTAGTCATAGTCACATCTTCCCCACCTTGGAGCCACCACACTAGTACCTGCTGCTGCTTCATCCCAGGCTGCTGAGGATGACTCGGCCCTCTTTGCAGGGTGGGGCTCTCCAGCATTGGTCAAGAGCTGGGTGGGAAGGGCTGCACCACTGTTTACACTCTCTTCTGCAAAATCCCAGCAGCATGGAGGTGAGAAGGGGCCTCTGGACCTCTGCCTGGCCAGCCTGTAGCTCCCCCCAGCCTCCTGCCCAAAGCTGGCTGTAGTGTTTATTTTAAACTCTTACTTTGCTCAGTTACTGAAGTGCTGCAGCTTGCTCATCCTGCATTAAAGCTTTCAGAGAGCTAGAGAAAAAAAATTCATTGCTTTCTGTACGCTTTAGCCTGAAGCTGGCTATGTTTTCCAGTCGAGAAAGCAGAGCCGGGCTACGCTGCCGGGGAGAGCCAGGAAGTTAATGCAAGGCTGGAACAAGGAGTCAATGTGCATTGCAGGCAGGGACAGGGGCTTGCTGTTAAGCTGCTCAGAAACATTGAGAAATGAATCGACTGTGGTGTAGGATCAGCTCCCCAAGGAGAAAATCCAGGGTGCTAAAAGGCTCTTTAATCTTGTGGGGAGAAGATAAATGGTAACTGGTTGGCAGGACCTGCTCCTAGGCATACCCACACTGGAAGCAGAGCACAGCTTTCTAGTAGCACAAGTGATTAATTAATTCAGCAGACTAATTATGGTGCTCTCCGGCCACAAAGCTGTAATCTAAGAGGCACTCTTAATGAAATCCTGAGGCTGCGATTGGACTTCTAGGGTAAATCACTTATATTTTAACACAGATGTAGGAAACCACTCTCTGAGTTAGTAACCAAAGCTCATTCATTATTGCTTGTTTAAAAATTTTTCCTTCTTCATCACTGCAGTCAATTTGCCGTGTGCATCCTATGCAGAGGTGAAGCCAGCCAAAAAGGAAGCTTTCCTGGAAAAATAACAAAGGTACTTTCAGCCACAGAAATCCCCATCTCAAATCCAAACAGGGAAGCCTCTGTCCCTTGCCAGTGTAGGCAAGGTTTCCGCCTGCCTGTTATTTGACATAGCAGAAGAGTTAGCTTAGGCATGGAAAAGGGAAGGGGCCACTTCTTCTGTTGCAGGGTGGAAATCCTTGTCTTTGTAGGTGCACTTTCCAGGCTTAAGTCTTGCACAGGCTTAAGTGCCGACGGGCTATTTATTAGCCCCTGCATTTCCTTATGAGGGTGGATAATAGCTGAAAGTAATGCAAACACCTGAGGAGCAGTCTGCATGCAGGATGGGCAGCCACTGCCTGGCAATGGCATGTTGCATGGAAAAGCCATGTCACCCCTATTAGCTGCTTCATTTTGACTGGAGGAATGAAAAGTCTGAAGCTGGAGACCTGAATACAAATTTCCAGCTGCTTGCAGTGAATGCACAGTTATTTCACGTGAGTTTGGGGTGCAAAGAGAAGAGAGGTAAGGATGTTCAGCTTGCCCTCCTCGTTGCCTGTGCAAGGTACACTGCATCCAGCCTGCCGGAGCAAGCTGAGGGCAGGCAAGGGAGAGGGGAACTTGGGAAGGGACGTGTCCACAGCATCCTCAGGATCAGTCCCTCTGCACCAAAATGATGCTAAGCCAACAAATGAATCTGCACCCTTCCTAGGACTGTTAGTGACCTTCTCAGTGACCCACAGCCACTCAGTTAACCTCTCGTGATAATGAGATAATGAGAGCCTCTGATGGGTAAATATGCAATTACAGGGGTGCTTCAAGAGGGCAGGGGTGGCTGGGCAGCACATGCATCACCCGTGCAGATAGTCCTAAGCACTCTCCAGCTCAGTTAATGGGGAAGAAAAGAATCTTTGCCCTCTTGGTGAGACAGGCCAGAAGGAGACATGTGCTTAGATTGGTGGCCAGCAGGTACATCTGAATCGGTCAGTGGGCCAGGCATGTTTGCTTTGCTGTCTTGTGTTATTAATAAGGAGCTGGACACTTCCCTTGGTGCTCATTACAGCCAAGAGAGAGGGGAGGGTAAGTTGCACAGACGTTCTGCAGGAATGCCCTGGTTTTGCTCAAATAAAGGGTTACGCTCCTTTCTGCATTGGGTGGGGATGTATCTGATACCGTTGAGCTCAAGGGCCTTCAGTAACAGGGGAAGTCATGTAGTCGCACCTGCCCCTTCTATCTCGCAGCACCCTGAGCTGATTCTCACCCTCCTGCTGGGGCTTCCAGATCCCGTGTATCCCCTCACCTTCACCCCGCTGAGTCTGGGAAGAAAGCTCATGGGTCTTGGCTTGTTTTCAGGAATCCCAGACAGGCATTGGTCATCTTTACATGTAGAATCAGCATTTTCATGGCAGACCCCTCTCAGAGGGGATATTTCACAGCTTCAAGAGGATGCAGAGCTGATGTATGAGTGCTGGGGCATCTCTAGGGGATGCTTGTGATCTGCCACCCCTCTGTCATGAAAACTGGGTAGTGCATATAAAACAGTCAGGTACTGGTTTTGAAATTACACAGGGCTTACTGCTTTGTTGGATCTCAGTGCCACAAGATATGGCTGTGATCAGAGCTATGAATGACCTTCAGTAACACTTGCAATAAGGTAAGTCACAGAAAGCAGGTCAACCAAGGGTAGTTAAGCACCAGGAGACCCCAACGTCTTGCTAAAAAGCCTACAGCAGCACACAAAATAGCTCAGAGACCTGCCTTGGCACACAGGGGTGGAAGCAACTGGAGCTGGGGTAGTCCTGCTGGTGCTGGCCGTCCTCTCTCCCCACTGAGGCAGCTGACTCCCTGCTCTGCAAACATGGCCAGGCGAGATAAGGTGTGTGTGCACAGCACTCCGACAGGAATTTGGGGCCTGGCCTCCTGCTGTGGCCACCTTCACACCCACCACCTTCATCCAGCTCGCTCCCCACACCCTCCATGCCGCAGAGCTGGCCTCCTGTCCCCTTGCTTGTTGAGATGTTCAGCTGGCATGCACAGAGATCCTCCCACTGCAGCATCCCTGCCACCAGCCATCAGCTGGGGTGATGCAGGAGCTGACACGGGACACACAACCTCCCCCACAAAAAAAGCTGATGATAACATGAGCATCTGCAGAGCCGGAGAAAGTCAGGACTTGCCATGTCACGTTTGGTTGTTAACATGGGTGCATGTAACGAGGACGGCAGCAGGCAAACATGAAGCGCAGCTTCCCCATCAGTGACAGAAGTGCCTCCTCACTCTCCCACTGTCCCAGTGGAGGACTTGGAAAAATATAGGCTGGTTTTAAAATTAATACAGTGATACCTAAGAGATTAATTTTTCTGATAAGCAGACAGCAGCATGACTGAATAAGCCCATGGTTCTAACAAAGGTTTCTGTTGAGTAGGACCAGGTAAAAGACGGATGGTTTGTTAAACATTGCCAGCATACTTTGCTAGTGCCATTCCCCGGTCACAGCTAATGGCAGCTGGGGCATTGTGCGGCAGATGCAGTTGCTAATTTCAGCCAACTTAAACGTTATTTCTTATCTTTGTTGGTCTTGCTGAGTTGAAGGTGGTTTCAGGATTTTGAACGCACTACACTCACATATGGAAAGCGTTCCTGATGGTCTCAAGATGTGAAAAAAAAAACACCCAGCCAGTGTAGCTGGCCAGAGGTGGGTACGCTGGCCCAGGGTCCCCCCAGCTTTTACAACAGAGCAATTTGGGGTGGCAGCAGATTGCCCTCCACTTCGCCTTCCCCCTTCCAAATGCATTAGGCAATGTCCAAGGAGTGCCCAAAATGTGTTGAGCAATTTGGACCTTGCCCTAGCCTCTTGATAAGAGCTGTTCGTCCTCCCCTGGTAGCTGCTGCACCTTTTGCCTAGAGGCCCATCCCATGGAAACAGTTCTCCCTAAAAGCTGAGAAAAAATGTGGGACCAAAATTGGTTTTGCAAACAAAAGCACAGCACAACCTCTTATTTTCTCAGCAGTTCTGCGAGGGAAAGTGCTTGCTGGCTCTACCTAGAGAGACTTGGATCTCAAAATCAGGGTAGATTGCATCAACTTCTCTTCTTCATGACCAACTTCTCTGCTTCTTCCTTCCCCACATTGCCCACCAGAAATTAAAACACTAAAGAATCGCATGTCAGGGCCACTCGGGTGCTCTTCAGCATCACTTATCATCACTCCAAAGGTCTCTGCAGCTCGCACCTATGTAAGATCCCCATCTATTTTGATTTTCATCCAGACAGGTTTTCTGGTGTTTCCCTGTCTGTGTGTCCCTCCCCTCCTAACCCTTGAACTCCTTGGCTGGTCTCAATCAGATTTGTCAAGACAATAGCTGTCTGGAAGCTCATTAACTCCTTAGGGAGGTTTGTGGACATAGGCAACTATGCATAGGCAAGAGGCTGGGGGATGACTGCAGGGTAAAATTCCCCCACCCACGTTCACTCTTCCTTCCCAGGAGAGCAGGAGCACATCACCCCACTACTTGAGACACTCCCCAGGTTTTCCCCCTCACTTTTTTCGGGGAGTTTTCCTGCTCTTTTGAATCATTCTCAGTGTTATTTCCCTAGATTGAAGACTTGTATTATCTCTTTTTACCATAGCAAGGCCATCATGCTGTCTAGGGGGGATAATTAATGGTATTATAAACTTTGTATAACTCTCTTAAGGCATCTTAACAATGCTGAGTCGCGCTGAGGGCTTAGGACAGCTACAGGAATATGAAAACCTTTGCAGGGCCAGGCCAGCGGGCTCTGCCAGAGGCAGCAGGCAGGCAGATTTCTGGAGGCTGGGACTGAGCCAGGAGACAAAGGTGTCTTGTTGGAGGCATCCCTGCCAGGCAGGACTTTCCTCGGATAACACGACTCCAATAACACGCAGTGCTGGATATTTCCTGCATTACACAGTAAAGCACAGAGGAGATGGGTGACCCATCCTGACTCCACAGATATTTCCTCAGCACCCCCTCTACACCTCCAGACAGATCCAGGGTGCCTAAACTTCACATAAGCCCAGCAATGCCTTCAGCTCAGGCACCCTAGATGCCTGGAGGCAGTCAGTAATTGAATGTGGGCTGTCCACAAACCCCAAGAAAAAGATTTCTTTTACCCCAGAAGTCAGTTTGTGTTATTAATTTTCACATTATTATTACAGATTTAATGTTATTATTGTTGTTGTTATTATTATTACTACTGTTGTTATTACCATTGCTATTGTATTGGAGCAGAACCCCCTCAATATTGCCAGCTTATTTACTTCTTTTGCATTTTGTCAGGGGGTTTTGTTTGGCTCCTCTGAAATAGCTGGTACCTATGGCCCTCAGCCCATGGGTGCAAGGGGCTGGGTGATGAGGAGCAGTGACTTGACTCAGCCATGTTGCAGCTATAGGCTTTAATTGGTAGTAGGGAAGAGGCGAATGAACCTTAACTGAACTACTTGCACATGTATGCACACAGATACCTGGCCACTGTTCTAGGCTGGCCAACTCATCTCATGTAATTGCTGCATGAAGCATTTGTGGTTTGGTTAACACCAACACTTCTGAAATAAATAAAAAAAGAAAAATATCTGACAAAGGTCTTTTCTCCTGTCTTCTCTACTATTCATCCCAGCCATGCTTCTTGGGAAAAATGGGTAGAGGCGAAGCAGTATGTCCTTGCCTTGTCCCAGCATAACCTGCAGAGGATGCATGGGATGGCTTGATGCAAAGAACAGTTGATGATAATTTAATGCATCCCCTTCATCACAGCTTGCTTCTCTCAGTGGTTGTCCCCCATCACGTTTGCAGGAACTGCCTGAGCCCTAGGGACAAGCCTTCCAGGAGCAAGGTGACCCAAGGAAAGTAATGCGTGCTCTGCCCTGGCTTGGCAAAGCCTGTACCCAGCCCCGGGTGAGGGGTCCATGGTGGACAGGACCCATCAGCCAGCTAGGATGCAGCTGCCCCAGTTTGGCAGGGGAGCAAGCCCTGGCACCACTTGGGTGGTGGTGGAGATGGCATCTTACGCCAAGGCACCTTATCTCGTGGCAGAGAAACCTGCTGTAGAACCATGCTGTCAGTGTGTTCCTGCCAGAGGCATTATATTCCCTTTGAAAAAAAAAAAAAAAAAGACAGAAGAATTCAATTGCCAAATATATTGTTCCGGTAACTGTAACAGAAATGACTCTTGGTCTTGCCAGGTTACAAAGCTCCTGTTAAGTAGCTCCTGCTGTGTTGCTGTTAATGCCTATTGTTATTTCAGAGCACCCATGCTCCTATTCAGGATAACCCTGCTTTGAAGTAGTTGAGGCAGGTTCTGCTCTTTTCTCTTTGCTTTTTTCCTTTTTTTTTTTTTTTTTAATCTTAAAGCCCCGAGTCTATGATTTAGGCTGGAAGCAAAGTCTTCAAAAGCAGCAGAGGAAATTTGGCAGGCTTTGACAGACCTTCCCCCAAGAATTCATACTGCACAGGCACAAGAGACAGACAAGTAGTGTTGGCTCCAGTGAGGGATGCTCTGGGGTTTAATTGTTGGGTTTATGTTGTATTTTGGATGACCTGGGCATGGGTGGGGAGCACCTGTGCTATCATGAGATGTCAATCCAATGGATTTAGGAGGGTCAGAGAGCTCTCAAGTTTCAGAGCTGGAGTCTAAGCCAGGAGAGGCAGTCTGCAGTGGGGCTGTGGCATTGCTCTTCCCACCCTTGTCCAGGTGAGGAGGTCTCCTGAGGTCTCACAGGGTTTCTAGTCACTACCCTGCAGTGGATGTCCCCTCCAAGCTGCTGCACAGCTGTCTCTTGAGCCCACATACCCTTCCTGCACCTAGGTAATCCCTTGGGAAGGAGCTGGGGCAGAACTGGTCCCTGCTCCAATGCCAAGCCCATGGACTTTCTCTCTGATGCTCCTTCTCCCAGCTTATGGATTTTATCCAATTTAAATGGCAAGGATTTAAAATGCCACCTGAGTTAAAAGGACCTGATTAAAACCGTAGCCTCATCATATTTCTTAAACATGCAGTTGCATTGCTGTATTTACATTAGTGTCAACTTTAATTTAAATTCTGCATAACTATATTTGCTCCCCTAAATTCATTCGCCAAGAATACAGCACAAATTACTCTGCACTAACTGCACTTTCTCTTTGTCTATGGCGGAGTGGTTTGGAAATTAGCACTGTAAGTGAGTGGTGGGAAGTGTCATTCCGCCTCTTTAGTGTCTCATTAATTAACCTGTCTGGGCCAGCAGTAGATCGATGCCCCAAGGTGGGCAAGATGCCAGTGGTCTGGCAGGGGCAGAGGCACTGCCTGGCTGTGAGTCGCTGGGACTACCCTGCTTCGGCTGCTTGTAGAACAGCTCCAACTGATCCTCTGGGCTTATTCCTCACCCTTTTGGCTGGTGAGTTGGGCTTGGTTTGGGCAGGTTTGTTCCATTTTAAGGGGCTGTTTCATAGTTGTGTATGTAATATATGAGGCTCAAGCTGTTGGTGAAATGGCAAAGAATCCCAAAATGAACATCAGCATCAGTTTTTCTTTAGCATTCTGCCTTCAAAATGGAAATCAAATTGGACTTGATCCTTATGGGACCCTTCCAACTTGAGATACTGTATGAAATACAAATACAATGAAATAAAATTGTGAGGGGTGATAGGATACTGTTTGGGCATAAAAATACTGCTGTTGTGAAGTCATAAAAACTCTTTTCTCGTGGGGTTGCATGGCCAGACATCTCTGACTGCTATCGTTTGCTTGCAGTGAGTTCATTCCATTAGTGCTAGGGCTCATCAGGGTGCTACAGCACCCACAGGAGCAGGGCACAGTCAGGTGCTCAGTGACTTCAGAGACACACAGGGTCAGCCCTTAAGGCAGTGCAGAGACAATAGGAGCCCTCCTGCCTTTCAGCCTGTCCTCCTGACCACCCACCAGGGAAGAAGAGGGGGGGAAAAAAAAAGCCCCATCAGTTTCTCAGATTTTTGTGACAGAAGCAGTGTTTAAACTCAGTGTTTCCTGCAGGTGTACTCTGTGACTACAAACGCTGAATGTGATCTCAGCCAGGCAGGCATTTTCTATAGTCCTCAGCATTTTGCCTTTTCACTTTGTAAAACCCTTTCAAGCTAAATAAACCTTATTACAACAGAACTGCAGAGCGCAGCCCGGTTCCCAAAACCAACAGCCTGGGGTAGGGCGAAGAGTAAAAATAGCAAAGCATCCCCATCATCATCAGCGCCAAGTTCAGTAAGACCAGCCTGTGTTGTACTGACCGACCTTGCTACATATTTATTTTTAATTACAGCATTTGCCTGCCTGATCAGCAACAACATCGTTAAAGCAAAGCAAGCGGTGGCCTGGGTGGATTAGAGGAGAGAGGGTGATCTTCAGGAGCACTGGATGCAAGGAGGGAAGGGGGATGGAGACACTGCTTGAATGCAACATGACCTCTCCCTGCAAGCATATTGCCATCAACATTTGCCATCGCTTATACCCAGGTCGCAGCTGTACTGCTGCACTGCAAGGACAACGCATGCTTATGCTGGTAAAACAATCAAGGCTGGTTGTGCCTTGCAGAACTATGAAATACTGTGTTTTGCACCTCTGCATCTCCAGCCCATGATGGCGATATCCTTATCTTTTGGAGCATGGTGCTTCTGGTGCTGGGACCGCTTGCTCTGAACAACAGTGGGATTGCACGCATGTGCCTAAGGATGTCCAGGGGCACGCACATGCCAGGGGGCATTGCTGTTGCCTTGGTTTGTTTCCCAGCCGGGCAGCCCAGTGTGCCTCAATGGCAAAAGGGAGACCTAAGCAGGGGACAAGGGAAGGCAGTGACAATGGCAGGTGCCCAAAAAGGGTTCCCTAGCCATCCCCGAGGAAGCAAAAGCAAGCTGTGAGGGATAAACTGCCTCAAGCATTGGTGAGTGACCCTGAGGACAAATACAGCATCCAATACACCGGGGAGGGCGTTTCGCAGGGAGAAATACAGTAAAGGCGACCTGAGATTTGGGTGGATAAGTAGAAGGCCTGACTTAGCCGCCCCACCGCAGCTGTGCTCTTATCTGGCCAGAGGAAGAGGCTGAACAACAAAAGGGGCTAAGAAGCCGGGTTGATGCATGGGAAAGCCATTGGCCGAGCATTGTGGCTGCCCTTCTGCTGAGCAAATAGTTCAAACTGTTCATTCCCATCTCCTATTCTCTCCCTGGTACATTGTTTGTGTCCTTGCATTTCATTCTGTGAGGAAGATTGCTCTCTGGGCCTATAAGCAAACAGTCCAGAAAAGAGCCAACTATCCTCTCCTTTTCCCTGGAGAACTAGCATTTTTATTTCAGCTCCAAGCTGTCAAAGAGCTGGAGAGTTTATGTCAGTATCCTGAATTAATTGCTTTAAGCTGTAGCAGCCTATACCAGCCACCAAATGTCCAGAAGATGTTTATTAATAATGTTTCCTCTAGGTTTTTGGTGGGGTTTTTTTTATTCCAAGCTGTGCTCTCACTTACAGTGCACTCTATTCACTGTCGAGATGGCGCGCCTGATGCTGGGCGAGGGTGGTGAAATGAAAGCCGCTTATAAGGAATTAATAAAAGCTCCTGAGGTATTGTCAGCCCTGGTACACAACATGTCGGTGCAGCGGGCACGGCAGCAGCTCAGAAATCTCCCATTAGGACTTTTTGGGCAACGGGAACGAGAGGAAGAAGATGAATTGCTGGAGGGATCGAGAAGGAGCAAGCCCTTGTTTAAACACAAATATCTTTGGTAATTAACAAAACTGGCAAGGAAATTACTGATGGAAAAAAAAACACATGAAAGGTAAATGGTTTTGTGTTTAAACATGATATATTTTAAAGTGTTCCCCAGTGTGAAAGTCCCTGTTTAAGGGAATGAAGTAATAAACCAATTTATATACCAATAGAAAGTCGAGATCCTGAGTGCCTTTGTGTAAATTTTCCACTTGACTTTTCATTATCTACCTGAACAAAATCAATCTATATGTATGGGATCAACATGCAATATGAGAGATAAAAGACGAAATAAATGTGCTTTGCATATCCCACAGATAAAAGCCACGAGGCTCCAGGCACTGCCTCTTTTCCAGACAGATGCATTTTAGAAAATAAATCATTTTGCAAAGGAAAAGAGAGCAAAGCAGTGTGGTGCTTCTTAAGTGTTTACTCCCTCGCTTGAAATATTGATCCTGTCAAATGAACAGTGGTTAATAAGTAACTTGGGGAAAATATGCCGGCTCTCTCTTTGCTCCCTGTCGTAGCAAGGGCCCATCTCTCGTCCCTCGCTGGCTCCTGGACAGCAGAGCTCCAGAGCATCCTCACTGCTCACCCTGTGAAAGGCCCCACAGGCAGAGCCTGGACATGCTTGCGGGGCCTTTCACAGGGTGGAGCAGATTAAAAGGAAAGCGACAGAGGCAGCAGAGTGGGGGCAGACCCCTGCACCCCACAGGAATCCCTGAGACTCCAGTGCATTTCAGTGTCTCAAGATCTTACACATCCCAAACCCTGCCACTGCTCAAACCCTGCTGCCATCCCAAACCCTTCCACACCCCAAACCCCTGTTGCATCCCAAACCCTGCTGTACCCCAAGTGCTGACACGTTCCAACCCCCTTGTTCGTTCCCCATGGCCTTGCCAGCAAATGAAGATAGCGTCCCATCACATTGGCCACTTGCACACCAACATGGCTTGCCCTTGCCTTGCCCCAGCAGGGGACATTACTGACCCAGTTTCATCTGAGGGAAGACTATTACTGTCGGGGAGTGGGGGGGGTAGCTCTACTAAATTGGGCTAAATGTACAAAAAGTAGCATTTCTGGGGCGTGGGATCAGAGGATACAGTGCAGCACAAAGAAAATGCTCCTGATTTTCAAAAAAATGTATCAGAGTACAGGTTTTCCTCAAGCAGCCTCAGCATCCCCCATGAAACCAGCAGTTCCTATGTTAAGAGCGGCTAAAATACTTGCCCCAGAACCTTAAGAGTCTGGAACAAGTGCCCTGTCCTGTTGCTGCAGTTTGTATGACTTCTTCCATACACCCCTTCCTTTCCCTCATCCTTTCATGGAGCCTGGCTGGTGCTTGGCTTTTTGATATGACAAAGCTCATCTGGTTTCATGGATCTAAACCTCTTGGAGAGCTGGGTAATAGCATCCTCTTTCTTTATTTTTTTTTTTCTTTATGTTCAGGTAAACAGGCAGGAAGTCCTCATGTTTTTTGGTTGTTTTTTTTTTTTTTGGTTTTTTTTTCCCTTTAGTAACAGGATATAGAAAAGGTTAAGAGGCACTTTAGCAAATACAACCCCTCATGCATATGGGGGATTCTTATTTCTGCGGAAACACCAGCCCCATTTCTGCAGCGGCAGAGCCTGTCACCCTGGTTGATGTATTTCTCCTCCTAGCATCCTCCTGCCAGGGGAAAGCACTACACAGCCCCACTCCAGCCGACAGGGAAGCACCTGCCTTACACTGATTTTATTTCTTTGAGGGTCTCTACGTATCTCCAAGCTCAGGCAGCCACACTGTGGGGTTGGATGTGAGCATTTCTCCAGGTCAGGCACTGGATTTTTGCCTTTCCTTAGGCAAAAGGCCATTTATCATCTTTTTCCTTTTCCACCTCCTAAAAATCCAGATAGGAGGGAAAAGATTGAGGAGGGGTTGGGGGATGAGGTGGGGAGGTGAGGGAATGGAAGGTGGGAAAAGAGATGAAACTAAGAGAAGAGCAGGGGCGAGATGATGACTTTCCAAACCAAGAATTTTGTCAGCATGCTCCAAAGAAACATGCTCATGCTCAACATCTGCAGCTATTTTATTAGTTTGCTAATGATGTCTCAGATTGGACCCGGGGGTGACAGAAATTCCTGGCAACCCCTTTTGAAATGAGCCTTACCTTCTGCCCTCCACCCTGCCATCTCCCCTGCAGGGCTGTTGGGTTTGCACCCCCCAATATCCCAAGTCATCAAGTCAGGAGCAATGCACGAGAGCTCTGTTCAGGGTAATAAGGCAGCTACACCACGGCAAACTAATGGCAAAGAAAATGGGTTCATCTGTCTGCACACCCACCCCTTCCTGTGGGACGCTAGGATAGAAATATCCACACCCTATACAATGAGTTACGTGTTGCAGAGAAAGTGTGGGCATCTCCAAGGTGCGACATGGTAGAAAAGCTTTGGCATAGGGAGGGGTTTAATCATCACTTTGGGGGTGGTTTTGGCTGTCACAGTTTATTTCCTCTCCAAAACCCTTCCTGCTTGCTCTTAGCATAGAACCAACATGCATCCCTCAAACAGCTCAACAAATGAATTTGTTCCTCAACTTTCTCAAGGTGCTGTTATGATTTTCTTTCCACTTCCTTGAAACCTAGAAGGATCTATCCTGGCAAAGCTTAAGAGCTTCTTCCAGGCCAGGATAACGTATCTCCCCATTCCTGTCAGGAATTACTGGAGTGTGACACAGGTATCATGCACAAGTATAGACACAAAGAAGCAATCAGAGATGGGAATCTGTGGCTTTAATATGAGATGCATACACAGCAGCAGCACACTTGGTGAAGCCCAGAATTTTGCTTCAGCTACCCCTGACACTGATTCCTTGTGTCATTACTGAAATAAATGAAGGAGAGTGAAGAGGAGTGTAAGTGCAGGCAAACAGCAAAGCAGCACACCACCACATTGCTGCATGCAGAAGGCTGTTGGTGACAAGCAAAGCATTTCAAGGTCTCCAAAATTCTTCAATATCAATGCCTCCTGTACCAGGATGGGAAGTAAAATCAACACATTTATACTCCTCCATGTATTTGGCACTTGTTATCTGTTTTCCAGCTGCAGAGGCTCGTTCTTTTTACTGCTTGTATGAGTCAAAAACCTGTAGAAAGCCACTGCTTCTCCAGATAGGGGTGAGCATTTTGCTCTGGCCTTATGTGGGTAGCGCTGGCAGAGACAGACGATTTGAACAGGTATAGATGTCCTAGCAGCAGGGATCTGGCTGCAGAAATCCCTGGTGCTGCAGCAAATGGTATGTTTGAGGGCTTTCCTTCTCCCATGGTTTATTAAAAAAAAAAAAAACAAACAAAAAAACAATCCATGGC
>VZRU01015472.1:17738-29949 GCA_013398155.1 Pedionomus torquatus | reverse complement strand
AACACCCCCAGGTCCCTCAGCCTCTCCTCACAGGACTTGTTCTCCAGACCCCTCCCCAGCTTGGTGGCTCTCCTCTGGACACGCTCCAGCCCCTCCATGTCCTTCTTGTAGTGAGGGGCCCAAAACTGAACCCAGCACTGGAGGGGAGGCCTCCCCAGTGCCCAGGACAGAGGCACCATCACCCCCTGCTCCTGATGGCCACGCTGTTCCTGACACAGGCCAGGATGCTGGTGGCCTCCTTGGCCACCCGGGCACACTGCTGGCTCATGTTAAGGCAGCTGTTTGAAAGGAGAGCTAAAACAAAGCGGTTTGGGTCAGTCTGCAAAGCTCCTGCTATTCCCGTTGGGATTTTTTTTGCCACAAATTGCAACCAACACCAAGCTCAAGAGAGTGGGCTGCTTCCACTTGTGGCATGTGATGGCAGACCCCTTTGCATCCCGGCCTCACGCAGGCAAGAAGACGCAAAATAACACTGTCCTCCCTCACAGGTACATTTTTTTTTTCTCCATAGTAGAATCCAAAGCAGTGACTGAAATCCAGAAAGTGTTTTACTGGTGATGCTCCAAAATGCAAAAGCTCTGGGTTCACCCCAAGGAAGGGTGTTTCGGGTCTTGGAAATACGTTTGGAGGCAACGCTCATGGAACCATGGAATTGGCAGAAGAAGGAACTCGAAAGGCTGCGATCGCCAACAGAAAAGCTAGAAGTACCACCACGTATTGAAGCCGAACCACAGTCACCCCACGTCATGTTGCTCGCAACACGGTGTAAAATCTGACCCACAGAGCGGGCAGCAGAGGCTGCTTTGGGGAGAAAAGCCTGTTCTTTGAGCTTGTGTCCTGGATGAAAAAAAAAAACCAACAGGATAAAACTGGATTTTCCCACGTAATTCCCTGTTCGATGCATCGGTTTCTCCCCGTCACCCCGGGCTGTCTCACGTGCATCGAGGGAAATCACAGCTTCCCCGTCACGGTGCTGGAGCACTCGGTGTGTGACAGGAGGAGGAAAACCAAAGGAGACACACCGATCCCAGCACTGGGGCCCGGAGCAAAATTCTTAATACATCTTTTATATCCATCAAATTGAGAAACCGTTAAGTTCTTGCCCGGCCGAATACTCCTGTTGGAGTCTGCACTGTGGTGCAGGGGCCTGGGAAACTCGTTACACTGAAAACAACCCAGTCAGGTTTACAATACTGAGCTTTTGCTTTATCCAAATAAAAAAGTTGCAAGATTCAAAATGTGGTCCATCAAGTGCATTATTCCTAAGATCCTGCTGTGTCAGGAGGATGGGGCCAGGCTTTTTTCGGCAGTGCCCAGCGACAGGACAAGAGGGAACGGGCACAAACCAGAACATTAGAAGTTCCATCTCAACATGAGGAGGAACTTCTTCCCTGTGAGGGTGTCAGAGCCCTGGCAGAGGCTGCCCAGAGAGGTGGGGGAGTCTCCATCTCTGGAGACATTCAAACCCACCTGGACACATTCCCGTGGGACCTGCTCCGGCAGGGGATGGACTGGATGGTCTCCAGAGGCCCCTTCCAACCCCACATCATTCTGTGATTCTAAGAAGCTCTGGCTTTTCTCCCTCATAATAACATCATCATTTATTTTACTGAAATGCAACTTTTTCTCTAGTCAAAGAGAAATCTGCTCTTTTCTTCTCCAATAAATTAAACAGAACAAACTTGTAGAAGTTCATATTACAGTGGGTCACCCCCCCCCCAAAAAAAAGATAATATCCCACCTGCTGAACCTGATTTGCTTATTCAAGAAATTTAACTAGAAGTTTACCACTGGGGTATCTGTGTGGATTCACCTCCGCGTTGTGGTTGGTTGTTGGTTGTTCTTCCCCCTCTGCCACCGACGCTGCAGGCGGGAGGCAGAGCTGGGCAGGGGAGGACGGATTCTGGCCATCTCCGAGAGCAGGTCATGCTAAAACGGCAAAGCTTTAGCCTGAGCTCTTGGTGCTGCTCTGAGACAACTCCCTAGAAAATAACCATTCTCAGGAGGGGGAAAAATCCTTAATCCCTGAACACAGCCCAAGGTAACTGGGTTAAACCACAAGTGAAGAACAAAAAAGCTTTGAAAAGCAGCAGGGACAGAGAAGAGGAGGCGCGGGCAGCACAGAATGTCGGGGTTCTCTGCTCAGAGCCAGAGCGTCACAGAGCTCTGCCCTCCCGTCAGTCCCCCAGCAGAACCAGTATGCCCCGAAACCTGGGGATTCCCACCCATTTTAGGAAAAAAAACCCAAACAACCCTGGCATTGATGATTTTGAAGTTCTGCACGTGGCAGTGGGTGCTGGTGGCAGGAAAATAAAGGCTGAGAATCAGACAATGCCATTTACCGCGGCGCTGTCAGAGAGAAGCTTCATGTAATTCAGGGACAGATTGCAAAATGTGTTGTTTTGACATGATCAACAGGAGGTTTTAGAAATTCTTTCCCAGTAAAGATAATTAAGAGGAAGCAAAGCAGGAGCTGCGCGTGTACACCTGTCACAAAAGGGAGTGAGCTGCTTCACTCCTAATCTTAATTCCCACTCCACTGATTGGCATTTCTGCTGTATTTAAACCTTTTTTTTTTATTTTATTTTTTTCCCCCCGTTGTTGAAAAAAGAAATAACGTTGGCACTATTTTCAAAGCCATAGAAAATACCCAGAATAAAGAGAGCATGAATGCCTGGCACCTGAAGGAAACGGCAAACATTCTTCACTCTTTCAAAGTCATACAGTTACCCATCTAAAATGCAGGACGATTCTCTGTTTGGTTTTTAAGGTCCCCGTTTCTCTTCCCAGGTTGGCACGAAACCGACCAGCAAAATGACTGGCTACACCAACACCTTTATTTTTTTTAATTGTATTTCTTTCCCCGATTTACTGGTACTTTTAAGACTCCGCCTGTGGATCTGACAGCCCAGCATACTGTGCCAAACACCAAATAGCTCCTTTTCTCCTAAAGATGTTGATTAACATAGGAGAAAGCCGTGTGTTATTAAGACATCTCTGGGATTAATTTCAATCTTACAATTCAATGAGAAAAAATAATAAAGCTTTCAAAGTGTCTTATTCAAATTCATCTTTGGCAAGAAGATAGGACAAGGGGTAAGATAGGACAAGGGGGAATGGTTTTAAACTGGAAGAGGGGAGATTTAGATTGGATATTAGGAAAAAATTCTTTGCTGTGAGGGTGGTGAGGCACTGGAACAGGCTGCCCAGGGAGGTTGTGGCTGCCCCATCCCTGGAAGTATTTAAGGCCAGGCTTGATAGGGCTTTGAGCAACCTGGTCTAGTGGGAGGTGTCCCTGCCCAGGGCAGGAGGGTTGGAACTGGATAATCTTCAAGGTCCCAACTCTAACCATTCTATGATTCTATAAGAACATAAAACTTTTAAAGTACTGTCTCCTCGCTTGCATAACCCTTCATTTTTAATAATTTTAATGGCCTGGGTCCTTTGTTACACCTTGAAACTCCCTCTACTCAAGCACAGCGCATCCTCTGGAAGCACTCACATACGCTGCCAGTTTGAAACCAGTCCTGGTGGAGGTGGCTCGGGGAGCAGACTGCAGGTTAGACTCTCCAAAGGGCAGGAGGATTCAGTTTATTGTGTCGTTCTACAGCTTAGGAAGCAGCTAAACGGGACAGTATTTCATCAGGCACACAAAGATGTGGAGTAACCACTTGATCTTACACCAAACGCTTTCCCATGAGCTCAGGGGTGTCTGAAAGGCGCCGGCGTTTGAACAGTTAACAACTCACCAGCACGGCAAGAGGGATGCAGATCAAGCCCCTAATAGCCAGGTCCCTTGGCAAATTCACGAAGCGTAATAAAATCAAATCCTCTTATTTCTGATTTTATTAAAGCAGCTTTCGATTCATTACAACGATTCCCCATCTATCACTTTGTCTGCCTCAAACCGGAATATTCTCCTGGTCTGGAGAGAAAGAGATAGATATTATTAGATAGAAATTTAGATACTAGAAAGAAATTCTTTCCTGTGAGGGTGGTGAGACCCAGGTTGCCCAGAGAGGTGGTGGAAATATTCAAGGTCAGGTTGGACGGGGCTCTGAGCAACCTGATCTAGCTGAAGATGTCCCCGCTCATTACAGGGGAAGTGGATTAGACAACCTTTAAAGGTCCCCAAAATTCTGCCCAAGGAAGTGGTTGAGGCACCATCTCTGGAGGTATTTAAAAGATGGGTTGACATAGTGCCTAGTGACATGGCTTTAATGATGGTTTTCATCAGAGTAAGGTTGATGGTTGGACTGGATGACCCGAAAGATCCCTTCCAACCCAGACAATTCTATGATTCTACAATTCTATGCTGGTCTTCTGGTCCATCCACCTGTGGTTCCTGTTGCTTTGTGCTACTGGACTACAGCATTTCGCCCTGTTCTCTTGATAATAAAGATGGATTGTCCTATGCTGTACAGCAGTAGCACGGATTATTTTCATTATTAGGTTACCTGGGGTTCACATCTCAGCAGCTGACTCTCTTCAAAAGACCGAAAATCACTTCAGAAAATACTTTGTTTAGTCAAGCAGAAAAAAGCTCTTTTCACAGAAGTATAATCCAGGCTGAAAAACCAAGGAGAGGGCTTTGAAAAATGAGGATATACTTATCTGGAAAATACCACTTCTGACAGGAGAAGCAGCTGAGAAAAACTGGTTGCTTAAGACTAATTAGAGAGTTGCAGCATGATTTAGTTCAAAGAGATGCAGAACTGAAGGGAAGATAAGGAAAAAGCCTGCGGCATTTATTACTGGCAACTGGATTGACGAAGCCAGAGGGGCAATGGGCCAAATTATCTGAGGGCTGTAGGTGCCTGTCGCTAATTACAAATTATTCAGTAGTACCGTGAAATGATCAAATAGGTAAGATTAGGGCTAATCTTGTTGTGATAGAGAGTGCCCTCTCAAGTCCCGACCTGAGCTGGGACTGAGGGAAGGGCCTCTCTCTGCCACGGTGGTCACCGGGGACACAGGACACCACGTGGCATCGTTCCTCTCCTTGCGATAACCTCACCCTGGCTGCCAGGCACTCGTTTGTAAGTATTTTCTTCAAAAAGCAAACCTGGCTTGGAGTAGTACGTGCCTGATACCAGGGGGGTTGACTCGATGACCTCCAAAGGTCCCTTCCAACCCAACCCTTCCAGGGTTCTCCAACACGTCACTGACAGGCAGGAACTGTTCCCACCAGTGACAGGCCTCCTGTGCAGAGCCAGGTAAGACAGGGATGTATATGGAAAAGAAACCAACCAAAACCCCTTTGTTTTTGGAGGGCATGCAACTGTATGTCCATATCTGCCTCCCCATTTGGAGCTTTCTCTATACAATTAGGCAGTTCTCTTTTAATTAACAGATCAAGTCTTGTGTTGAAATGCAATGGGGTTCAGCAACGGCTGAAGACTTTGTGCATTACCATCAACACTGTTCTGGACACCAACCCAAAACAGAGCAAAATGAAGAAAATCACAGAATCCCAGAATGGTTAGAGTTGGAAGGGACCTTCAAGATCATCCAGTTCCAACCCCCCTGCCCTGGGCAGGGACACCTCCCACCACACCAGGTTGCTCCAAGCCCCACCCAGCCTGGCCTTGAACCCCTCCAGGGATGGGGCAGCCACAGCTTCTCGGGGCAACCTCTTCCAGTGCCTCACCACCCTCACAGCAAAGAAGTTCTTCCTAAGATCCAAGCTAAATCTCCCCTCTTCCAGTTTAAAACCCTTCCCCCTTGTCCTATCACTCCACTCCCTGATGAAGAGTCCCTCTCCAGCTCTCCTGGAGCTCCCTTCAGATCCTCCAAGGTCTCCCCAGAGCCTTCTCTTCTCCAGGCTGAACAGCCCCAGCTCCCTCAGCCTGTCCTCACAGCAGAGGGGCTCCAGCCCTCTGAGCATCTTGGTGGCCCTCTGCGGGACCCGTTCCACCAGGTCCATGTCCTTTCTCTGTTGAGGACTCCAGAGCTGGACACAGGACTCCAGGTGGGGTCTCACAAGCACAGAGTAGAGGGGGAGAATCACGTCCTGTGACCTGCTGGTCACACTGCTTTTGATAAGATCAACTGCCAAAGCCAGCACACGCCATGGCCAACACTTCAGATGTGTGTAGATGATACCAATAATTTCCAGGTCTCCACAGGAGGAACTCAAAAGAATTCTGTCTGCACAAGGGTGAGCAATTTTAAGAGAATAACCATCAAAACCCATCTGCAGCAGGGACAAACGATGACAGGGCATGGGGAAGGGGTTACTCAAGGGTGCTCTTCATGGTCTTCATGGGCACACACATCTATACCCTAAAATTTTCAGAAATCACTATGGGGGCCCAAATCCTTCTTCATTTGCAAGGCAAAAGCTAATTATCCACAGCACCCTGCAAGCCAGAGATGGGGAACTTCCAGATCAAGAAGCCTACGGATGAAAGTTTCAGTCACAAATAAGACATTTTCTGGCTGGAAACTGTATTCATCAAGAGGAAGATTATTTAAATGCAATGTGCCTGTGAAATATTGATGATAGCCTTATGGCAAAACATGTATTTCTGTAGTTTACTGGATAGAAAATATATCTTCAGTTTTAACCCTGTCTTACCAAGGAAGGTGTTTGCCTTTGCGCTGTTGGCTGTGACTCTGTTATTGGCTTAAGGGAGCTCCAGCTCTTTCATTACATGATTCTGAGCAGAAAACATCGTGTTTGGGACCTGCTTCTAATTACGATTTCCCCCTCCCTTTTTCCGTAGGAAGCACAATTACTGCTGCTATGGAGACAAATGTAATTCAGTCAAGATGTGGGTCAGAGTAACACACGGGAGGCAAAGATTTACCAAAAGGTATCCTTTCTGCTATCTGTCCTCTCCTGGAGATGGATCTTAGCCCTGACCTCCATCACCATCTCCTGCCTCAAAGAAGACATTACAAGATCTGCCCCTCTCGAAGGGGGGGGTGACAATGGGGGACCTTCAGGTGCCACAGTGGAGCCACCCGTGTGACACAGAGGGATGGCAGCCCCTGAAGGACAGGTTCAGTCACCTCCTCTGCGGGGCTGTTTCTGCAGAAGTAGCTCGAGGTCGAGGAGGGGAAACCTCCTTCCAGCAGAGAGCATGAACACTGTGCCTCGTTTTTCAGGGCATGTTATTTATTTTTAATTAGTGGCGGAACTAACTGTGCAAGAAGCACCTTCCGAATCTTGAAAAATAGTACTTTTTCCAAAGAATCCCCAATTTTCAAAGAATCTCCCACAGACAACCAAGAAAAGGCATTAAGGGAAGAAAAGTGTAATTATCTGGGCATGCTGGAAATGGATTGAGAATGGAAACGGAGGGAGCACGGGATGGCCCTAGGGGCGCCCGTAACACCAGTGGAGTCCCTGCTGTAATTCCAGCCAAGCAGGTAATACCAGAGGAGGGTATTTCACGACCAAAGTTGGAGCATTTAGATCCTTTCTACACCAGGAGAAAATCCGGGCAGCCCAGAGCGTCTGCCCATCCCAGCAGATCATCTCACTCCACCTTATTCCTCGCCCACCTTTATCCTGAGAATATAAAAAAGGATGGAAATGTCTGCACTACTCACTGTGGTAAAGCCAACTGCTGTTCCGTGACCCTTTGGACCTCCCCTCCTCATGTAATTACTTACGAGGATGCTCCGAGACTTGCAATCAGTTTAGGTTCTTCTTCCCCCCGTTCCCGAGGGCAGATTTTCTAACGCTGTGTGTTACACGGGTAACCTGGTCAAATTGCAGGTGACAAGCGGTACCCAGCTTTAAGAGCTTTTCTCTTTCTGTCCTTAAAACTGAGATTCTTGCATACCATCCCTGCTGACTTCAGTCCTCGTTTTTTCCCCTGACACCCATGAGTTATGTGGGTTCACTTCAAGCTGGTTTGAGGTAAAACGAACCAATTTTCTGTTTTACAGTTTTAATTTCTTAGCTGGGCCTCTTCTAACTAGCTAAATTCTGAAATTAACAGCACATTGGTCAGAACTGTTCCATCTCACAGTGATAAGACCTGATTATCCCAAGGGATGGTGCAGAGAGGCCCTTGTTTATCCTTATTGCTAGAAGAACCAAGGGCAGATAATTTTCGTCGTTTGCCCGTTGGAGGGTTGGAAATGGAAAAGCGTCAAGGGGTCCCACCTGCAAGGAGGAGAGGACAGGACAGGGGACCCAGAACTGACCAACAGGGGTATTCCANNTATATACTGTATACTTCTATTTTCCCTTTTTTCTAAATTTCCTTTTTATTATTTATTATATTATTATTATTTATATTTTCATTAGGTTAGTTTTTTCTAAAGTCTTGAATCTCTTTAATTCCTTCCTCTCCTCTGTTTTACCCGAAGGGGGGGACATCTGTCAATCAGGTTTTAGTAAATTTGGCTGAAACCACGACAGCTGGTTATGCCAAAAGGGCCAGGGAGTGGCTTTCAGCACAGAAAAGAACAAATAAACACCCGAGGGGAGGAGCCCGGCAGCAGTTTCTTTAGTGGCACTGCTCATTTGATCAAAAAACTTGACAAATGGAGCTTCACCTCATGCAGAGGTGACGCTTCTGATCAAACCTGCCTTGCTTTTCCGAAGCAGAAACGTCCTGTCCCTACGCAGTTGTGTATTTCTGACCATATTAAGCAGCAGGATTCAAAGGCAGCCACAATTTCATTCCGTGCTCCAGTATTCACAATATCCCCTCACATCCCCTGAGAAATGTCCCCAAATGCTGCGGGTGTTCGAGGAAACCCTCCCGTTCCACCCGCCGGTGCTTCCCGAGGGGATGCTGCCGTTGGGTTCCTACGTTGGGAAGCTGCTCTCTCCTCCTCACCTCCCTCCCCGTTCGTTGCCAAGCAACTCCGGCCATTCCCCAGGACCTGCCTTTCAATCACCAGCAGCTTAAACCATCACCCTTTACTGAAAAATACATGTTTAAGGACGAAAACAGGCGCGGCTAAACCAGAAAGGCACACTTTCCCTCTTGGATCACTTTGTGGGAACCTCGGAGGTGGCAGTTTGTCCGTTGGCAATGAACCACGGGATCACAGGAGGGTTGAGGTGGGAAGGGACCTCTGGAGGTCACCTTGTCCAAGCCCCTGCTCAAGCAGGGGAAACCCTGAGCCCTGTGCCAGGACCATGTCCAGGTCGGTTTTGACCGTCTTTGGGGTGGGAGACTCCGTCACCACCCTGGGCAGCCTATTCCATCACACTCACAGTGAAGAAGCGTTTCCCGATGTTCCTAGATGTTCCTAGATCATCTCTCTGATGAGGAAAAGCTGAGGGACTTGGGTCTGTTTAGTCTGGAGAAGAGAAGGCTGAGGGGGGATCTGATCAACACCTAGAAATACTTCAAGGGTGGGTGTCAGGAGGATGGGGCCAGGCTTTTTTTGGTGGTGCCCAGGGACAGGACAAGAGGGAACGGGCACAAACCAGAACATAAGAAGTTCCACCTAAACATGAGGAGGAACCTCTTCCCTGTGAGGGTGGCAGAGCCCTGGCAGAGGCTGCCCAGAGAGGTGGGGGAGTCTCTGTCTCTGGAGATATTCAAACCCACCTGGACACATTCCTGTGGGACCCGCTCTGGCTGGACTGTTTACGTTGGAGATTGGACTGGATAATCTCCAGGGGTCTCTTCCAACCCCACATCATTCTGTGATTCTTTGTGTTCAGAGGGAACCTCCTGTGCTTCACTTTTTGCCCATGGCCTCTGGTCCTGTCCCTGGCCACTGCCGTGAAGAGCCTGGCTCTGTTCTCTCTGCACCCTCCTTCAGGTGTTCGTGTATCACTAAAACTAGCAAGTCTTAAGAGCACTTCAAAAAAATCCTCAAGGAAGTTTTTCGAAGGGCTAGAAAACCTCAGCAGGTCACTCCTGCTCCTTCTAACCAAAGGCAAACTTACCAAAGAGCAGCACCCAGCCACAAAGCCCACCTTAAAAATCAAGTGTCTTCTTTAGGCGCTGCTGCAGGGGCCAGAAGAGCCACCCCACAGAGCCCGATCAGCAGCTCCACTCATCAACAGACAAACAGGTATCCAGAGGAATGCCAGCAGATCCCTTACTTCTTGCCCAGGAAACACCGGGAACACATTTTACAGATGGGAGCCGCATTCTGTTATCTGGATAGACCACAAATTCTGGGCGCCTTTGAGCACCCACCCTCCCGAGAAGCTCCCGGGGAAGATCAATAAGCTGCACTTTGCACCGGTGCCTTTCGTAAGGCGTCAGCGAGACCCCTCGAAGAGCACACACCGTTTTCTAAACCCACTTTTGGGACCCACCTTGAGATTTGAGACAAATCTTCTTCAGAAAGATGTTCAAGGAGCAGTTCTTTTGCCAAGCTACAGTCAGTGCAAAGAATAACTCCTCGTTGCCGGGTTGGAGACAACCATTTTAAAAGTGGGAAACAACCCTGAGGGGCTGTAAAACTATACAGCATCTCCCAAATCATTGGAGCAGGGACAATTTAGACTCTCTGAGGAGCTACACCTGACATTCTTAGAATAGAACAGAGTAGTTCCAGTTGGAAGGGACTTACAACAATCATCTAGTCCAACGTGCTGTTGGAGAAGCGTATCCACTTGGAGGTTTAACTCGTTTTGTCCTCGTTAGCGACGCTCCCGTCAGCCCAGATCTTCTCAGCACCCGTCCGCAGGGAGCAGACGTGCCTCATCCTGATCCCTCAATGCTCACAGACCCTGCTCTTCCAAAAAGGGGAGGATTTCTCTCAGAGGAGCAGACGTAGATACGATCTACTTCACCACCACGATGAAGAGTTCCTCGTACAGTTTTATTTAGCTTCACTGCTTTGGGCAATAAGCTTGGGAGAGCTCATCAAAAGAAGAATTGAAGAACCCAACAGTGACCACGACAAGTCCCAGTCAATTTTTGCTCTGTGCTGGAGAGGCCGGCACTCCCCTACACCCCAACACGCTCATTCAGAACCTGACTTGCAATGATGCATAAGCACATTTAAGAATAACTAGGGCAGCGGTTGGCTTCAGCCTAAAAATACAGAAGAGCATCGCTGCCTCTTCAAACTTTGTGTCTTCAAGCACCCAACACTGAAGAACGTAAGGGCTTAGAGAGGTGCTAAAATTTCTCTATGTGGAGAAAGGGAAGGAGCCGACCGTGCAGCAACCTCCTTCCCAGGCTGACAGGAGAGCTGCGGGGTGAGCCACTTGCACCGACCGAAAATAAGCAAGTATTCCACCTGCATCTGCGTAAAAGCGGTTACTGATGGTGAAAGATTTATTTACGAGAGGTAATCTCACAGCAGACCCAAAAACACAAACTCGGTCTTGAAGACTCATCTGTACTCATTTTACCACCTTTTTTTTTTCCCCTCCGGCACAGATTTTGTCATTTAAGAAAGTGAGATTGTCTGTGGCTGCCCCTGAAACAGAGCCTCCGTGCCCTTGCACGAAGACAGAGAAGAGTAACGTGATCTGCTTCCCCATAACATCACCGCTGACGTGTCTAAAATCCCCAGGATGAGGACTGCTTCTCGCCTCCGCAGCAGAATTCAACCCCCGGGCTCCACAAGCCAGTTCAGCCACGACCTCTGCTGGGACTCTCAGCCAGCTGGGGCCACCAGCCAGACCCGCTCGGTGCCAATGGAAGGTGCAGTTTCTCCGGCGCAAACGCTCTCCCAGCAGCCCAGCATCTCCATTCCATCACGGAACCAGCAATTTTTCACAAACGCACCGTTTCAAACCAGCGACCTGCGACTCTAAATCTGTATAATCCATTACCAACCCCCTCAGGCATCCACCCAACCCAAAAAGGCTTTTTTTCTATTTTTTTTTTTTAATCTTTACATTAGGAGAAACCACACCGAGCTCATACCACGCTCGTACAGAGCACGTTGTGTTGCAGATCAGAGGCTGGAAGTGGTCTTTTCACACCGTGCCATTACAAATGGAGCTCGGTCATTAGACTTGAAAGGATCAATAATTTGTTGTATTTGCTAAGTTTGCAGACTGAACTTTAAAATTAGTCTGGCTATTGAAAATAAAAAAGACCTGGCTTATGCTCCTGGACTTCATAAAACTATGACTCGCTCAAGGCGAAGAGTATTTTTGTCTTTTGAAGAGGGCATCAGGTGTAAATCCGTTCCCCAGCAGGTCAGCAGCACAAATTCTGCTGCCAAAAAACCCACCAAACCTGTGTGGTTTTTTAAACCTATATTTAAAGAATTTCAAATATAAATTTGAAATTCCTCAGCCTGAGGAAGAGGAGAC
>VZRU01015472.1:0-11251 GCA_013398155.1 Pedionomus torquatus | reverse complement strand
TTTTCCTAAATTTCCTTTTTATTATATTATTATTATTATTAATACTTTCATTAAAGTAGCTTAGTTTTTTCTAAAGTCTTGAATCTCTTTAATTCCTTCCTCTCCTCTGTTTTACCCAAAGCGGGGAGGGGGGGACATCTGTCAATCAGGTTTTGGTAAATTTGGCTGAAACCACGACAGTTGCCTACATCTGACTGTTAGGATTTGGAGGGGGAGGGGGGTGTTTGCAATACGTAGACATATTCTCAGGGGCAACTAAGACGCTGTGATAAAACACAAAAATTTAAGCTAAATGAACACAAAAACCCCTCCAGAGGCCTCAGCCACCTCACTGCACTGACCTTACTGGAAAAACTCTTCGTTTTTCAGACGAGCAGAACGAAGACTTGTAGAACCACTTGGTACAAGCCGCTTCTTTCTGCTTCAGGGAAGCTACAGTAAATTTTTAATTAGTGAAATACAGAGGGTTATCTCCATTCAAATTTTAAATTTCCCTATTCTATTAAGCACCAAAAGCAACACAATGTGCAACGTATTTACAAATGAAGCAAAGTATTTATAGCTCCAGAAATGATTTATCACTGTACTTAGCAGTACTGAGCACTCTAAATCACCAAAAAGAAAAATGACCTTGCAGTGATTTTTTTTTTTTTTTTTTTTTTTTTTTTTGGGGGTCCAGTTTAAGAGCAATTTTGTGTGGGGAGACAGGAGGAAAAAAAAAAAAAAAAAAAAAAGCATTAGTATTTAGGAGGAGAAATTGTGTGAGAGAGTAAGAGACAATGGATGCTTCTGAGCCAGAACGGAGTCGCTGTTTTGGATCATTAACTAATAGCTCCGGCGCTTACGGCTCCTCTCTCTGCAGACTCCAGGATCGGCCTCGTTCTTCAGGGTAGCCCAAGTGTGAGACAAAGCAGGAGGAACGTGGGAGGACAAGAAATCACGCAGGCAACTGATTTCTTTTTTTTATTCTCTGGAATATCAATTTAGGCTCTAAAAAGCCGTGTTTACTATACTCGCTCCTCTTATTCGCATTCCTTTTCTGCTGCGTTCCTCGTTCCCTTGCAGCTTTCCAAAGCCTTAACGAGTGCACCTCGCAACACCAAACATCTCCCTCTGCGCTTAAGTGCACATATTTTCTGCTTTGAAACCTAGGAGGGTTCAGTGCTGTAGCCGTCCTTTCCCAAACAGTTACAGAATCCATTATTTCTAGGCGCGCTTTTATAGTGCGACCAAATCCACAAAGCTGACATTTTTTATTTAGTACCCATGGGCTATAATCATGAAAAATTCACTCCCTGAAATACAGTTGCACGCATTTCATACCCACCCTACTCGTGATAAAAAGTAATTTCCTTGAACATGCTGGTAACAATGGTAACTTAACGAAATGTACTGATATAAAATAAACATGAGCGTGTCGCACATCTGAATTCTCCAGAGTGAAACCACCAGCCCGTGTTCCGAGCAGGGATGTAAATGAGTACGAGGCCTTGAAGCTTGTCACACATCTCCAAAGGCACGGGAGAGGATTCGGGGAAACTGTCATTAAAATAAATTGCTATTAGTGACTACAAACCTCTGATAACACCACGGCTCGCTGCAGGAGAGCTATCAGAGGCAAAACTAAGATGGCCCAAGCGATGAGAAACAAAAGATAACCAAGGAGCTTCCACGCACTCCTGCGTGACAACCGCGGGAGGCTGAGGGCTACATCGACAACGGGATCTAATAGCAGACCGTTTGCTTGCCAGCTCCTACGCACCCGATAAAAGCAAAGCAAAGGAGGAGGACCGTCGTTTTTCATTTTGGACCCAGGGAGGCTTTATTACGATCCCAGAACCAACAAGAAGGAAATAAACCCCAGAGAAGGTGTCCCAAGGTCGCCCCGAGAGGTGGCCGAGGCCGCGGGGCGGCCGTGCCCGGGGCAGCTGTCCAGCAGCCCCCCCTCAGCACCCCGGAGCCACCCCAAAACCCCCCCTCAGCACCCCGCTCCCACAAGGCTTACGACGACCAAACTCAACTCTACCAAGTGCTGCGGTTCTCTAGGACCAACGGGTTCAGAAAGGGTTGGGTTCTCCAGGAGATGTCCACCAGAGATAACGAAAATGCAACAGCTCGGATGCAACCTCTTGGTGGGAGAGCACCCGCGTCTCTGAACGTCTGCCAGGAAGATGTTCCTCTTCCCTTAAGCATCCTGTACCCACCAGGGCTTAAACTCCATTCCGGGGCCCTTCGGTCCGATGCCACGTGGCAGTTCTTATGAAAGAAGAGTTGATATTCAGCATCAGTTAGCCGAAGGGAAGGGAGCATTCAAAGAGACAGAATTCTTCTTCCATTCTTCACTGCCTACTCTGTGCTACAGAAGTTCATGATGTTGCCGTTACTTGTTCTTCTTGGAACAGAACAAAAATTGAAGATGACAAAATAAATCCTGTAAAGAGGAGTTTAGACTGAACTGATGACAGTATCGACGGTCACGACTCCTGTGGCCTCAGCAGGACTTTAAACATCCCTCTCTGCTAGATGCGCCTGGTCTCGCTAAGATCTTACAAAGGTTTACTCTCTCGCAATCAGAATAATCACAAAAGACTGCTTTTGAAACAGGAACGCTCCGTGTGTGCTATAAAAGCAAACTGCCCCCTTTGTCTTCTGCTTTGTTTTACGACCCTCATTTTGGATCTGTCTCTAGCACCTGAAAGACACAGGGTAACTTCAGCTAAACAGCAAAGAGCAGCAGAAGCAAAGTCAACAAAGAGGTTACGAACGTTCAGGGAGCTGAGACGTTTCACGCTACACAACAATTTTACAGAAAGATAGAGCCATAATCACTCATTGCAAAGGTTCATAACAAATGTATTAATAATTGCAGAATTTTATATGAGTAAAAATGCACGAATGCTAAAACTTTGGGAAAAATAGAACAAGGGGTAAAAGGACAGCACAGATTAATAAGGAAGAGCACCGCTTTCTGTTACTTCTCCTCACAGCAGCATTGAGAATTATGTCATATTGTGTTATGATCGCAAGGTCTACACTCTCACCAAACCACAGCAGAGACATACCCGCCCAAGGCCCTGCACTTTTAACAACACGAGGATAACAACAACTGTGCAGCTCATCACACGTGCCATTCCTTCTCCTATTAGCCCCCCCCCAGGAAATCAGACCTGTATTTGGAACAAACGTGGAAGCCAGACAACAAAAAGCAATTTTGCCTAAGACTTATGGAAAACGAAGCAAAGAAGAGTTTGAAGTGAAGGACGACACCATAACAACTACTGACTTTTAAATCCTATAAAAAGATCTTCGTGAAGGAGAAAAGCCTGCAAGCAGAGAGCCACAACGGGGAAAATAGAGACTACACAACCCACGGCAAAAATTACATCTCCTTTTCGCTCTGAAAATGGATGGAAAATTATGCCCAAAGCACATATTTAATGCAGTGTTTCAAGAAGTTTCCTTTCCACTTCACGTGTGAGATGAGCTTCTATTAACAAAGGTTTCATCAAAGCACATTCTCCCTCCGTTAGCATGTAAGATAACTAGGGCTCGGTATACATTTTTGAAGAAGTCCATTAAAAATGCATCATAAAGCCATAAATTTAACATTTGTCCAAATAAAAAGTAGGTTTTCCACTAGAGGAAGCGAGCAGAGGTCTGTCTCACACATGACTGCACCGTATTAAATCTAACTAAAGGAATAGCTTTCGGTTACGGGCCCATCGAGCATGTTGAACAGGATCCTACCAGTGCCCAATGTAAGACTAAGAAAATCCATCAGGTAAACAGTTTGCTGAGAATATTCTCAAATACTGGAGCACTGACAAAAAAGAATGCCTTTATTATACCTTTTTATATACATCAATATTCATGCGATCTATTATTTCTACGAGTTGGCTCCTCAACAGCTTTAGAATGAAAAAAGCAACCCAGGAATTCGCATACCACTGCCAACCTCTGGGAAAGTCATCAGAAATTATAAAAATAACTGCACTGAGGAGCTTACAAATCTTGTATTTCATGTTTGGGAACTTATGACGGACTTCTAATAACCTGTAGAGAAATTCAGCTGTTTGACTTCCAGGACACAAAGTTGACATTCCAAAGCAAAGGGAAAAAGGAAAGAGTTCAAAACTCACATCCAGAAACCAAAATGGAAACTAGAGCATCAGTTCACTACATGACAGAAATGAGGGCATCGTTCAACTTCTTTTTTTTCGTTTTAAATTTCAGGGGCAAATTCTCTATTAGTGGATAACAGCCAAACTATTAATAATTGACTTCAGTTGTTCCATGTAATAGAAGGAATATAATTTGCCCTTTGGAGCAAAGGAGAAATGGTGTATGTTCTCAGCTACACTTCATCCTGCTCGGCTCCAGGGGAGTGAGGTGGTGGGAAGAATGTTACCTGAATAAAGCCCTGGTTTGTGCTGAAAAGCCAATAAGGCAAAGCTGTTAAGCCACAAACACACCTTCAGTTGCCACGTTGCCCGCAGCAAACCCCACCGCTAATTGGTTGGATTTTCTTGCTCGTGGCACGGCACCGTGTGCTGTGTCAATGGTGTAATTAAGTGTCTCCCCCTGACTTGTCAGTCAAGGCAATTTCCTGTTTTCTCCATTTTTATTAGTTTCTCTTGTCTACTCGTTCTCCCAAACTCTCAGTTTCATTTCATTTCCTTGGAGATCGGTTGAGGTTGCAGGACGAGGATCCAGTGATGGCCAGGCACGCCATGCTGCATCAGACCATAATCCCAAACAAGAGATGCAGGTTTCCAAGACCATTCCTCTCTGTTACAGAAGAATCCGGGTCTGGCATCCTCGAATCCCCTCCTCTTCTTCACTGCCCTACAGCCACCTACTGGTAGCTCTCAAAAAACGGGAAGCTTCCCTGCAGCCCTTTTTATCTTCAGTGTCTAAAACACTCTCCCCTGTGCTGCTCGAATTCTAATCCTTGGGCAGCCAGAACTAAATCACACATTTGGAGAGTCGGTATAAATCCAGGATGCAGAACACCTCACAAAAACAGGACTATTTGCTGTAGAACAAAGCAAAAAAAAAAGCCCAAGGCACAGTTGTCTGTAATTCGATTAATCAAAGCAGCAAGGAACAGAGGCAGCAAAAGGAACGATAAATGGGAATAAGGGGCTTCCAGACACCATGTTAACAAAAAACAGAGCAAATGATAAAAAAGCAAAGACAAACAAATACGTATTTAATGCAAACTATTGCAGAGAGCACAGATAAGACAGAGCTGCCCTCTTCCCAGTGCTCTGCAGCAGTGGTACGCGTTACAGTCTCCGGGAGCCTGATTTATGGGCACTCTCGTGCCCACCATATCCAGTTTGATGTCAAAGAAAAATCTAAGCCATAATGAACAGTAGGAACTCTGGGGGAAAAAAAAAAAAAAGTGATGAAATACCCTTTAGAAATCTCTAAAAAACGTGAATATCTATATACAATTTAAATTAGATCCTACTGACTGCTCCTGAGATACCCAAGCACAGAGCGCCCTCTCATGTGTGCTGTGTTCATGGGAATTCTTCCTCAGCTTCAAACCGTGAGTCACCATCATGATAACATTAAGAAAGAAATTTAGCTCCAAGGTGAGGAAATTTAATCCTTGTATGCTAAGAAAAAATGAGGAACAAATATCTCATTTTTAAGAAAAAGAAAATGGAAAGAAAAAAACACCGAAGAGATAAAAACCCACCAGAAAAGTCATCTGGCAACTAACTCCTCAAGGTCTGGGGAGGTGAGGGAAAGAGGCAACATCGATGCTAAGCTTTAGTCAAGAATTACTGGGTACAAAATCCAGTGTAAGTAGATGAAGATAACCCAAATTTCTTAAAACGATACCCAGTGGCTACGTGTTTGACTCTCAATTGGATGCTGACAAGACACTTTTTTTTAACCACCACTGATCAAGCTTCATTTAGAATCATAGAGTGGTTTGGGATGGAAGGGACCTTAAACCCCCCCAGTGCCACCCCCTGCCCTGGGCAGGGACACCTCCCACCACACCAGGTTGCTCCAAGCCCCATCCAGCCTGGCCTTGAACCCCTCCAGGGATGGGGGCAGCCACAGCTTCTCTGGGCAACCTGCTCCTGCTCAGAATTTCTGAAATTCAGCATTATTTCAGCATTTGTGCATTGGATATTGAGATATATGACGAATGAAAAGCAGATTGGATATTCAGCATCCAAAAGCATTGGATATTGAGATATATGAGGAATAAAGAACAGTAGGACCATCCTCAGGTCCAGATTCGAGAGCAAAATGGTGACGCCACTGTGATGCAATGCCAAAGGCCAGGTATCTCAGCGCCGGGTCCCGCACTGCGGCCACGCAGCTCTGCTGCTCTCATATCCACGGTACACGAGGACACAACAACATGGCTTGGCTCTAACGAGAGTTATCACTAAGCACCAGAACAAATACTACTCTCCCTCTCTCTATTCCCAACTGGTAAAATGAGAAAAAAACCACCCCACCCACTTCACAGACAGTAAGAACGTGTTATATGAGACATAGGGAAAAAATAACATACACATCCTACCATAAAAGGGGACACAAACTTGGCATTATAGTCAAGAGAATGACCCGAAAGCAGCACTACAAAAGAGGGAGGGTATGGACAGTCGAGACAACCACGGTCCCTTAATCACAATAAACCACACACACCATTAATTTGGAGACCCACCCCAACACGGAACAAAAAGAAAGATAAAAAGTAAGCAAAAAGGTCTTAATATAAGTAAATAGACCAATATACAGAGGGTTCTTCTGACACTGGGTAAGCGATGCTAACTTTGGAACATGGTCCAGACTGATGATACCAGAAAAAAATTAAAAAAAAATCACATTACTGGAAGAGGAGAAAAGGGAAGGGATGGGAAGAAGGCACTGAAAACAGCAGCAACAAACCCCCTAACAAGTAGATCTTTATATAACAAGAATATAAGATAAAAACCTGTCTGGAGTGCTGTGACCTGTTCTGAGCTCCCCAAAACAAGAGAGGGAGGGAGAGGCTGGTCCAAGCCAAGGACAAGGTCACAAGATGATTAATGGACTGGAGCATCAGTCACATGAGCAGAGGCTGAGACGCCTCCAGCCGTTTAACGCGGTGAAGAGAAAGTTTTGCTGGGATGGAGTATTACTGATGTGTGCGAATATCTGACGAGGGGCAACACGAGAACGGAACCAGACTCTTCTCAGTGGTATCCAGTGAACGGACAGGAGGCAACAGGCACAAACTGGAATACAAGAAAATCCATTTAAAAATAAGAAAAAACTGTTTGGAGAGGGTGGTCAAACACCGGACCAGGTTACCCAGAGAGGCTGTGGAGTCTCCATCCTTAGAGATATTCAGATTCCCAACTGCACAACGTCCTGGGCGACCTGCTCTGCCTGACCCTGCCTTCAGCAGCGGGGGCTGCACCACCTCATCTCCACAAGTCCCATCCAACTTCAACCCCGCTGTCATCCTGCGAGAGAAGAGGACAGAAACAAATGCACAAACCTTGGGATAACGTAATGCAGCACGTTCTAGCAGAGCCAAAAAAAAATAAAAACTGCGTTACACAGTTTTATGCCTGAAGAACTGGAATGCATCTTTCTGCAAATTAAAGCCAGATTGTAAGCCGGAGGACAGGACTGGAAAGTTCCTTGCTCATCAAATTAAAAACAAGAGGCCTATTCATGACAAAAATAAAAAAAAAGTTACGTGGTCAAGTCACATTCTTTGCTCGGAAGTTTTACGTGCAGCTGAGGGTGGGCGCTCTCCTTGAGACTCGCTGAGAAACTCGGAGGTCGTCGGAGGGTGCTGCAGCAAACCAGGGCAGTTCCGAAGATACACGAGCAGCAGGAGGACACGAGGACGAGCAAACGTCCCTTCTCCTTCCGAAAGGCCAGCTCCTCACGTCACTAACAGCTGCGCTCACTTAGCGACGTGCCAGCGCGGGCTCTTTTGGTGAATTCCCCTACCGTTACGTGACAACGTTTCAAACCCTCCTGCATTTCAAATACCCACTGGTCTCACGGCTCAAAATCCACCACCACCACCACCCCGGCCTTCTTTCTGCTCTTTGTACATGTAGGTGGAGAAGATATCTGAAAGGTGCATTCTTAAAGGAATTGGAGGAGGAGACAGACAAAACTCATAAGCAAAATTTGCAAATCATGAAAGGTGGCAGTAATTCCTTCCAGTTCCTTTCAGGTCACATATGCACAGGGCATTCCTTTGGCATCAACTTAATTCTCCAGACTAGTCACCTCTGGTCTAAAAGGTGTTGCAGCTCAAAACCAATTTGATATGAAAAAGTGTCCCCTGTTTTAAGAACTAAATTTTAGCTGCACATCATCACAGACCTCTACTGCACCTGGGTCTCCAAATCTGTAGCCAACCCAGCTCCCTCGCTGAGGAACCTCTCGTGCCCTTCAGGGAAAGCTGCTGCTCAAAGACCAGGACCTCCAAAGAGCGTGGAGTTGCCGAGCTCTTCAGCCAGCTCCCTGCTGCTCACACAGAGCAAGGAAAGCAAATCAAGCCAAGGTGTGTCTCACAGTGCTGCAAACATCCATCTCCGGGGTTCTTGCTCCCACTTTAGACTTGGGCTGTGAATGTCCTGTTACCAAATGCATTCAAGTCCGAAAGCCGGTTCATCTCCCAGTCATGAACAGCTTTGCCGTCGGGAGATGAAGACCATAAATCAATGCCAAACCCCAGTTAATTATTCTCACCCAGATACCGCCTCCTCCTTCCCAAAGACACAGTGCAGGATGATGAGAGCTACAGTGATGGATGGAAACGCCTCCGACACCGCGCAGCTGAGAACCACCGTGAAGTACGAACACGAGCCACACGCGGCTCCACTCGGCTCTTTGGTATTTACCTACGAATCCCTTTGCATAATCTTACTTCTCAAAGGTTCTTATGAAGCAGTCAGCACTCCTCAAGTGAAATAAGTCTAACAATCGGCTTTAGCCAGAATTATTTCTTCTTAAACACATCAAGTTGCTTAAAGGCTTTGAGATTCCCCTGTAAGAACGGATACAAACGCAGCCTTCGTGCAAGCACATGTTTGGTGGTAGAGCTCATGATTTATGAAAGTAGGAGAGGGATGAAAAGCTGAACAGCAAGAGAAACCAAGCCTAGTACTTGGGGAAAAAAAATAAATCCCAAACCGTGTGTCCACTGACAAAAGCAGAGAGAGCTGAAGATCCAGAGCGTGGGAAGTGGCGCTTTGATTTCTCCAAGTTCTCCACCCGCATCATCACCTCTGACGGCTCTGCAGAGACCTGACCAGAGAGCCCGTGAACAAGTCATCAACCCCCAGGCGAAAGCCACCAAGAAAAAAAAAAAACCACATTGACAAGTCACATGGAGTACGTGCCGTCCCTCCAGCCTCGTGGAGTGGGGAGAACCCACCAGGCTGGGGCTACATCCCACTGCACAAACCCCGAAGCGCTGGGCTGGGCCGTGCCAACAGCGACCAGCAGCGACAAACCGGCTGCAGCCCTTCTGAACGGCCACCTGTGGCATCCTGTAACCCAAAAAAGGTTCATGGTTATTTTTGTGAATTAGGCAAAATTATTTTTCCCCAGAAAAAAAGGCAAGTGAGATCCTTTTTGAAGTTTCAAAACTTTTCAGTCAAGAAAAAACACTTGCTCTCCAAGAAAATAAATCATCGTAATAATTATTAAATACTCAAGCTTTTCAGTACTAAAAAGTTCGCATTTTTTTAAAGATAGTATAAGTATCTTAAATTACTTTTTCTTTTCCTTGTGTAAAGTGTTGGAAACTTCCCTGCGTTTCTGAAGAACTGGAAGTCACAGCAACAAAGGGATTGGCAGAAGCGGTTCGGAGCGTAACCTTCCCCCAGCGTCACAGGCAACATTAGCATTAAAACCTCCTTCTGTTCTCCCCAATTAGGTATAAAGACACACACCAATTCATTCGTATTCTGCCACATGCTCATAATTTTTTCCAGTAGCCTGAGAACTGGGATGATGCAAATGCTCAGATATTTATTTTAAATAAAGCCAGCTCTTTCCCCCCCTCCACCAGGCACTTGGGAAGCCAAAGGGGGAAAATCTGCTCTCCCCGCTACGTCGTGTTATCACCTGTGCTGACACCTGGACACGGGTCACCGCAATCAAACCCCCCATTTCTGCCTCCGAGGCTGCTAATTTCCTATTATAGAAAAGTTTTTGAACCTCTCCTTTCCCGGCTGGCCAAAGGCAGATAAAACTCCTGCGGTTAGAGAATTCCACAATACTGAGACAATGCTACCATGGCATTTACTGCAAAGCCCCGCGCACGCCAGACTCCTGGTGTCGATGTTTTTGCTTTAAAGCTCCTTTGCAGGAGTCTTTTGCTAGGGGTATCTTCTAGACAGTGTGCATCTGGAGGCTGGCAAAGCGCACAGGAGGCCAAAAAAATAGTCTGTCGGGTTGGTAAATCGGCGTTAGCGTTGCCAGCAGAAAGTTAACCACCGCAAATTCCAGAGACAAAACCGTCCCCGACAATTTGTGTGTGACTCAGCCTGTGGGAGTCAAGCTCTGCCCAAGGAGAGGGGCAGGAAATCCCTCTATATCCATTGCCTCAGCGGCACTCACGGCACCGAAAAACCTGCAGCAAACTCCCGAGTGATTACAGTTGAGCATACATCAGCCGTGGCCTCGAAACGCAGAGCCAGTCTCCCGATGGCACAAGCGGGTGCAGCACGGGCACCCCGGGGTGCTGTGCCCCAAAGGGGTAGAACCCCCCCAGGAGCTTCTTCCCATCTTCCTTCGGCACGTTCAGCCAACGTAACAGCAACCCATCCAGCCATTAGTCAGGACAACCAAATTCAGATTTCAGTGCAAAGAAATTAAAAAAAAAATAATAATTTAAAATACAACAGCCAAATCCCTGGTTCTTTCAAGCCCCAGGAAATGTCTCTGCGATTCGGACACAACTACCACACCTTAATACAACAAATGAGGTGTTTGCTCCTCACCTTGCAAATATCACACATTTTCACCCTGCGGAGGCTGACACACACCATCAGGAGCTCAAGTCTGGAGTAAGAGGAGGCTCCAAGCCGGCTGGTCCCTACCAACAGCTCCTGCAGCGGATGCTTCCCAGGGGGAGACAGGGAAGAGAAATCTGAAGACATGGGTTAGCCTTCTGCCGCCTCCTCCTCCAAAGAAAATTTGCATTAACAAGTGACTCGCATTCCCAGAAATCATAGAATGGTCAGAGTTGGAAGGG
>VZRU01015470.1:31536-139027 GCA_013398155.1 Pedionomus torquatus | reverse complement strand
TTTGAGCAACTTGGTCTAGTGGGAGGTGTCATTGCCCGTGGCAAGGGGGTTCGAACTCAATGATCCTCGAGGTCCCTTCCAACTCTAATCATTCTATAATTCTATATTGTAACATATTCTCACACAGACTTAAATTTATATCCTTTTGCTGGAGTGGTTTGAATGATTCCGTGCAGCAGGATAAGCTTACTCTGGTTATAGAAAGCAGAAATACCAAATGGGTCTTTGTTTAAAGAAAACACAAAGTTTCTAATTACGAACCAGGTTTTGTATTGTGAACAGAAGCTAAACTGCTACCAACAGCAAGATGAGTTCTTTGTAAAAGTAATTTTAAAGATATTGCCACTGTTGACCATTTAGGCATGATGTCCCTATGCTCATAATGATTTACAAGAGGCTGTTTTCCTTTGCAGAAACGGAAGGCTTTAAAATTGATACCATGGGCACCTATCATGGAATGACTCTGAAGTCTGTAACGGTAAGTCTTTTCTAAACATGTTTTAAAGGAATAATAGTGTACTTACGTCTGTCAGCCTGACCCAGGTGCTGGAACATCACTTTGGTTGACTAGCAGAATTGATGAAAGTTATCTTTGAGAAGATAAAATATGTTTTGGTTTGGTCTGCATATCTTAGACCTCTGTTCAGGGGATCTGTCTGCTGTAAAAAGGTGTGTTGGGAAGGCTTTGCTGGCAGGTTCTTTTTGCACTCAACTATACTGAGATACTCCTGGTTTTGCTAGTGTTGTGTATGTCTGTGGAGGAAAACTTTCATAATCATAACTGATAAGACTATACTCACAAAATTGAAGTAATTAAACTAGGTTTTGGTGTATATTTCTGTTTCATACTCTGCAAATTTGTTTACTGGTGGAAAAATTTGACTTCTGCATTACTGTTGAAGCTTTTTAGCCTTAGTGCGATGAACTTCTTTTGTATGGCTTTCCAGTGCTGTCAGTGGAACTGCTACATACACAATGACAGAGAGACCCTTAAACAGACTCCCCCCTCCTTTTTTTTTTCTGGCCAATATTTGTCTGCTTTTGTGGAAGTGGGTTGAATGCTCTCAAACAAATGTTGTTTTGATCTGCTGGTAAGTAGGACAGATGCTGCAAAACTAATGTAGAGCCCTCATTAAGGTTTTTGCCATCTGCATACCTGTATAAATCTGATGAATAGACAGCACTAAACGCTCTCCTAAATCCATGCACTACTTCTAGTTTGCACTCCTAATTTGTATGTAAAATAGTATCTTGAATGTAAATTTCTTAAAAATTAGAACTTCTTTCTGTTTGTTAAAAGTTCTTGCCGAAGTCTTGCCTTTCCTATCTTCTCTGGACTTAGAAATAATTTAAAAGGGAAAAAAAAAAAAGGAATATTTTCAGAAAGGAATCTGCTTATTTCTAAACAGTGTTATTTCTAGATTAATTCAGAAATCGATTGGGTGAAGGAAGAAAGTAACCCATTATGTCTGAATACTTGTTCTTGAACCTTGCATAAATTTAGGACTACTTTATGAGGGATCAAGCACTGTTTTTATACCAAACTTATGTTTTGATGTTCTAATGTGTCTGTTTCAAAGGGTGTGACTTGAAATGACTTAATGAATAGGTTCTATAGGTTCTGTTTAAATTGTTCTGTGAGGAGGAAAAAGGGGGGAAAAAAATTATAGTAAAATAGAAGTGGTGAAATGTTTTAAGCTTGTCTCTATAAAAGCTGCAAAAGTGAAGGGATGCACAATAACTCTTTTTTTTTTTTTTTTCTTTTAAGTTTGTTAAAAAATAATTAAGATTTTTTTTATTCTAGGAATCCTAGCTCATGTATTCGGCATACTACCTAGAGTTTTGCGATATGGTTATTAACCTTGCAGGTTTCTTCCATTAAGAAGGAAAATGTAGCTGATATCAAATTGCTAGTACATCTTTTTGCAACATAAACCATAATTTTTTGAAATAACTGTTTAAGAAGTATTGCATGACTACGCATAAAGCATCATCTGGTATTGTGAGAAACCTTAAAACTCCATCTGTCACTTACTGTTTTTCTAAGAAAACTTGTAAGGGATTTTTGGAGCCTTATTTTCCAGACTATTAAAAAGTTGCCCTTAAATGTTTGGTTCATTCATAAATTGCAATGACATACTGACTTTGTGTTTCAGTATGGGGGAGAAATAAATCTGTTAAGTATGTGGCACAGAAATTTTCATCTGTTCTTGCCTAAACTTTGTAACAGTGATGGACCACATAGTTCTAACACATTATCTTCAGGTTGCTGTTTTGTATATAATACTTAATCTCCTCCTCGATAGCAAATATCTTATTATGCTTTTATTCAGGGTTTGTGGTTTTTTTTGTGGTTTGCTCCTATTTTTTAATGCTAGACAAAATTAGGGAGGCATTGGGAAAGTAATTTATTTCCCTAGAAGTTTAGTGAAAAAATACATGATACTCCTTGACCAAATCATGGGAATAAGGAGGGTAGCACTGGAATTGCGTTCTATCTGTGTGATGTCATCTGCTATCCTTGTAATATTGATACAATCTCTCTTTGAATTCATCAAACGCTTCAAAGGAATTGAAGTGTTAGGTAGCTCTTTGTTAGAGTCTGTCTTTAAACCTCAGACCTCTGATTTCCAGATGAATGGTGAAATTTGAAAGGTTCATTTTTATGCCAGTGTTTTCCTTGAGTGGAAGGAAACAATGAAGTTACCAGTGGTGTTTCCATTAATGTTTTTATAGACAGCATTTGCATTCTCTTAAAACTTGTTTTGCTTAGCTAAACAAGTCTTATCATGAAATAGCTTCCATTTCCCATGTCAGTTTTCTTTCTCTAGCTATTCTGGTTAGAATTAATTTATTTTTTTTTTTCCGAGCATGGAGAAGTAAAATTTCATGGAGTCTTTTAAGTGACATCTCACCAGTGGTTTGTAGAAAGGCATTAAGAATTCCTTACTGCTTCTGAAATTATGAATATTGCCTTGAGATGGATGAATTATGTATTTTATTTTATCTTCATTATTTATCACTTTTTAAAATCATCTTATTTTTGCTCTAGTTTTCACTTTGGTTATGACTTGCATGTTGGAAGAGATTATTTTATTTTGTTACCCTAGTTTGTTGGTTCATTTGAGTGGTTGACATTATTGGTAATCTCTCTACCCTGACTTATGTTCTCTCTGTTACATTGGTTCCTTTGACTTCCTTGTCATTCACTGTCCTTTATCTTCTTTGTCCAAATGAAACATTTTGTTTTGATTATTAGTTGTCTTTTAACAGCTCCATCAGCCTTTTATAACTTTCCAAAGTTTTGATCTTGTTAGCAATTGGAAAAATCTTTGTAGATGTGTGCTTATTACCAGGAGTGTAAACCATGGCCTGCTGTCTGGAGTTGCCCACCTGCTTCTCATGTAAAATTTATAAGAAGCTTTTATTTGTTTTGTGTTATATTCCCTACATGTCTTCTACTTGCACTCTGCCTTATTGTAATTCTCTCTAATGATTTTTATGAAATATGCAAAACTTCTGTTTTGTGTTTGTTCTTGCTGAAATGTGAGTTGTCCTAGCTGCTTGTTCTTTTTAACAGCAAAACAAGAACTTCTACATCTTGACTGCTTTCTTTTCATCAGTGATGTTGGAAACTTTCTTAGCATTCAAAATTTGTGCCAGAACAGATGGTGAATGGTGGGCTTTTTCTGAAGTAATGTCAGCTAAAATAACTTGTGCTGCTGGCAGTTCTTCCCTGTAACAGGGTTTTTGCTTAATTGGCACACTTACTTTCTCTTAGGAAGAACTGACTTATTTAATGAATTTTTATTGTGAAGTCATGATTTCATTATTCTGGACCTGGAATTGTTTGTAACAGGACATCTTCAGAAAGCATTTGTTAATGCCTGTGACACCTATTTGCTTGGATTGATGATGTTTTGGAAACAAGTAAGCTACTGGTGGTAGCTCTTGCTGTCTAGTTACCCAGAAGTTCACATTGTGAATTGTACAGCATGACTTTTAGAAACCTACAGGTCTATCTGCAGGCTTTGCTTCAAAGCATAATCCCCTGCATAAAAGGGCAACTTCTGTTTTTTAAGTAGGAAAGTTTACTGTTTGAGATTGCTCAAATGAGACCTATGGAAGATAAGTGTGTTGGTATTTTTGTACCATGTAGGGTGTGAGGGAGTGCTGAGAGAGAATCTTAAGGTGATAATCTCAACATGTTCTTTCTTATTTAAGTAAATTTGACATGTTCAGGGCATTAGCCCCCTGATTTTCTGAAGAGAAAATATTAACTAAGCTGGAATCATCTAGTGGAAGCCTGGAAAGTGGGTCTGACCTTTTATGTATAATCAAGTTTTGGACTACTGGTTTCTGTAACTGGAGCATGAAGTATTTAACTGTTACCATAGCTTGGGATGTGAAGATGTGAACAAACTATCTATCTATACTTATGTCAGGATATGGGAGAAGCTCCTTGTTCCTTGAGTGTCTGGTAATGCTGGATTTTATAGATTGGTACTAAGGTGTATCTTCTTCCAAGCTGAGGGCATGCTTTGGACTGACTCTTACACATTTGTGTGTTTTGCACAGACAAATAATATTTGTTTCTTCATGACAATAATAAGCACAGTGAAGCTGGTTTTGCTTACCTCTGTGGTTTTCTCCTTAAGTTTTTGGGTACTTGAATGTGGAAGAAAGGAATATAGTGATAACCTGTGAAGTTCTGCAGAATGATTTCTTGAGTTCTGAGAGTCCTGACTGGTCAGGAACTGTGATTCAGAGTGGTTATAAACTTGAGTGCAAGCAAATAAGATCTGCATAGTACTGCAATAGGCCCTTGTAGAAATTACTTTGCTGCCTTTCCTAATTGCTAGGAAGCTCTCCTGTTTTTAACTCCTCATTTCTTTCAGTATTCATGGCTGGTGAAGCTCAGAAGCTTCCTTTGTCTTTAGCTTTTGCTGCTCAAAATGGAATCTGTTGTTGATCATCTGCGCTCGTAAGCAGCCAAAACTATTATTGGCATTTCTTTCTCTTACTGTTTTTCAGTAAACAGGTGGATACAACAGCTCTTTTAGGTTTTGAGATTATATCCTTATCCCAGATAGTTTGGGGCTACACTTCAAGAATCAGTATAGTTAGTGAGGGTTTCAGTTGAGGCACTTTGCTTGTAGCAAATTTACATGTAAATTTCTGCAGTGTATTGAAACATGTAAGCTTTATCTCTAGTAAGGAAATCTGTGTAACTCTTCAGTGCTGCTGAGTTCAGTGATAATGTTTTTCCTACAAATTAACAAAAGTAACATCTATTTCGCTAGTGTAAACTGCCAGGCTTTACAATTTCTGTTGTAAAATTACCCTGAGTAAACAGATGAGATTATCGGTAATTAAAGAAACTACATTTCAGATGAAACAAATACAGCCCTGGCAGAAAACAATGAATAAAAAGAGAGGGTCTCTATGTAAGCCACAGTACAAGCAGGTTTAATTTCTGAAAAATTGAAAGACTGGTTCAGCACCTCTGAGATGAGTGTTTTTCATCACTTTGTGGTCAGTATCAGATTCTGAGCATTAATTAATCAAAGGATGTTGCTCAGCATCTTTCAAGTCTAGTATAGTCTCAGTGACTTTATTATTTTAACTGAGAGGTTGTTTACCCTCTGGTGTATTTTCAAAGGATTAGTGTGTAATAGGATGAAGGGGAATCTAAGTTTCTGGCACCTTAAAGATTGGGCCACTGAGAGGTAGCATTTTGTGGCAGAAACAATCAACATGGTGTAGGTGCATATTTTACATAAAAGATTTCAGATAATTTATATACTAGTAGGTAAGTAGGTAAATCTATGAGATCTTTCTTGACTTCTTATGTGGTATTAAGATTGTGATTGAGTGCCCAAACTTGAAAGGAGTTTTCAGAAGCACAAGGTGGAATTTGATGTTGTCTCTCAATATACAGATAAATAGCACTTATGTTTATAAAATAATTAAAATCTTAAATATTAGATGGGAGAGAGATACAGCTACTTATGCATGTCACCAGCTTTCTGTGTCATGTCCTAATCTCATTAAAATATTTGAGAGCAGTGGTATTGAGGGAGGAGTCACCAAAACAACAGGCTCTTTGAAAGACTTTGAAATGGTCTTTGAAGCAGAGTGTAATTTTTCTGCAGTCTCTGCATAAGCTGGTCATTATTCTGGACGCGGGTATAACAACAGCCTGCCCATGGCCTCTCTCCGCTTTGCAGGATAAGCAGCATTCTGTAAACTCTGTGCATACTGTACATAGAAGAGATGAGGAAAGCTTAATAATTCTCATAAAAGAGTATCCCATAGGTGTTGGAGGTAGGGACTTTTGGCTTTATTTGATATGTAACTTTCTTCATGTTAAGCATGTTTATCTATAATTGTTATTCAGACATAACTGTGAAGTTCTTGGTCCATGGGGGTTAAGGGCTAGGACATGACTACTAACTCAAAAAAAAAAAAAAAAAAAAAAAAATCCTTGAACTGGAGAAATTGATGTTTCCCTGGAGTAGTCTGCCAGCAGCCTTCCACTACTCTGGGGTAACAGACTAGAAATGTGTGTCTGTATTACTTCAGTGAGAGGGGATGAAATGCAATCAGATTTACCAAGAACTATTACTGTATTTTATATTTAAGGGCCACACAGCAGTTTCAGTGGTTGGCATTTCATTGTCTCCGTTGTGTTTCACACATTAAATAAATTACTCTTCCTTAAAGATTTTTAGTGTAAGTAGTCAAGCTGATAGAGACCAAAGAAAATCACATACAAATGCTGCTTTCAAGAAAATGTATTAGGTTGAACAAAGCTGAACTCCTTTTCTCAGCAATTGGAAGTTGTGTACATCAGTGCCAACGTATCTTTCCATTGTATTGCATTATACAATAGAACTGCCTGTTTTGTTTTTCATGATAGGTTTTATTTTATTTTGAGACCAAGACCTGCGTATTCCAGAAGAGAAGTGGATGTTGTCACATCTGGAAGTTATTGCTGTGTTGCCCAGTGTTACTGAACAAAAGAGGGAGCAAGACCTGGAGCCATCTAGCTTTGTCACTGAATGAACATGTCTGAAGTCACTGTGCTGTGTAAAAGCTCAATTGTGTCAGAGTGCTAAACGTGCTTGTGGCATGTCTGTCAGGTCCTCGAGTGGTTTAAATGGAGGAGTGCCAAGTAGGAGAATCTGAAGTATTTCTTAGTATACATTGAAGTGGAGCTTTACTTATAAAAGCTCAAGAGCCTTAAAAATTCTTGGTATGAATTTTAAGATAACTTGCTAGACCTGTCTTGACCTGAAGCTGAATGATATGAGTTGATTTGCTAGCCCTCTGTGTCACCTGAGAAACTCAAGAGTGTCACTTGAGATCCTTGACAAATGGTTCAGGAGTTAGTCTTGTTTGGAAACGTGACCCCAAATAAAAAAAGTCTAGGAAGTTACACTTGTATTCTTTGAACTGGATGTTGGCTTTCTGTTTGAATACTACATAGGTGCTTAGATCATTTCTCAGGTCTTAAGGTTTATGTGTAATATTTATTAATGAAAATTTTACAGAGCATTGCTCAATTACACCAGCTGAACTGGAGCTACAGACTTTTATACTTTGCCCTAATTCACACAACTTATTTGTTAAACAATGTTGTCAACATATTTCCCTCTACGAATTATATAAAACAAACATCTATTAAATATGTCATGTTGCATCTTCAACTTGCAGCTTGTTGTTAAATGTCTTCTACTGTGGAAAGAGCAACTCTAGCTGTTGTGTGTTGTTGTAATTTATTCACAACTATTGAAGGCAGTATAAAGGTCTTGCAGACCCGGTAGAAAAGAGCATGTGACAGATGGGGGACTAGAAGGCAGTTCATTTGACCGTCTCTTCTCCTTGCACGTTTGCCAGAATGATCACATGGGTAGCCATCCCATTGTCTGTAAGAGTTTTAACAAAGTTTTGAAGGTTTCTAACAAGCTTTGTAATTCATGAAACGGTAGCTAAATCGAAGTTGCAATTCAATTATTTCTTGATCAGCTGAGCCATTTATGTAACTAATCTGAGATAATGAAGTCAAAATTTCATCCTCTGTTCCGTAGTTGAGATGATGCCATTGACATAAGGCCGTGTGACACTTTAGTACTTGGTGATTTGCTCTTAATGGAGTGTAATACACAATTCATTACTTGTGGAAACAAGTTTTCTCCTTGGAGTACTTGCATATATGTAACTTAGCATCAGTCATACCTCTTTCTGAGCTTGGAAAGTAGCATAGCTTGATTGTTAGCCTAGCAACATCCATAGGAACACACCTCAAAGCCCAGTCTGACATAGATCTTGCTCATGCTGCTTACTCCTACTTAGTTAAGCTAGAGCAAATTCTCCTTAGAGTTTTAAGTTCTGTACTTTGTTCTTACTGTCAAGGCCCTCTTTGAACTTTCTTAAGCACTCGTTTCAATTTGTGGGTGGGTTTGTTCTGCAGTTACTCTTTTAAGGGTCCAGCTCTATTTCTGCTTACAGTTTTCAGTTTGTTTTGTGGTGTCTTCATTTATTTATTTCCCCTTCTATTGAACTTTTTTTCAGTATGTGGCTGTTAGTGTTTGAATCCAACCAGAGAGTCTCAGTGTGGCAGACTTTCTTCATAGATGTATGGATATTACAAGAGTGTGATATAGGCAGGTGTTCTTTAGTTTTCATCAGAATATATAAGGCAAAGACGGTATTTTCTAAGTACATCAAACCTGTAGAGCTCAGACTTGAGACAGATCTTTAGAGGGAAATGTTAATAAAATGTCAAGGTAGGAACTCTGGTTCTCAGCCTTTTGAGGGATGGATTGTAAGTGATGTCATTCAGTGCTATTCCAATGTAGTGCAACATCACTAACGAGAGAGTCCGGTTAGAATAGCAAAATAAATGAAATTTTTAAGTCTTTAAAACAATTCCTTCTTACACCATCTAGGAAGGTAATTGATTAAGGTTGACTATATCATGGTCTCTATGTGCTTTTAGTTCAATTTCTTATTCCATCTCAATACAGGCATTAATCTGCCCGTGTTTTATCTTTGCTAGGACAATCTTTAGGCACATCCTGGTTTACTCAGGTTTGCTACTGTACTGGTGGTCCTGAATACAGTCTGTTTCGGTGTAGGCTTTCTCAATCGGTAAACGACTGTGAAGACTGTATAGTGAACTCTGCATTAGTTATGGCTCACTCAACTAGCATTTAGGCAGTACTGATGATACCATGTGGAATATACCTGCAACTGCAATCTGCAGAGCTGCCATCTGGAGCTGTATTTATGTTTTCATTAAGCAATATGCTATTGCCGAAACTACTTGCATCACTGCTGCTGGAAGGATGGTTCTTTGTTCTTTATTAATCTAGAACTCCCTTAAAAGACACTGTTAAGCTGAGTACATATGTAAGCATGTGTTGGCAAGTGTGGAAAGACATATTGTCTGATTTTCTTTTTAAGTCACCACTTTCTATTTTATCGTTCTTTATTCCCAAAAGGACTGTGGGATTATCTGGAGGGTTCTGGTTTACATGTTTTCTAAGTTACAGGAACCTTATATGTATGTATGTGTACATATATAAATATATATGTGTATATATATATATATATGACTTCAGACTTAACACTGAGGATACTGACTGGGCAAAAAGACCCACCTGTTTTCTAATCTTTGCGAGTTGATGAATGCATAGTGTGTATGTAAATTTCTGAGATAAAAAAAAAATATCTGTTTTTTTTATAAAAGCAAATCTATTATAATATTTTTATTTGCTACTGTATATTAGTCTTCAGTACTTACTACTTCAAATAATGAAATCCAATGCACTTAAAATGTTAAATTTACCTAAAGTAGTTGGCAAATCAAAAGAAGTTGACAACCTTGAAAAGAACTGGTTTTTTACAAATACAGTTTTTGATTAGCTAGGCTGTAAAACTTTTGGTTAGGCTTCTTACAACATGAATATTAAAAAAGTCTGTTTTCATTTCACTGTATGTAACTATTGTTCTCAGCAAACTAAGTTTTAGGATGTTGAACTAATCAGTTTGTTTGCTGCTTTGGGAAATTTATGATTATTGGAATTATATTATTGGAATTAAAATACCTCAGTTTTTCAGCCCTTTGAGGTTAAAAGCAGACGACACTTGACAAAGGTACGTGAGTGGGTTTTGTGCATGAGCAGCAGATATGCTTTTAAAATTCAGTTAGTGTGAAACAAAATTTTGTGTGACTAAGCAGTGATGTAGTGATGTGATAAGCTTGCTTGTAGTTAACTGTCAGTCTAGTTGCTGTAGATTCATAGTACTTTTAATTTAGAATATTTTCTAAAGTCTAGGTTTCTTCATAGGGAATAAAAGTAATGTATTTTTTTCTAGAATCACTGAAGTAAAGTGAGTATCTCCTCATACCTTCCCTTGACCTTGAAGGAAGTGGAGTTGAGGAGTTAAAGATGCTTGCTTTTGGGTGGCTTGGTGCTGCCGTTTTGAGGAGATAGAGAAGAAGTACTGCCTGCCTTTCCCTCCTTGGGAGCAGTAATTTGTGGGTTTCATTTCTCTGGCCAGCAGTTTTCATAAAATTTGACAAAAGCAGTAACTTTTCGACAAATTTTATTGAAAGTATAAAGTAGATTCAAATCTGCCGTGGGAGAAGGGAGGGGATGTTACTAAAGCAGGCTGCTAACAAATCTGCTTCCTGAGGAAAGAAGAAACCTCCCTCCTTTACGATAAGGAGACTTGGGGGTGTATCATGCAGCAGTATTCATCAGTCCTACTTGCTCCTTATCTTTGGATAAGTTGATGTAATTCAGACAAACAGATTGCAATATTACTGAAATTAAAATGGAACCCAGTTTTAAAAAGATAACCTACCTGATTGTGTTTTATTGTGATTACTAAGAAAAAATACTTCTGGGGGGAGAGAGCTTTATGAGGCTTTAAGCCAAAGGTTTTGTAGCTAATATCTTTACAATATATTGTAATGTACACAATATATACAGCTACCTCATATTGGTCTGTAAAATTTGTTCTGTTTTAGGGTGACATTGTATGCTGTAACAAACCACCACTTCTATAGTAGGTTTCACATGTATAATTAGGTCTGGAAAATAATGTAATGAAAAACTTTCCAAAAATATCTGGAACTGAACAGCAGGTGAAATGCAGATTAAAGCAGTAAAGTGCATATTACAGTACTAAATGGATGATAATGCTATTTTGGAAATTGAAACTAAAGAGACTGGACTGCCTGGTGTACCATAATGTTACATCTGGTTTAAAGGGTAGTTTTATAGTTGGCTCATTTCACATATGAAATTTGAAAATGTAAAATCAACTTCCTTGGTCGTACCTGAATCTTTTGAAAATTGTTTTTACTTGTTGGCTACAGTTGCCATTCAGACTAAAATTGCCTAATCAGGCAGTTTGCTCGCCTTTATTTGTGTGTACTAAATAGTGAATACAGATTACTGTCATATTTATACTATTGTACTGTACAAAAAAAAAAAACACGTATTCAACATGTCTTATATTCCTTCTCCTGGCACTTCACAGCAAGACTCTTAATGTCCTTTTATTTTCTTCTCTGGAAAGCTGCCTCTAGTTGGCTTGTATTATCAAACAGTGTGAATTGTAATTCTTTCAAATATGAATGTAGGTAATAGATCCTTTTAAACAATGAGTATCGTAACAATATCCATATGTAGGTAAGGTTTTATAGATGGAAATTTAGAATACCTGGAAAATATTTTCAAGTATTATTTTATCGCTTCTTTATATGGAGCTGAGAGGAAAAGAATATAAAAGAGAATAACTACTCAATATCCTCCAGGTTAAGATCAAGAATGTATTAAATTTAAACAGTAGTTGCTAGTATACTAATATTTGTGAAAGGTCTCAGTTATGAATAAGAAACATACCTTTAAGGAAATAATGTAACTTTTTCTTATGCCTCTCATAAGTGGAATGAAAATGATTGATAAACATGATATTTAATATTTGGCAAACTTCAAGGAGTTTCTGCCTTATAATCAGTAAAGTGATGTTTCTTTAGTGAAGCCACATAACAACTGTATTAAAATGCATAGAGATATATTGATACTTTGTGTACATGGCATAACTAAAGAATGTTCACAGCTCAGAAATATGTTACAATTTTTTTTTTACCCTTTTCTTATAGAAAACTACCAAAATACTCACTTTTGCTCAAGTAGGCTTGGCCAGTTTCCTCTCCTACCACATTCCCAGAAGGAAGCTAAATTAATTTTATCCTTAAAATTAAAAGCTGATGGGGTGGGCAGATGTGGTTTTTTGTTGTTTTTTTTCCTCAAGAGTGAAGGGAGTAAGGTTCTCTGGCAAGTCTGAAAGTGATGTGGGGAAAACATTTTGCTTCTAATTAAGTTAGAAAGGAATAAATGACATTCTATTTTGGTTTGGGGTATTTTTTGGTGGTGAGGGAAGGTTCTCAGTCATTTTTAAACTTCCTGTGCTTTGTGGCATTATCTTGATGCATTATTTTTAAACTGAATTAACAGTTCATTCACTTTCTAACTAATCTGTAGTGAATTTGCTATACTTCAGTGTAAATTTAAGTTATGTGAATTGTATTTCACTTCTTAATTCTTTGCTTTTGACTCTAAAATATTTAAAACTCAGAAAATCTCTATGTAAAAAGTTATATGCTTATCTACATCTGGGCTCAGTTTTCAGTTCTTTTAATCTTTTAATACTTTTCTGTTGATAAAACCCTGGCTAATGTCATGCTTACTCCTTATTAGCAAGTTGCTGTAGGGGAGACTCGCGGTGGACCCTGTGTGCTTTCTAACAGTATTCACAGGCGTCATTTCTTCGATATAAAATGATTCTTAACCAGAAGAATCCTCTAGCCTGCAACTGACATGGGAGCTATTTAATAGTTTTAAATTCACAGGTTATCTGCCTCTTTCAGCATCAGATCTTCCTGGATTCCTGTCGGGTTTATGGATTTTGTGACAGGCTGCTGAAAGTGCCTTTACACTTGTGGAAATGTTAATCAAAGAACAATAGCTGTATGTACCTTTGGAGGGGGTAAAAAACCCCACTTTTGTATCTGAAACACAACCCTTTTTTGTCTTGGTAGCTTTTGAGTCTCAGTCAGTGCCCTTCAAAAACTCAAGGACCTACCTTCTTGTGAAGCTCCTGAGCCCCCAATATGGGATTTGTTTTAAAGTGTAAAATCTGAAGTTATCTTTCATTAGTAATTAAACACCTCAGGTCTTTACAGAGTGAAGCTATTGCCACCTGGGCATGGCTAAGAGTCATTAGGAAGTTAAGAGCCTTTGTCAGCCGTCTCCATTTTCCTATTAAAGCAAGGGCTTCATAGTTCTGCCATTCAGAAGTAACCTTTTCTCCTTAATACAGAGGATGATGCAATCTAATGTGGCAATATAAAAGTATTCCTTAAGGCTATATCTAGATCAAGGCACTCAAGCAAATTAAAGGAAATTACCAAAATGTACAACATCAACATTCATAAGTTACAGTGCATTAAATTGCCATTGGCTGGTGATATCTTTAGGAATAAAATTACTTTACTTAGATGTAGTTTAATTTCCTTGGTTTACAGTGAGTGAAGGCCGATTTACTCCTGCATTAGAAAATTCATGTGGGAATTGAAGGCATTTAAATTAGTATACTTTGACTTCTCACCTTTGCTTGAATCTTTATAAACCTTTAGAGAGCAATTGTTAGCCCAGTAAGCTTGGGAGCAGCCTCTCCACACCATGTGTGTTTCCTGCTTCTCTTGTTGATGAGGTCCCATTTGTTATTGTTGTGTTTATGTTTAGTCTTGGTTAACATGGGATTACAGATTTGATCTGAATTGGAGCCACAAATAAATTAAACTATTGCTCTTCAGTCCAGGTAGATATGGCTAGATTATGTACAACTACAATGTTATTTATTAAACAGCCTGTAAAGCATGCACACTTCAAGATCTTCTGGATTTCATGTAAATTCAGCAGTAAAGTCAGTACCTTTTAAAATTTTCATAATTCTCTGTACCTAAAAAAAATTGTGGAGGTCTTTTTGACTTCTAGTTTTATTTTGGTTGTCAAAACCAAGAGTAGTTGGTTTTGATTTCAGTTTTATGTACCGTGTTTGGAGTCCTTAGGGTTAGAAGGGAATGGGAAATTAAATTGCTGTGGATGTACAGTGACTGTTTATTTTAGTGCATAGTCACTCCTTTCACACTTTACTTAAGTTGTCATTACACAAGGACAAATAATTTCTGGTACTTAAATTCATCAGTTGAAGCCTACCACTTAAAATTTGTCCCCTCCTTTACTTACATAACCTGCCTAAACCAGAATATTTTCTCTTACAGTGTCTGTGGTGCTTGTCCTGCCTGTGTATTTCCCCAGAAGTGTGGCTCTCTTGGTTTTGTATCTGTTATTCCTCTGCTTAATAGAAAGAGATATACTATGTAGCACTTGAATTTTAAAAGTTTAGAATAATGGATAACAAGTGCAAAATATTTCTACTGGGTTTTTTTGGATTTTTTTTTGTTTAATGTAGTTAGCAGCAGCAAAATAAGTTTATTTATAATTTCTACTCCCATACTGCATATATGGAAAATGGTATAGTCTCAGATTAAAACATCCCTATATTTTCACTTAAAGGGGAAATTAGGTCATATTTCTGTGAATTTTTGGATACATTTTGTCAACTCTTTAGGGAAGGAATATTTATAGTAACAGGTCCTAATCAACATTTATTTATACATATTGGATTTTTAAAAATCTAGATTGCTACCTTGGCAAACCATTGAAACAAGTCAGTTTGATTTGGTCAAATATCATTTTATGCTGTTTTTAAGCAAAGAGTTGGTCTGCAATATATGACCAATTCTCTGATTGGAGAGAGGACTCAAGCTTACTAGTAAGCTTTGAAAATATTGTATAGAAAGTTCAGGAACTGTAGTGTGATATTCATCAGAACCAGTCTTGTCCTCTCTTCTGAGTGTTTTTCTTTAAAAAGTGGTCTGTATGGAGTTATTGGGTTCACTTGTTTAAAATAAGACAGGTTAGAGATTTATCTGACAATGTTTCATCATTAGCATGTTCTTGAAGCATTTGGATGGGCAGGGAGGTTGTTGTGGTTTGTTATGGAGTTTTTCATATTGCACCCTGCAGAGTTTCACTTCTAGTGGGTTACCACATACCTTTTTGATAACTTGAGAAGAAGTTTAGCTGTGAAGAGGTAGTTGTCAAAATTAAGCAGGGCAGAAAGAAAAGAAAACTTTATTGACCATTATGAAATGAGTTCTATTCTTGTCGGCTTCTCAAAAGCCAGGGATGAACTATGAACATGAATTCTTATGTCTGTATTTGCCACTGAAATCAACAAAATGCCAAATTTTTTTAGTTGGCCATGGTGGAAGGGAGTCTTTTTTTTTTTTTTTTTTTTCCCTATGGCAACACATCTCATTGTGATAATTTTTTACTTCAAGTAACTGACAAAGCCAGTGCGAAATCTGTTCAGCAAATATATAAAGCTATTTTTGCCAAAGACACTTCAAGTGTCACAGAAAATAAGGGAAATTATCCAGCACATTTCATTATACCTCTGGATATGTTAAACAGTGTGAAGGCCAGCTACTCAACTTTCTGGCATGATTGAATCAGTCCATCCTTTCAGAGCATGAGCACCATCCAGTTCTGCAATTTATCTTAACTGTAAACTGGATCATCATTGTATATGTTGAAATGACTCTGCCAGTGAATATTTGTTTTGAGCACTAACCTGATGGGAAAGTACTTTGCTATATTCTAGCTAGAATATGATAGTATGTACCCCTTTCTGTAATTTAATTGTACACGGACAGTATGTGTACAGTTCTGTCATGAACATTCTAGGATTCATCTGTTGGATGAGTAATTCAAGATGTTAATTATCCATGTATAATAATCAGGTGCTTACAAGTCTAAGAATATTGTGATAAGGGTGGAAAAAGAAAACCCTTATTGCATGTAAAATCTTCTACAATGACAAATTTCTAATACAGGATTCAGTTGTTTTTCTCTTAGAGAACTGGAAGAGGTAAAATATTATTTGACTAGTTGTCAAAAAGGTTCTTAAATGCAACAAAGGTAGTATTTTTCAAAAAGGCTCGATTTATGGAATATTTGCAGAAGATGTTAGATAAAGTGTGTGTTTGTGCGTACGGTTTTTTGATGAATAGGGGGAGGGCTAGGGAAGAAATGTAATTGTGTGCTTTATTCTAGTTCTATTCAGCTCTGCTCGCACGAAATTTGGGCAATAAATCATTCAAGCTGTTTAACTTCTACTAGTAGAAAATGAGGAAATGATGGAAGGGAAAAAAAATTAATAAATAGTTGACAGACCCAGACAGTGCATTTTTTTTAATGAACATGGGGGCATTATGTTTTACTCAGGCTTAAAGCTTCCAAATTAATGACAGAAGTCCTTTACTGTCTTCAATGAAAGTTGAATATCTGAAGTAGTTTGCAGCCTTCATTTCTCAACTGAATTTTGATTAAAAAAAAAAAAAAAAAAAAAAAACAAACAAACAACATACATTTGCTGGATGTAACAAACAAATTTACCTACTTTTAAAAAGGGAATAATTCACAGCTGGATAGTATGACATAGTAACTGTGGCTTTTAAAACTGAATAAATTATAACTTTTGTGAAGTAAGAGAATTGTGATTATTCTTCCTCATTTTTTTTCCCATTTTGAGAATTCAGGCAGAAGATTAGCTTTTTTTAAGTAATGTAGTTAACTTCCAAAATAGATAAACAGTCTCAAATTTGGTTAAAAGGTGGAAGTTATCTGCTGCCTCAACTTTTAAAAATTCTTTCGGGTTTGGAAGACAGAATTTTCTCAAGACATTAGTAGAGACATCATTGAAAATACATTGCTGTTGAAGATACCTTTATATTGGAACAGTGTGGTTTCTGTGGTTTTGTTGAGGTTTTTTACTTTGGTTTTCTTTTTCCCTTTGGTACGCCTCTGTGCTCCTACACCATAAGCTTTGTAATTTACTTTTTGAGGAACAGATGTGTTGTCCCCTCAGGTATGTGTATGATATTTACTTTTATTTTAGCAGCTTAAGTACTGTTAAGAGTACCACTGAATTATAATCTTGTTTCTTTAAATTATTGCACATAAAAATGTTACCCTTTTCTACATTAAAAAACAATCAATGAAATGCAGTACTTTATTCGAAGATGATGCAATGGGAAATTGGTTATTCTCTTGATTCAGAAGTCTGGATAATTGAGTAGAATTTTAACATCTACAAAAATCAATGCCTAGGTGGACTTTGGAGGAATGCCTATAAAAAGACTGGCATTTGCATTAACTGGCAGTACTAAATTTTTGACTGAGTCACAGATGGTGTTTTCCAGTATTTCATTATTGTTTTATCATCTTGTGTCAACCTATATGTAGTGGCACAACAGGCTTAAATTATGACATAGATTAATTTAATTTCTTTTGTATTCTAAAGTCATGCTTCTTTGGGAAGCAATGACAGCAACAAAAAAATCCTGAATGAAACTTCGAATTGCTCTTACTAAAAGTATTTCTTAGACCTCAGCTTGTTTAAATGCAAGATATGTTAAATATTTACTAAGGGAGTGAGCAAGGTCTTTGTTTTCCTTGTTGATGACTGGTATTTTATTAACAAAGGATTTTTTTGTGGCAGTTGCTTTATTTCTTGTTTCAAACTTCGTGCTTACTGAGATGTGGGAACATACAGCCTTTCCATACAAAACAAAGTGGTGGGGGTGTTGGTTTTTCATGAGTGGACAGATTTGGTGTTTTTATGACAGCATGTATGTTTTTAATTCTTAATACAAACTTTAAGAAGTGTTAACAGGGAAAGAACTGGGAATATTGAACTTCCTGAGGACATTTTTGTGTTGAAAAGATTAACGTCTTACATCCTTGCAAGTATGGCTATTTCCCTTAATCTCATTTTTGTTATCTTGGAAAATTTACAACCTTTAAGGATTTTACACTGTTCTCAGTTTCTTCATCTTTTTCAGTTGAATTAATTGCAAGACCATATGAAAACTGGTATCCTTAAAATGTTAGCATGAGAAATAAGTTTTACACACTTCACCTTCTAAGGAGGTAAAGAAAAAGAGACTTCCATTATGCCCACAATGAACTTCTGGGAGATCAGAGTGAGTGGTTCACCAAATACTCATATTAAACAGTTGAAATGTCAATTAATATTAGATAAAGTTAAATGGGCTAAAAGGAAATGAATGTGCTTGTTCTGATGAACTTGTCCTTGGAGGGATATTTGTATATTCTTCAAAATACTTTGGCCTCCAGTAAGGTAAAGCAGTTTGCAGAGTTTTCTTATTTTAAAATATGTGTATTGGTTACAAACTGATAAAGATTGTAGAAAAACACTGGCTTCCCCCTCCTCTCTCAGGCAAATGATACCTAGAAAATACTGGCAGCAATTCAACTCGCTCTTTAGAAAGTGTGCTTTCCTCTCAAGCTCCTCTCATTCCCAGGCAAATGAAAGCCCTTTGAGAGAAATCCCATCAAAGATTTTAGCAGTCCTGACTTCTCCACCTTGTATACCAGCTCTGTGCAACATAAGCATTCAAATGGAAACCTTTGAGAGTACACAAAACTCTAAGACGTGAGTACTTCCTGTGCTGGAGGGACGTTTGGGTTTTTTGATAGTGGTAATTCAAGGTTACTGTTTCTGTCAGAACATTTTGACCACAAGCATAGTCTTGAGAAAAGCAAAGGGAACAGTTCATACCTTATGGTTTGAGTTATACAGCACTTAACTCATGAACCAAAATGCATCATTACTATCATCCAGTTAGCGTTATCATGAAAACTGTCAGATTTAAATGCTTAAGAAAGCTCTTGTAACCGTTGCCATGGTAATATCAGAATGGCGACATGATAGTGTTCATCTGTATCCTATGTTCAGCTAAATTCCTTTGCAGTCATTTAACTGTGAAAGGAAGGTACCATACTGTACCAGGCTAGATTTTTTTTTTGAGTTAACCAGGGACAAGTAAAGACTGGAATTAATGTTTTCTTTGAATATAAAATGTAAATCCTAGATCTAAAAACCAGTGATCTAATTTGCTTTGCTTTTGGTTTGACTGTATGCTGATAGTCCTATCTGTAAAATACTCTGGAGTTACCGACCTGCTATTCATGCTGTTGTGTCATGTCTTGCAATTCCTTTGGTTCAGGCCATAATAAAAAACATGCATTGCAACCACGAACAAAAAATGTTGTTGCAAGAATGGATTTGCCTAATTGATATTTATTTTCTCTGGAAGGGGAGAAGTGCAAACATATGTGACTAGAAATTCGGATCCTGCTTTCTGATTTGGCCTCACTTTTAATGCTTTCACTTGCCACGGGGCCTGCCCTATAGTTTTTAATGGGTGAGGTGTTGATCAGTTGCTGTGTTTTTAGTTTCACTCTTCTGTTTTCTGACATTCAAGAGCTCTTTTTAATTGATCTATTGTGAGAAGCTGCTCTCCACAGCCCTCCCCCAACCTCCTGCCCTGGAAAGCCTTTGACTTCGCTCTTGCCGTGGGTACAAAGCGAAGAAACGTTCTCTTCTTTCTGACCTACATTTTCACAGTGCAGAATTGCATAGCTGGCGGTGCCGCTTCCCTGCCTCCCTCTGTCCCCCATGCTCCCCCCCTCCCCAGGGTGGCTTGGTCTTAGGAAGCGGGACTGGATGGGCTATACATTTAATCTATACTAACGCAGCAAATGCCATGTCTTTTAGGTATGATCTACAATCTGAAATTGTTATGGTCAGCAAGGGTGAGACTGCGTGCCACCCAAACCACATGCTGGTTTTGGAAGAACAATTTGAAATGAAAGCAGCGATAATGCTTTTAAAATCTGATAGGTGCAGTTGTTGTAGTAGAGTAAGTAATTGTCCAATATTTATTTATTTGTGGTATTTGACAGCATAAAATAGGGATTGAGAAATGGGTTGTAAAATTGGAAAAATATATCAACCACTACTGACTCATTTGCAAATCAGTTACAAGGTTGTTGTTGCTAATAGCACAAATGTTAAGAAATAGTAGCTTCCATATTAGCATCTTTTTATCTCCTCCTAGGAAGTTTTCACACATTTCAATGTGTGTTCATTCAAGAGATATTTTCTTGTGCTGTGGGATTATATAGGTATTTTGGATTGAAGTATGATTGAGGATTGTGTTAATGTATTTGAAAAATCAGTAGACTGGGGGGCAGTCTAAAGTAATGGCTTCTAGGTGCTTCCCTCCCCTCTAGTGCCTGATTTAGCATGGATTTTGAGAGAGTTAGTGTATATCTTAGGATGTTGTTGTATTGTGAAAATATTTTGTGAATACAGACTGACATATTTTGTATTACTGCATTGCAAGGAAAAGTAGACTTTAAATTACTATTCCAGTAAGGTTAACCTGAAAGCCAGTCTTTTTCGTCTCTTGCAGATCACTGCCATAATGTAATTTTAAATTTATGGGACATAAAAACAATTTATAACATTTAAGTGAAGATCTTAATAGCCATTGAATTTTCCCTCAGACCAACCACTGAGGCTTGGAAGTGCCTTTTTTGTAATTTTTTTCCAGACTATAGTGGATCGTGAACTTTACCCATGAAAATCTTTCAGTGTCTGGGAATAGGATCAGTTGTATTACATCAAAATTTACAGTTGCGTGTTTTCTGTGCTCAGATCTGGTGATGTGTGATCTGCAAATAACTCATATCACTGATTTAATTGGAGATGTGAAAGGAGAAGTTCTGTTGTCGGTGAATAACAATGTGGTCATCTAGTATCAATGTGTATATTTTTAAATTGAAAGTAAATAAGTAGGGGAAAATTACAGAATGCCAATCTCTGGTTTGAGTTGTCATGCTTCACTTTTTTAAGATTTGCCTTTGCCATAACAATGCTACTAGTGACGTTGCATATTTTTTTTTCCTATAAGAAATGTTGAGTCTTTATGACTTTTTTCTGTTTTTAATCTGAAGCAGACACAAAAGAGTAAAAATATCTGAAGCAAATATTATACAAACTTACATACCTCCATGAGTGTAGTTTGGTTTTTTGACTTTTTTCTGTACAGCAGATGTTACACTTTTAGATAGAAGCTTATATCCTGTTGCTAATGAAAATGCATTTTTATTTTTTTGGTCTTGCTTTATGGGGAAAGGAAGTGACAGAACTTGTTAAAGATTTTAATGATATAAAAAATTATTGCACTATTTTTAACAAGAACTGTTTTTATATTCTAGTAGAGTGAGCAAACAGCTTTAACACAAGCTAGAAAGCAGTAAAAACATTTAGAGACTAGAATGTAGATCTTTCATTCTGTAATTGCATATTTCATCATACATGCTGTCCCTCCTGCTTTTGAAAGCTTTATAATGAACTGTGCAAGAAAACAGTACTTGGATGCAAATGATTTAAGTAACCTTTGGCTGTCTTGATAATGATTCAAATGTATTTATACAGTAGTTTCAGTTTATACCCAAACACTAATACAAATTTTTTAAAATTATATTGGACCCTTAAAAAAAATCATTAAAAATGGCTTTTTATTTATGTCTTATACTCCTCACTAGTATTTTAACTAGCAAAAAGTTTGATTATACTGAAGTCATAGGCATTGCACCATAATTCTGCCAAGCTCAGGCAGATTAGCGTCATGTGTGAGCTCTAAAGTAGAATACTTAAGAGATTGTTTGGCCACTAAACATCATGATTCAAGGGCCAAGCTATTTAAACTTTAGTTATTATCCTCTTGGCCTATACCTAGAAGCCACTAACAGCGTTTTGGACTAGCCATAGTCCATACCATACTTGGTAAAATCCAAGTAGAGTACATCACAATCTAGCTTGAAAGTGCTGAAGGCAGGGAACAGTGTTGAGGTCCTCTCCAAGAGGATGGATTCTGGTTTTGGCCAGCATTGCTTGAGGAGAGGCTGTTTATGAGACTGTACATTTTCCAGAACCAAATACCTTTGAGTAGTAGCTGGCTTTCAATACTTACTCTGGTTGTCTAAAACTTGCACTGTTGTGTAAAGGTTGCATGTAACTTAAGCCAGGTGGCTTTCAGCTGGGATGTTAACTGTGGCCTGAGTTAGCTGGAAGAAGGCAGATGGAGTGTGAGGAAAACCACAAATGGGTGTTGAATGATCACTCCCAAAGACTTTTTCTAAAGTAGCTTTCATCTCTGTGTGTTACATGAACATCAGTGTAATCACCAGAACCTAGCAGATGCACTTTCAATCTAATTGGAGGAATCTCTTCTGCAGAGAGGTGCCGTTTTTATACATGTTTATTTTCGCCAGAAATGGACACCTCTACAGTTCGAGGTATTTTGAAAAATTATTACCGTACTTCAAATGCAGCAGATGACAAAAATAGTGAAGGATCACCCCCCAAAAAGAATGGTGACAAATTCCCATCTTCAGTAAGAGCTCCTGGAACTTCTTCGGAGGGCCAGCGCAGTGTGATACAGTCTATTCCTGTGTGTAAGTTCCTGGGTAGTCAGCCTTAAGGCTGCAGAGAGTTCTCAATAATATGATTTGTCTTTCATTACAAAGGAAAAACAAAAACCTGTTGTGATCTCTGTATTGTGTATGGCATGAAAACTAGGCTTTCAGAACTAGGAAACACTAGAAAAATCATGCTAAAACTAGAAACTTATTTCTTCCTGAGCAGCTTTCCCATAAAAAGTGAAGTCCGAAGACCATAAATATAATCAATTTTATTAAATAATAAAAGTACATCAAATAGTTGTATTTTATCCAATTAAAAAGTCCCAGTCAGACAGAAAAGTAATCACAGTTCCATCGTTTGCTGCTAAGTCAGAGGTGGGTATTTCTTACCCGGGCACTGTGACAAACAGTAATAACCTGAATCTGATAAAACTCCACTGTAACTGTGTTGGAAAATAAACTTTATAAGTTCTTTTTGTTAAAAAACTGGAAACCTGTAAATAGTCTTAATCTACTTCTCACAAATTATTTTCAGTGGTATGTGTTGTGGCTTTAATTTCAAAAACTACTTAGATTTTGTTCTTGCCCGTATTGCTGTGTGGAACTCTCAATCTTACCATGACCTAGCTTTCCACACCTATTAAGTAAGGTGTGCGGCATAGTTTTTCCAGCAGACCTGTTTTTCACTTAACTGATCTTTTTTCTTATTGGCAGGCAGGAAAGAGCAAAATGAACAGAAATTTGGTTGGCTTTCTCCCTCTTTCCACAAAGTGTCTGAGACTACAGTGAAAGACTTGAAGTTCTATTTTGCGTTTCTGATCAGCCTTTGAGTTATCTTGAAGTTACGTGAGGGAATTACACAAAATCATTGGATCTGCTATTAAAGATGCCAAGGTGAATGTTACTTGGCACCAGATTTTAGAAGCTCACCCTGTAACTTTGAGAGAATAAAGTAACTTTTAGTTAGCTTTTTGAGGAGAATCTACTTGAATCCGCAGAGGAATTGAGAACTGCACTTGCATTTCCAAAGGTGATGTTCAAATCAGTCTTCTGAACTTTCATTTCATTTATCCCTTCTTCCTAACCAAAACAAGCAACTGTTCCAAAACTGGACCTTCTTTAGTATAGTGCCTTCTTAGTGTTTTAGAGTTAATTGGTAGTGTCTTAGTAAGTAGGAAATGTGACATTGCTAAATGTGTTGTACCTTAATGAAGCATGTAATAATTTTAATGTGGTATTTGAAGGTAAAACTGATCTGCCCTTTGTGTATTTCCTTAATTTCTCATTTTTCATTTCTATAGCAATTCTAGATAACGAGAAATCATTACATTGGAGAAAACTAGAGCTATGAATGCATTTTTAAAACAAAATTTTAGTGTGGAAAATATGCTCAATTACACTTTATTGGCATGTAAATCAGCAATTGTACCACCAAAGTGTGCATGCTTATTATTGCACATTAACACAAAAATCCTTATATACCACCTTCTTTTTTTCCTCAAATTTGCTGGGAAAACCTTTTGGTTATATTTTTGTAATATTCGTGTTATCAAGAGCTATGCTTTTTTTTTTAACTTAAAAAAATAATTTTCAGACTCCACTATGTGATGGGGATCAACTAAAGGCTGTCCCATTAAGCTCATCCATTTTCACTGTACATGCGTTCAGCGGTATTTACAAATTGCACATGGAGTACATCTGACAGAGGGAGCCTTGTCCTTCTAGTGCAGTTTACGATGGCGATACCTGCCTGCTTTTTCTTTTGCTGCATTGGCACAGGCATTGTGCTTATTTTGTTGTAAGTGGTTCCAGTATTTGATCAGTTCACTAGGTTGGAACTGATGGGAGGTAATTAGGTGGCTATATTTACAGCTGGAGTAAGAAACTCGCCAGTGATTGAAGACAAATTCATTGGGTGGAGGCATAGGGTCAATTCGCAGCTTGGCAAGACAGATCCCCACGTAGACATCCTCTAAATGTAAACGTCTGATGCTTAGGGAGACTTTAAATATTTTTTCTGCTAAATCTCCAGAAAAAACATAACCAGTTCCAGAGCAGAATACAGGATAACGTTCACTTGGATACAAATCAGGTGGCATATACCACTTACTATCCTTGTTCCTATTAGGTGCATAACCTCTCATTAAATAACCTGTGAAATACTTGTGCCTTGGAGGAAGTTCGGGTTTCAGAAGCTTGTGTATTAAATACTCAGTATTGACAAACATGTCACTGTCAGTTTTCATAACATATGGTACATGTGGACAGTAAGATGCAACCCAGTTCATTCCCATCAGAGTTTTGATGGTTAAATTATAGTATGTGTCTAAGTATTCTTGTTGAATGATGTCATGGAACTGCCTGCTTTCCTCGAGTATTGTACGCTGGAGGTATCCATTTATCTTGAGGTTTAAGCCCAGCAGAAAAATACGAACAATGTGGATGCCGGGTGTTAGGCTTTCATTACCCCAAGTTTGTCGAATAGCTTGTCTGGCTTCCACCTGTCCTGGCTCCGCCGCTATGAGTAATATTAGAAAAGGGGTCTTCTCCTGGCATTTCTCAGGCTCATTGATGATGTATTTGAAATGATAGGAAGTTGGATGCCCAGTACCTTTCTTATTGTATAGACTTCCATTGGCACTGAGTGTATTTTCCAAACCAGTTACTCCTTGTGGTGACAGATCTGTGTTGTTGGAGTTGGTGACTGTTTGAGGCCTGAGTGTCTGAGGTACAGCGTCTTTCCACATGTTCCTTAGAGAGCTGTGATTTGCCTCACTTCTTGTAGATCTAAATCCTCGTATAGTGTAAGCCATGGGATTTTCTTTGAACCCAGCCCTGCCTGGCAGCCAGTCGTGATGATTAAAGAACAGAAACATAGCAAAAAGAAATACGAGAGAGATCAGGCCAATGAGGTGGGTGCGAAACAGTGACCTTTTGGTGTTCCAGGTCATCTTTGCAAAGCAGCAGTGTCGTCTTCTCCACTGAAGCATGTTGTAAGAATCCAGTGATGGGATATGAGACAATGGCCAAGCAAAATGCTTTTTCGATTGCTTTTGAACTCACTGCTATTCTTTGGTATTCATTTTCTTTTGTTATTGTTGAGTAATTGTTTCCAAATGGCTCACTCTGCAAAGATTTAAAAAAAGAAAATCAGGTGTCTTTAACTTTACATGCTCATAATATGAAGGGTGACAATGAGAAAGTAGATGTAAAAATAAAATTGAGTTCAGTATATTCTTTTTTTTTTTTAATGGCCCATGTTAATACAAGTAAGGTTTGATTATTTTTTTTCATCCTAAAAGCCAGCCTTGCTTTATGATTAAGTTTGACTCAATTTGTTAGCTTTTAAGAATACTTTTTTCATGGTAAAAGTTTTGACAAATATCCCGAGTGCCAAAGATAAAAAGGAAAAAATGAATTGATCATGTTAGCAGGAAAAAGTGTGAAGTAAACATAAATAGCTTCATGTATACTGGCTCTGAAATCTTTGTACAGTGTTTGAGAAGGACTGAATGAAAAGGCCTTGATACCAGATGGAAGGTTTATTGGCATTAATTAAAATTGATTTGACGTGCAGAGGCTAGTACGGCTCACAGTTTAAAAACCTTTTTTGTAAAATGGTCATGTATTGGTGGTGGGACAGACGGTGCAAGGTTGATTATGACAGAGTTGTGTTAGTCACAGTACACTGCTTGGCGTGTTTCCACTGGCCCGACTGTTCAGAAAGTCAATGAGAAGATGCACCTGTCAAAATTAATTTTCAGGGTCCAGTAACCTCGCTGCACAGCCCTCAGATGGTAACACAGGATAACATTTTCGGTCACCTTTAAGGCACCTTTAAACCTCTACTCCACATTGAAGGAAAATATTGAATGGAACACTTTGCTGTTATGCCAGGCTGATAGGCAGTTGATGTGAAATGAAGCCGTTGATTTTTTTAGTAGGCAGAGATCTTACGTTTTCTACTGGAAGGTAAATGTTCTACTGGAAGGAACATTGTATAGCACTAAGTTTCTGGAAAACTATCTGAGGAATGTGATTTATTTTTTTTGCCCTCTATAAGCATATATATAACTGCCATAATGTTGGTATCATACAGAAGTACCAAGTATTGTTACCAGCAGCTGTAACTGTAGGAAAAAGTGCCAAAGTAGTCTGTGCTTCATTTTCTCTTAAATTTTTTTCATGTTCAAGAGCGGAGTCAATATGGCAGCTTCATGATGCTGCATATTAAAAGCTGATCACATCATCTTGTAAATGAACCTTTCACTGTACAGTAGCAATTCGTTTGTGATTTTCAATTTGCTCTAATTTATTTCTGGGCCCTAGGGTTTTGTATAGGAAAAAGGATGACAGTTGAATGAGAGTCCATAGAAAATGCTGTTTCTAATAGAAATGTATAATTTATTAATTGCTTTGCTGTCTTCTAAAACTAATATATGTATTAATTTCTGCATTTAAAAATGAAGTGACACGTTATATGGGAAATTACAGGATTTTACGTAGTAAGGAAGTAATTTAAGATGAGATGGCAGTTAAATAATGTATCATTAATTTGTATGTGTGTGACAACATTCAATTTGCCTGGCTCATGTAAAGGAAAATTTGTATTTCACAAGGGTAGGGAGAGATGCATAACTGAGCTTTATTTTAGTTACTGTATGTCAGTTTATATATCAACAAAGTAATGTGTATGCAGAAGACGCCTCATACATAGTATTTGGAAGCAAGAGGGAAGCAGTATTACACTGAGTTGGAATTATCTCCCTTGCTAATCTCCACTAGGAGGAGCAAGTAACTGGGGATTCTGACTGGCTTGTAGCAATGGAAACGTATCTGAAAAGGCTGCACTGCTCCTTATTCTCTCTCTGAAATAGCAAAATATTTGCCTAGTGATCTGTTAAGCTCTTTGCTGTCTTTGTGCTGTTACACAGCGTTCATGACTCTTTTTTCTGAAACTCACAGATAGTATTTCTAATTTATTTTTTTTAAATGGTTGGGACTGATGCCAGTTACTAAAGACAGAGCTATCTTTTGGTGTCACTAACAACTGAGCTATCTTTATAAAAATTATTTCCCAGTCTACAGCTGTTAAACATCTGTGTCTAAGGTATGTAGCTTGAGAATTAACTTGAAATTCCACACTACTCTTTTTATGCTGCCTACATTCAGACATTATCCTTAGTAAAAGAAAGTAAGCCCCAAATGTAGACTTATTCTTATCTGACCACTTACACCTGCTTTTGCATGCTTAGAAAATAGAAGCCTGCCTTCAGAACTAATACTTTTTAGTTTCTCTGCAATGTGCAGTGAGTTTTAAATGAACACTCAGCTATTTGGGAAGAATCTCTCTGCATAAGCAAACATAAATGTCACTTCATCTTGGGTAAATTAATTGTTTGATAGCAGAGGGCAAAACTGGACGTATTTGATTAATTATCATTCCACTGCATGTGTGTGCAGTTTAGGAAGAAAGTCAAAACCAGAATTTCACAAATGTGGAGTAGCACCTAGAATTCGAATTTATTTATCACACCAAATTGTTCCACTTTTAAAACTGCACTTACTAGTTGCAAATAGTGCACTATTAATCTGTGTTTATTTTTTAACTGAGTTAGTGTTTTGTTGTGCTTTCATATGGAAATAGGTGAAAGTGAGAATCTTAAGTTATGTAAATATTTGTGTAAACTGAAAACTATTTTCAGGTAGGTGCTGTCTTTCCATGCTGCACTAAGAAAGTGTCCCAGAAAAGGCATTTGTAATGGCTGAAACCTTTTTTTTTTTTTTTTTAAAACTGCTCACATTGTTAAAATTTATTTTAATGTGCACAGTGAGAAATAGAACTAGAATTATAAAAATTTTAAAGAGCTATTTCTTACATTTTTTTTTTCTTAGCTGGGAGTTTCCTAGAAAATCTTCAGTATCTTTACCCTTTCGAAAGGCATTGTATGGAAAGGACACACATGTGTATCACAGATTCATAAAACTATTGACTGGAAAAAAAATAAAAAACCAAAAAAAAACGAAAACAAAAACCCACACTTTGCCTTGTTTTCTTTGTAATTCAGGTGTAAAATATTTCAAAATATCCAGTGGGTATTAAGCATTTGAAATACAGCAATGGAATTGTTCCTTTAAAAAATACTACATGCTAGAGTGCATTGTTTAAAAATAATGTAAGCAACAATCAATGTATATTAAAACACGGTCAAATAGTGTCATAAAAATACTGTTACTCTCTCACTTCATAATTAGGGTTAGAATGATACTGCTTTTGTGGAAATGTGTAAAATTTGATTTTCACAGAGGCTTATGAGCAGGTACCAACCATTGGCAGTAGTTAAAAAAAGCCCTAAGTATAGCAAGAGGTCTATACAACATGCACCTTGCCCTCAAAAGTGCATTGTTGCATGTAGCTCTGTATTTTGAAGATATGATTTATAGTAGTTCTGCTTCATTTTTTACCACTTGACTGTGCAGTCACTGATGCATTATCAAATGCCAAATATCTAAACTGAGAATGCCTCTTGAATTTTTATGTGTGGTCTGTGCTCTGCAGGTGTTTTGGTTCCTTGTACTTTCAGTTCTGCTCTGTAATTATAGCTTTGCAGATTGAAGCATTCGACTTCCTATTAACATGTCCTGGATTTTCATATTTTGATTAGCTGTGTGGGTAAACTCTTTAATTAGAGGGAAGAGTTCAAAAGGCATCCTGAGTCGGTATTCTGATAAACAGCAGCAGTGGCTGTATATTAGGCCTCACATAATGTGCTTGAGTTCACTTACAAAACCTATTAATCTTTTGCACAAAGCAGTACTCAGAATGGGGTTTGATGGGCAGGTTTTTAAATGCCAGATACAAAAGTTGCAGCACTGCCTAGGCAGGTTTCTTCAGGAGTATTGCCTGAAGGTGGAATTTCTTGGTTTTAAAAGTTATGGAAAGAGACTTCACCTTCTGAATCTCTTAACCGTGCTCTGAAACCAGTGACTGTTGTATGCTGCATCCTTAGGTATGTGAACTCTTTCCAGTTACAGTTGTTTTATTGCATGTCAGTGTTGCCTTGGGCAGAGAAAGCACATTTGTATTGACATTTAATGATTTATTGATGGTTATTGGTAGATTTTGCAGATAAGCCTTTTCTTTCTGTGGTATATTAAATTGCTGTATGTTTAAGTCTTAAATTTATATTGTAAATTTTTGTTTGCTACTAGTGATGAAATATTTAAATTGCAACAATAAACAGAAATGAACGGCAATTAGGTGGAATGTCATTTTACAATCAAAGTTAAACAGTCGGTGTTTTCATACTAAACAGAAATTGCGATGATGGCATGAGAAAAGTTACATGCTCATCATTTTTAGTCTATAGTGTTTGAAGACTTCCTTTTGGGGTGTCAGGGGAGCCTGATGTTACTTGTAAAATGTGGTGCCTGCTTTTGCTGCTGATGGTTTAAATCATGTCTCATCTTTTGCACACTCCCAGTTTATGCTTGGCTGGTATTAGCCTGATGACATTTTGCTTGTATTTCGGGGGGAGAAATGCAAGTGTAAAAAGGTCTGAAGGCACTTCTAAGATAGCGTAATTTGACTGTGTAGTCTGTTTTGATGGTTCGCTGTTCTCAGCGTGTCACATCATGGCCATTTTACCAGTGCTTTACAATTACTTCAGATAAGGATTAATCCTGACCTAGTTTGAGAGGATTTCTAACTGTTTTTTCTGTATTGGAGGGGTTTGAGTTTTTAATTTCTCAGTTAAAAGCAATCATTACAGTAGCAACATTATCCCTTTAATCCCTCCTCTCCAGCTCCACCAGCCTTGTGCAGACTGAAAGCAATGCACTTAGTAAGTGTAAGGCAGTGACATTGTGCTGTGGGAGAGGAAAACCTGCTAGAATTCTTTCTCCCTGCTCAGAGACATGTTATCTCGGGGCTCTGCAAATTAGGAGCGATCTTTATCTGTAATGGCTGAAAAGGTAACAGACAAATCAAATGAATATCACACACAAGGATTTGACATACCTTCCTTGGTCAGGCCATTTATGGTGCGAGGATTATACCCACAGAAAATAGTTTTGGCACGCCATCACTTCAGCAAAAAAGATGCTATCGAACATGCGCACATCCCCCAACAGTCTGCTTCCTGCGATTGCTTTTCACAGTATCCAATCTGTCCATCTGTCTGCTCGTTGCTGTGTTACCTTCCTTGCTCATAAGTGTCCTTGTCTTGGGGCTTTTTGTTCATCCTTCAAACAAAAGGACAGTAGTTCTCGTTTCTGTTCTGATCGGGGGCGGTCTGGCGTTCACGGCCGATGTATCGGAGCTTTTACATCTGGTGTTTCCCTTGTCGGACAATGCAGTGCTGTGTTCTCTTCTCCTCAGTATCCATATTTCTAACGGTAATGTTAACAGGGAGTGCTAGCGCGTAGTGGTTCAGTTGTCTTCAGTAATAGGATTTCCCTCTATTCCTTCCTTCATTGTTGCTAGGCAGTAATAGAAATGGGTTTGAGCTGCTTTAACCGCGGATTCTGGTATATAAAATCCATTCCATAGTTCTTCAGCTGCTGCACAGGCAGGCAGCAGTTTAAATGTGGGCTTTGACAGATGCTGTCTTCTGACAGAGCAGAATTTAACGTCATTGCTTGGCTGAATCCCACGTGATTGTTTGCATTCATTTTGACTAAATGCAAAGGCAGCCAGAAAGCTTTACAGGCTCTTCCTTTCATTTGACAAATGATACATACTCAGTACAAGCACAATGATAGGTGAATAGTATAAAAATTGTATGATTATTAAATGAGTGATTGAGGGGTTTTACAAACTGTTTTCACTTTTCCTTGACACTGTAACTTATGATTCTCTAGGGGATTTTTAATGCTAGATGTTCTATTCCTGTATTCCAAAAGCTGTTTTGCAGTGCAAAGCAATTATAAGCATTTAAATACTGAAGTTTGATTTAACTCATTTGGCTCTCCTTGACTATAAATCTTCTTTGCCATCATGCCTAAGAAAAAATAAAAATGTATTTTGCTTATGCTTCTTTTATACATAGTCTGTAGCAGCTTAGTCTATAAAAGCCGCTTTTTTTGTAATCTTAGGTTAGTCAATTAAGCTAGACAACACTAATGTATGAGCACATGCTGTTAAGCTGCCTTTCGGCTGTTAATGGCTTTCTTCCTTGGTAAAGGTCGAAGTCTGATATTGCAGAATTGGGAGCACTTGATTTCAATTATTGATGGATCTGAAATGTCTTTTATCTGTTACAGACATACCTGTATTATAGAATTTGTCCTTCTGATCCCGATGAAACTTGTGTTCCTTTCATTTCAGTCCTTTCAGTGACTGACTCTTCTATGTTGAAGCATCTTATTATATTTACTATATGTTATAAATAAAAAAATCATGAGAGAGCTCAGAAAATAGAAAGCTAGCAGCGTACTTACCCAGGTATTTATTAGTTACTCTGTGTGTCCATTCTATTTTGAAAAGTAAATTACTAGCTCCTTAAACTGTTGGTGATTGTGGGGTTATTTTGGTGGTTGGTTTTTGGTTTTATTTTTTTTCATAGCCAAAGGATAAAGAAAATATAATTGCACTATTGTATGGTGTCTCTGATAGTAGGATTGCGGATAGGTACATCCTTTACTGGCGAATAAGGCTTCCCCAGGCGGTCAATGTGTTTTAGTATTCTACATACGTATCCTGATAATTTACTCAAAACATAATCAGGTTTATATCCTCCTAAATAAATAATCTGTGTACCCTAACTTTCTGTATTAATTTAGTCTCTTTTTAAATGTATGCGTTTCATATCCTGATAACAATTTCCACAAATCCTATGATCCTATCTGAGGACATTTTAGGCTTATTTCCTAAATATTAATTATAAACGTAATATGCATGTTAGTAAGGACTTGTATTTCCTACACTCTACTATATTTAGTATTTAAGTAATGGAGTGGGGGACCAGGAGAACACACCTGTGTCCAGCACCACTTACTGTTCTGGGATGTTTAGGAGTATTAGAATCGGTGCTTTGAAAGGTTGCATGTGTGCTCAGTCTACTCAATTTTCCACTTAAACTCACAAAGCTATCTTATCTTATCAAGGCCTGGCTGGATGGGGCTTTGAGCAACCTGCTCTAGTGGGAGGTGTCCCTGCCCGTGGCAGGGGGGCTGGAACTCAATGATCTTTAAGGTCCCTTCCAACTCTGACCATTCTATGAATCTATGATTCATACCCTATATAATATACAGAACTTTATATAATCTGTTGCTGTATGTATAGAAATATGTGACACAGTTTGGCTAGGAATCATGTCGATTTGCTGCATTCTGAGCTACAAGTAGGATATCAAGTGAGATATTCATGTAGTTAATCTACCCTTGTTGATTTACAAACAAGCAAGTAATGGTTTATTTTGAATACCAGCATGTAAATCTGTCTCTGATTTTTGGATTTCCAGAGAAGATACATAATATTGTTTTCAGGGAAACAAGTCTGAATCTCAACAGAACAGTCATTAAAATCCATACCGTTTCCACTTAATTTGTTCACTGCTGCTTCACTATACCTGAAGTGTTATCTCCTAAGATGTGTAAGTTATATGTAGTATGTTTACTACTGCTATGGGCAGAACTGTTTTTATTTTTCCATAAATGCTCATTATTAAATATTAAAGATACAAAAATCCCAAGGGCCATTTTTTCTAAATGGAATCCATTTCAAAGTGAATTTAGAAGAGAGCAGACATCAGTTTTGGCTTTTAATTATATGACCACATCACTTCTGCATAGCTTGTAAAGTTCAGGCAGAGTTGTTGCCTGTTAATATATGCAAAATATGTCGTCTTGCTATATGAATAAATTGAATACTGAATTCTTAAATCTTAATGGACAATTTCTTTTTTTTCACTCCTTTGCTCTTAAGGGATGAACAGATCATTGCTCATATTACAGAAAAGTAATGAGAAGCTTTTATTTTTCTACTACTTTCTATCTAGGTGTGCCTGATATAGTTTTAGAGAGTTAAAGTTTCAGGAAGATATTCCAATTCTTTTATAGCACTTTTTCCGTTACTATTTTTATATGATATTGTATGTTTCTGGGTACTTCAGGAGGGCAGCACTTGCTTTGTACTGACAATATGACCTGAAGATTTGAGTAATCTTGCTAGGCTGGAGGTTGGAATGAGCTTTATTTCGGCTAAATCTCACCATGAAGGGTCAGTGGACTGCTTGTTCTTGATCCAAGGAGTAGTATGTTCTGTAATGTTACTATGGTTACATCTTAAATTAGAAGCTGCAATGTTAGTGTTTGAAATGCTGCCGTCTATTAAGACTAAGAAGGAGTTACTCTGATGTGAAGATGTCCAGCGTGGGTATAAGAAACACTACATAGTTATGGTGGCTGGTGAAAGCTTGATGGTTCAGTGAGTTCTGCAAAGCTAGAAGCAAATGCAAAGGAGTAAGAAAGATGTCTATTTAAAATAACCTATGCATGTGACAACTATGAACTATGCAAAATACACTTAGGTGTAACAAAAACGTGTAAGTTTGGAGTATTTTCTTCAAAAAACCTTAAGCTTCCTACATGTCATTTTTGGTGGGCATCAGTAGAATTTTGTCTAACTGGTTTTAAAATAAATCAGACCCTAAGGCCAAGTCCTTAAATGAAGCTCTGTCTTGACAGCATTAACAGAAGTTTCTTAAATCAATTTAGAATGGTCATGATAGTCAGGTGTGGTAATTTTCTGCCTGGTGGCCACAGATCCCATGGAGTTAAACAAATACACATATTGTAGCTGACCTGTCAACTGAATATTCCCATATGGACCGTGCTCTCTGGATACTTTATGAATATGTTGCAAAGATTATTCCATTTCATCACAGTAAAATGCAGTATTATTTCAGCTGTAATGTCTTGAGAATCTTTCAAGTGACAGTTAAAAATGATTAGTGGCAACATTGTTGAAGTTGGTTATTTGCTTCTAAATTTTATTCTTGAAATATGTTAATACAGAATGTCATAAATGCGTAGTTTCAATTTTCTGTGTTAAGAATTATTATTACAGAATCGTACAATCATCATGGTTGGAAAAAGACCTCTGAGATCACCAAGTCCGACCATGAATGTGGCCATTCTGCTCTTCTGCCATTAGTTATTTGGAGTGAAGAAGACAGGATTGTACAACAGGTGTAATTTGCTCATCTACTTTGTGATCCCAACATGTTTCTTAATCATCACAAGTGTTATTTTTTTTTTAACTGAAAGATGGCAATCTAGAAATGACCACAAGTGTCAGTATTGCCTGCCTTATTTTCCTTAGCAGATTTCCACCATTGCTAAGCTAGTTGAGAAACTCAGCTTACACTTGCTACAAATTTTTAATCATCAAGATTTTGCATGCTGTTCTAATCACACCCAGGCTATAAACTTAATGATTTTGCTATCTATGAGAGTCTTAATCAGAAGTACAGTAATATAGATCAATCTGAAATGGTTACAGAACACTAGAAAAGGTTTCCAGATATTGGGAAATACGTATGTTTTTTGTTTGCTAATAAACAGTTGATAATTGTTGTATCATTCAATAAGTAATATAAGCACATGCCCTAACTTTGCAAAATTGTGAGACGGAGGAAAGACTGATCTTTTCAAGTCAGAAGGGTGTGTCTTATTTTGTCTGCCTTAGGAAAAGTTTCAAGAGGATATTTCATATTCTGAAGCTTATACTTATTTATTAAGTAAACTGATGGTCTAGGTATCCTACTGGAATTCAGTCCATTCTCCTGTCACAGCCTCCTATGAGGGACACTGGTTTGAAGTGTTTCAAAATTCACTTGAGAAGCCAAAATATAAAATGGTTTCAGTCTACTTTATTTCTGTTCTGGTTTACTGTATTACACAAATTTTGCATATTGGGTGCAATTAGATGTCCAGACACGTTTCTTTACTCAATAGTGTGTTTGCTTTATTGTATCTTCTTTCTTTTCTGTATTCTGATTTCTCATGTCTTCCCCCAGGTTTTGCATCCAATTATTGCTGATCTCAAGTGCTAAATGCAGATTATTTCTTTTCCAGGGGACGGACAACATAATTTCATTTGTATTGTGCAGTATTTTGGTTGTGTGGTTCTCCCTTGATGAACTGATGATCTACTGCCAGCAGTAATATTTTCTGCCTGTCACAAGTGTTCCTTTCGCGTTCTGTGAAGAGCAGGGACTTTATGAAGCTTTGATTCAACACAGCAGGGGAGAGAAGGCCAACCAGCAGAAGCACCAAACATTTACAGGCAGTTTAACGAACAGCTGTGGAAAATAGACTTCTGTTTTTCCCTTTACCTTGTGACTTGTTTCATTCCGTCTGCTTGCACTATATGACTGAGTTGCCCCTAACACCCACACTCACACCCCCAGCATGAGAATTTTAAAGGAAAAATTAAATTCTTTGTGGAAAGTGAGACTTTGGGGAAGAACTGGTACTAGATAACAAATCTCTTCAAGCAGGAAGGTGGCATCCTATGGGAATTGAGAGGCCAGCAGCTCTTCTGCTTAAGGAGAAAAATGTGTTGCTCCAGCTGTTGCCACCTGTCCAGCCCCTTCTCTCTGCCTGATTCCTTCTCACAACAGGCACAGAAAGACCCTTTTCCCTTAGGCTGTCTTTAGGAATTCAGCACTTTTCTCCCAATGATTTGAAGTCTTTGGCCCATCAGGTTCATCACCAGGATGCAGACATCCACCGTATTTATTTATTTTTTTTGGGGGGGGGAGGGAGACTGATTAAAAGATTAGCTGTTCCACCTGTTCACCTGTTTGCTAAGGTTTTTTTCCTCTGTGTATATGACTTGTATATGAATATGGAAGCATTTTGTCAGCCTCAAAAATTCCTAGTTGTAGTTTAAATTTGTGGTGCAGATGTTTAGTTAATGTTAAATAATGTGAAATTGAAGAGCTGGACTTTCAGAGGTCTCAGAATTTCAAGTGTCTTGGGGTTGAGACCTGTATTGACTCTTTCCATCTGTCACATTTCCTCAGTAGCTTTAGTAGATTAATTCCTACAGCTCCATCCTGTAGGTATCCTCATTTACAGCTAATTTGGTGGGCCATACAGGGCTTATAACAGAAATAACAAAGCTTCAGTGTCTTAAATGCCTGAAACCTTTTCATCAAGCACAGATGCTTAAACAAGGAAAAACAAAATCTGTGGAAGTATCCTTTCTCCGGCAATCCAGGAGGTCCTATTCCTGTAATAAGTCTAAGCAGTTTTTGTTGATATTCAACAGAAATCCTGGATCCTAAAATGGGGAATAAGTCCCCTTTTCAGAGCAGTTCTCTGCCACTCTTTCTTTGATGGGGAAACAAACATTACTCCAAACACCCTCTGTACCTCACCTAGTTTGATAGAACTTCTTCAGCTTGATCAACTGGTTTCATGTATCTCTTTTTTCCTAATGTTTCTCAGTGTTAATGATTTCCTAAACTTGAAGTAGCTTCCAGTCAGTATATATTAATGAAAAGCTGCATTTTGACATGGGCTGAGTTTTATCATGTAGTGTGCTTAATGTCATTGAAGTGATTTCCAGTTACTTCAAAGTTAATTCTGTTTTGTGGAAAAAATCCTTTGGAAGTAAGTGTTCAAAGAAGAAAGAACAAAGAAATCAAGTTATATACAAAATGCCTTTTCATACCCTGAGTTGCCAGTCTGTCCTGCAGACTTTATCTTTCCACTTTTGAAATTCACATTAAACTTAAATGATAGCATCCTTTTAGTGATTTCCAAGGAAAGAGAAACTATACAATGGAAATCACGCTTTTTGTCTTAATAACTGTTTTCATAAATTCCTTCTGTAATCTGTAAGATTCTAGATTAATTTCAGGAGCCTGAGGATATTTTTCACATAAATTGCCAATATAAAATCAGAGTCACCAGGACTCTTCTACTTCTCAAATATATGATTTAGAGGAAGTCCTTAGAGCTTGGTTTGTATTACAATAATTGGTAGAGAATAGTGGTTCAGAACTAGAGAATTTTTATTGTTTTCTCCTATCAGAAACTACATTTCAAACTTAAATTCCAGGGTTTTTATTTTCTGTAATTTCATGGTTTGTAACAGAAGGAGAAATCAGAGATAGCTCTCTTGTATCTTATGTTAAAGTTAAAAATCATTAATGCCTATTATAGGGATGTATGTATTTAACAGAAAACAATACTGGATATATTTAATGTAATAATGCTGAATTCATAAAATTTGTCTAAAAACTAAAGAATTTTTTTTTATAATGGACATATTCTTGTAGCTCTTAAACAGCATCTGCAAAGCTTTCTATCACTGATCTGTTTTACTAAAGCAGAGTAAATTTATAGGGAGCATCTGTCACCTTAAAATCACCATAAATCTCATGACCTTGGTTGATGAGTTGCATATTGCAAATTCTTGTAAGTCTCCTTTCAAGGATTTGCATAAGTAAGCATTCAGCTTCTACAAATGTTTTTTGTGTAATTTTTGGTTAATATATGCTTGTACTTTATTCATGTTGCAACTATTGTGGTTTACATTGCAGAAGAAAAGAAATAGTTTCCAGAGACCAAACCTGACCTTTTTTTCCCATGCCACCCCTTCCCCCTGCTACTCACAACTTTGGATCTCCATCTTACTGTTTTCTTTGGAGATACTTACTTTGCCAACTCTAAAAAGCCCTGTAACTCTATTATTATCAGGAAGAAGCATAATAGTGCAAAAAAAGGTGACAGTCATTCTCTATTTCCAGGTGAGGCATATCTAGGTAAGCAAGCAAAACAGTAAAATGGAAGAAAAAAATTCCTTCTTAATGTAGTGAGGACTGGATACACTACAAAAAGGTGGTTTGTTTTTTTTTTTGAGCATCTAGGTCACCTCATATGGAGAAGGTTCTTTGCTGTGAAAAAATATTTTCTTTGTTTAACCAACTGACCCTACCCAGCGCTGTCCAGAAGTCTGCATCAGTATTGCCTAATTACAAGAAGAGGGGCTTTTTTTTGTGGTGTGTAATTAACTTTCAATTATCTGAGGTGTGCTAGAGGAGGGGAATGTGCAAGGAGATATGTCAGTAATCTGGGAAATGCTGGGTGCAGCTGGGAAAGTTAGAGCAGGTTTCTTGAATCTCTCCACTTCTCTCACTAGCAGGTTGGTTGGGATCAATGCCAGATTAAAATTGGATCTTTGTATTCACATGATAATGTACACAATCTAATAAGCCTTGTGGAATGTTGACCATTAGGGAATAGATGCATCAGCCTACTCTGAATGGTCTGGTGGAGTTGGTTCAGGTCCCGTGTGGCTGGAGCTAATAAGCTCTGATGACTCTGTGTAGAATTGCTTGCTTGTTCTTGAAACAATGCTGGGGCATACATGAGATGCTTGCGAGATTTATAAATAGTAGCACCATGCTGTGTGGCAGTGCTGTTTCTGAAGCCCTGCTGGCCTGGGAAGTAAACTAGCTGTGTGTTTCTATGAAGCTGCCCTCAGCTAATGAAATCACTAAATCTAAGGCACCTCTCTGCTACCTAGAATATCTGATCCCAGTTGATTGAGATCTAATGGCAATAAGAAGTTGAGGTGTTTTGGTTTGTGGGTTGTTTTTTTTTTTGAACATCTTTCATCCTGGTGGTGCCTCGTCATTGTTTTTATCTAGTTTTCAGATATATTTTTTTCAAGCTGTTTGAGAAGATAAGGGGTTTTGGCCTTGCTTTAAAATAGGCATATCTTAATTTACCCAAGAATATGATGATGTAGAAGCTGAGAAATTAGGAAGTCATACAAAGTCTGGCATAAGCTCTTGAATAGTTGTTTTTTGGATAAAATTTCAAAATGTCTTTTTAGAAGAACAAGAATAAATAGAAATGGGTGATGTTTTGTACTTATCATCCTTTTGAGCTACACGTAAAATTACTCTGCTGCCCTTTTTTCAAAAAGTGATACTGCTACTTTGTTTTGGTGTTTTTCCTTTAAAAGTATAGTACCACCAGATTAAGACAAGGAAGTTACTGGATGAGTCTTTCTGAAATTGAATCTGTTTTTGACTGGTGGAACCCTCCTGAGCGTGTACAGAAAGTTCCAGGGTGTCATAACAGAGGAATCTTGTTACGCTTTGTTGTTTGTTTTTTTTCTCATCAAGATAGTTCTTGGCAGCGGAAGCCTAACTCTCTTCCAAAACATTGTCTGTTCTTAGTGGCTTACTCAGTTTTACTGCCTGCCACCTAAGTGCTCAGTTTTCCAGTCAAGGGATCTTTGCAACACATTGCTGTAGGGGAAAAAAAAAATAATCTTGTTTATTTTTTATCACTGAAAGTAGGCTTTTCAAAGGTGAAACAACTATTTGAAGTAATAGGACAGATGTGAGGGCTGAAGGAGAGCTGAAGAGGTCTTGCTGCTTAAGGCAGATTTCCTTTAGATAAACTGCAGGATCATTATGGGTGACTGGTATTTGCTAACATGTGAGTAGCAGAAACAGTAGTTGCAGTGAACCTCACCTTGTGTCTATGCTGACTGGCATAGTCTGTCATCATAGGCATTTATTCACAGTGGGAAGTTCTTCAAGATTAATTTGTGTATATAGGTGTGTATACATGGACATAGGAGGATATGTGTAGAGAGGGAGTGAGGCAGCCATTTGAAAACTTTTGAAACATGTTTTAAAATAGTTTTTTGAGTCTATTAGGCAGGGGTTATTTTTTCTGCAGTGATGGATGAAGACAGTATAAGTCATAACATAATAGGAAGATCCTTAAGATTTTTGGAGTTTTTGTACAGCCCTTATCCTGTCTTCATCTTTGAATAGAAGGGCCCCAGTCTGTAGGAATGAGAGCTTGTCAGTTGACCTTCATTTAAGAGAACTGCATTTCTGCCCTACCAAAAATACAGCTGTGCCCTGGCCATTTGAAAGAAAAATCATTGTATAAACCAGATCTCGTAATGCATAGATAGAAGCTTGGAGATAGTCTGTCTGCTATATGGATTGTGTATAAAATGAAAAAATAAAAGTTGAATGCTGTCGTCTTAGTGCTTTGAGATGGGCTTAATTTAATCTTCTCTACTAAAGAGAGAAGAATAATGGGGAATTTAGATATAATGCCAAAGGAAGCTGAAAGTAGAGGCAGAAGGCCAAATGGAAAAATTCCTCGTGTGATACAGCCAGAATCCTTCCTGTATTTTAATGCATGATTTATTTCCATTAAAGTTATTTTTTGATATAGGCATATAACATTATTGGCTTTTACATTGTGTAAGGTAGTATGTATGATATGTTAATTCAGGATATAAATACCAATAGCAGTTGGCACAATCTACTCAGTTTGTTAGTTTGTTACAATAATACAGAAATTATATTGCATTCATGCTAGTGCAAAACATTTTGAGGGCAAGTCTTTTACCCTAAATATTTGGTAAGAAAGACACTAGTGGGAAGAATTGTTGCTATGATGAAAATATGATGTCTATTTGTCTGTTGTCTGTCTTCAACACATGAATCTATGATGGATGACTCAAATACTTTTGTGTTCCAGGTGACTTTGTTATATGATGATTAAGATTGTGATTCTGTTGCTTATTCACACACATGATTTCTTTTTGAAATGAGAGAGTCCTATCAAAAGGGTGTATAACTGTTGTCAGAGAGCCTAACTTTTAGAACACACTTAAATGAAGACAACTGAAAGTTGAGCAGTACGTTGTCTCTTTGTTCCTTGGATACAAGATGCAATGCTTTAATTTGGTGTAGTGTAAGTATGAAGGCTTAATCTAGGAAATACAGAATTTGGGGCTCAGGTGGCTTCCTGGGTCTTTCTGCAGACGTGCAGTACTCTGATTTAGTACTGCAGAGTACTGATCCCTGCAAAATTTTTTAACTTTTCAGTCTATCTACCTCTATGCCCAGGGAGGGAAACTTCAGCCTTTTAGTTACCTGGTTGCACTGAGCAGAAGTGTCTTGAAAAAGGTTGAGGGGGAAGGAATAGGGGGAAATTAAAAATGCTGTGGTCTAATTTGAATGCCTCTTCATACTTATAAATAAAATCATATTTTAATTAAAACAGAATTCTGAAATAAGAGTTCTGCAATGAAAAGTATGTAGTGCAATGCATCTCACTGGGAAAGCTGAAGGAGATCAAGATCATGAATAGCGTATAACAGCACTGAAAGCATTGTGGTTTTTTTCTGGATGTTTAGTTATTATGGAGTGTGTGAAAGTTTTATGAAATGCAGTCCAAAGAAAAGGTCTAGGTAGTCTAGAAGACAGTTTGTCAGTGCTTCTGTGACTGGTGTCAGTGGGATGCTATTATTGTAAATTTTGGAACTGTTCAGACATCAGAATATCATACCAAGAAAGGTATGTTAATGATTTTTACTAGTGGTGGAGTAGTCACTTGAGTGTAGATTAGTTCCTTTCAACATCTTGTCAACCTGTTGACAAAGACTGTTATCACATAAAAGGGATGGAGATGTGAAAAGAATCTGGGCTAGCAGTAACACCAGTAGATCCCATCTGATCCCCCACCCCAAAACTGGAGGTGCTTTTATTGCTTGAAGAAACAAATGAAACCTTTGGATGAAGTTCTTGTTACTGTTCCCCCACTTTTTAACCTTGAATAACGCTCTATCCATGTATAGTACATGGCAAATACTTCACAGGTGCTTTTCTAATTATACAGACTGTAAATGTAAGACTATAATTTGTCATTTGACAAAGAGGGAAATGACTGAATTTGTGTTCTTGCCATGGAGTATTGATACCTTTTGCTGCCATTATGATCCAAGGATGCTGAGTCACAGTGTTAAAAAGCAAACAAAGTCTGTTCGCCCATCATCCTCTCATCACCATCCACCAAAACACTGCTTGCATCCTGACTTGATTCACTTCCCATCTTCATGGCACATAACATGCTTTCTTCCATTCAGTCTGGTTTTTTTAGCGAATTAAAGCAATAAAATCTATAGAGAAAGAGCAAGACAAAAACAAGTGGGTGTCCAGCACACCTCTCTTGGAGTGCCTTAGCATAAAACTCACAAAGTGAAGAAATACAAAAAGAGCTAAGACAACAACGTGAGCATAAATTTCATTACCAATATTACTTGACTGACTGCATGGACCTATACTTTAGAACCACTAGCAGCCTGTTCCAGTTATAATAGGCTTCAAGATAATCACCTTTTGTGGTTTATTAAAAAAACCTGCTTTTTTTGCAGCTGAACTCACATAGTAAATTAGCTGTTGCTCATAAAGGAGGAAGCTTTGAGTGTCAAGACACTCAAGAACACGTGAACATTTTTCTAGAATTTTCCGTGGCCTGTGAAAGTTCAAAATAGCCATTTCCATGTTGAAGTGGTTACAGTCTGTTGTATTTTTGTAATCATCACTGTCATCACTCAAGCCCTCTTATCTCTTGGCTTGTTTATTACAATTTATTATAGCTGCAGCTAAAGCTTTTGATCCTGAAAAAGCTCATGCTGGTTTTGAACTCGGCAGTTACTTTTCCAGGCAACACAAACAACTAAGAGTTCATCACCCCACTGTTCAGCTTCTTGTATTGGCTCCTCAAGGAACACAGTTTCAGGATTTTCTCCCGATATTTTGTCTTCCAAGATGATTACTGGGAAAATTGCTTTCATCTCTTTGGCCATGACCACCCATGATAACTGTGGTTCCTTGTAATATAATATAAGTGTAGTGCTGGGATTGCTAGAGCTGGCAAGGTACAGAATAATAATACCAAAATTATTTTTTTCAGTGAATAGAAAGGAGATGATTGCATCAGGATGAAGTGCAACTGCAAAAAAAGTGGTGCTGAATAATTTGTTGAACAAGCAATCATAAAAAAAGTCTTTAATAGTTTCCTATGTATTTCATGAATCTCTCCAGAAGCTGCAAAGGAATCTTTTTGAGATCTTTTAGGCCTTTACCTCTACAAACTTATTGCTCACAGAATGCAGGTATGAGTGAGTTCTCCCCATTGCTCTGTACTGAGCATTGTACTTTATTGTACATATGACTCTCCTTTTGAATACCATTCGAATACATACCCAATAAAGGATCTGAATAGAAAAATAACAATGCTTTTCTATGTATGTTTAGAGTTTGCCTGTCAACAGTGCTTTTATGCAAATGAGTTGCTTGAGGCCCATATTTTGATGGCACATCCTGATTTTAGTATCCAGAAAAAACAGTAGTTTGTGAACCTTGGCACCTGAGTTTTAAGAAAGGTGAAACAATCCTTTTGTTCTGAAGCCATTTCCCAAAAATCTTACTGATTGCCAAGTAATATGTTTGAGGCCAGCTCATATAATTAACCCAAAGAGAAAGAATTCTAAGCAAAAACAATGTTTTAGTAATACTAGCTTTTGTCTTTTCAAACACTTCAAGGGATTGAGTCATTTAAATAAACATAGGTATGTATATTATAGGGAGGCCGTTATTTTATTTTTTTTTTAAATAAACAAACAAAACCTCTGGAGTTCTCAGGATTAAGAGTTGTTGTTTTTTGATGAAAACAGCTTATCCTTCAGGAAAATGGATGCGATTACATGTTTAATCTGGATTTGTCACCAACATTCCTGTTCAGCTCAGAATTGCTTTTTCAATAGCAACAGTTTGAAATTACATGACTGATGCAAATTCAAGACTAAAATCTTAATTTTACTGGTATTTGGTGAAAAGATAAAGATGGGAGGAGCGCTTGCATACCTCATTGAAGACTGTTCAGGAGTGTTTGGAAAGCTTAGCTTTGAGGCCAATGCTTAAGTTTTAAGGCATCTTAGTAATTGTTGCTTCCATTAACTCTTTCTAAAAGCATCTTCAATAATTTTTACTATTATTTTAGCATATCTATATGGTTTTGTTCCTGGTTTTGTTCCTAGTTGATCAATAGTCACTACAGTATTCATTTACATTCAATTGTATTGTTTAGAACTATTTTCTTGAAGAACCAGAATATTGCGTAAGATATCTGTAAGCAATTGTATTTTTCCATGTTTAAGCAGAACTTCTTTTAACCTGGTTGTACAGTGAGTATTTTTCACTTCTTTAAATGACAGTGATCTCCAGGCCCTAACCTGTTACTTTATTATGCTTTACAGCATGAGTGTTTGAGAATTTGAGTGATCTAGTCAGTTTTAATTCTGTAATGGATTAATAAAGGCCAGATTTGTAAATAAAAGCTTAATTTGAATGCTGTGAAACAAGTACTAATATTTCTAAATTTCACATAGTCCCTTGGTGATATCAGCATAAATTTATTTCTGCCACTCACCTTTGCTTCTCCTTTCTCTCTGTCTCTTCCATCGCTGTAGTGCTGTACTCGTTCAGAAGAGGCCGGCAACATCTGATTTCCTCACACTTGGAAATTTGTTGTATATACTAACTTTAACACTATTTTGAAGACTGTAATGAAATTTCCCTTATCTTTGTATGAAGATGGGCATCAAGTTTTCTTTTTTACAACTAAATTTGAGGATTGGCAATCTTCCAGTTGTGGGTTGTTGTTTTTTTTTCCGGACTGTGCTTTGTAAGATGTGATTTTCAGTATAAGCAGTACTATATTTTGAAATGAATATTATTTATGTAACTCTTACTAACCCCTTTCTGTCATCAGTTTTTTAGTGGTCAAAGTAGGAAATAGCAGAGCTATGGTGTTTTTTTCCTTAGGTTCTTGGTATCAGAAGCCTTTGATAAATAATGATAAACTTTCCCCATTTTTAATTTCATTCTGTAAAAATATCTTTAATTATACTTAAACTCCCACTCTCTTTTCTAGACTGTAAGGAAGTTGAAGCAATGTAAACAGTGGAAACTAGCTTTTTATGGTTATAAGCAATGGAAGTTAAAATGACTGATATTAGCAGTATTTGCACAATACTTAAGATCCTGTTAGCAATTTTTTTTTTTCTTTTCCTCATCACAGTATAAAATTAGGATGGCAGTTAAAAGTCTGCACTTTATTATTTAAGTATATGTTTTGGGGGATATGCATATGCAGATTTGTATGCATAGATGAATGCAAATAAGCTATACCAGTTTTCTGTGAAGTAAAATGATGTGAAACATTAGTTTAAAGTATTATTAACATTTTCTTGATATAAACAGAAGTCAGAGAATTATTAGGAAGACTGCAGAGGCAGAACAGCTTGGTTGGGTTGTTTTCCTTGGTTCTTGCGAAGATACCTTTTTTTTTTTTTTTCCTTTTACCCCAAGGCTTTTAAGGGCTTTAAACTTTTAGAACCAAGCCCTGTGTCTTCAAAATCCAACCTATTTATATGAAGAAGATATATCTTTCAGTCAAGTTTAAAGTAGGATATATGGGCCAGATGTTAGAGACCTGTTTTTGAAGTCATCCTATTGTTTTGGCTATTTTTCATGCATTGATGTATACAAGATTTCATTTTTAGAAAAATTACATTTTTAAACTATGCAGTGTTTTAGATTTTGTCATAGTTCTTTAGCCTGGCTTTACTAGAATTTTCAAAGATTTGATACTTTAAATCGCAGGGGCAATGATAATATAGTTGCTGGTAACTAAAATCAGTTTATTGCTTATTCTGCCCTAAATTGAATAGCTCAGTAGAAGTCTCTTCTTAAAGATAATTTTGTAAGTTTACAATCCACATGTGTTTCTTTCTCTTCCTTGTTTAAGATCCAAGTGTTGCAGTTCTACTGTTTTCATCTTTATGAAGGGTTCTTGGTTGAATTTTCTTCAGTCATGGATGGTGAAGCTGAAAGCTGCTTTGTTTCATATGCAACCGGTTGCTAATTCTTCTTGCAGAATCAGGTGTTACTTTTTACTTGTACTGCTTCTGTGCCAGGAGCATGCAAGTTACCTAATAATGTTCAGATTTTTGGGTAAAGATCTTATAGTAATTTAAATGTTATAAAGGAGCAAGAAAAAAATTAAATTTGCTGAATTAAAAATAAATACAAGATGGCATTAAATTGTCAATTCTGTCTGTTGCTCCTAGCATTATTTTTAAAGGTCAACATATTCCATTCTGTGGATCTTTACATGGAAATCAGTTGGGATAGTGCATGTACAATGACATAGTTTAAGTTTTTTCCTTCTGTTATTTGTACTTTGTAAAACTACAGTAAGAAACTTGTAGTTGTGGGCAGTGTTTGTGCTTCAAGAGAGTAAACTAATTTGGGTAGGTGTGAGATGCGCCTCCAAGAAAAAATTCTACCAGTATATTTAATTGCTTAAAACATGAGGATTAATTTCTAAAATGTAGGCAGAATATATCCAATTCACTGTTGCTGGAAGTAGATCCTGTAAAATTTGTTTTTTTACGTGAAAATGGATTGAGGATGTGGTAGATGAAGAGATACAACTCTGGTAAGAATCTGTCCAAAGCAATTTGAAGCTTTTCTGTATAATGTAAAAGCAGGGAAGGGAAACTGAGAACACGTGAAAGGCAAGGTGTGAAGTAAGCAGTACACACTATATACACACTTAAGGGACTTTAGGTAATAGACCTAAATCTGCTTCTGATTTGCAAACATAGTTAGCTCTCACAAAACATGTCAGAGCAGTGCATGAGTTTTTAAGACAAGTGTAGAAATTGTTTGGAAGAATGAGGGAAGAAACTGGAATTGAAACAGGTTGCCCAGAGAGGTTGTGGATGTGCCCCATCCCTGGAAGTGTTCAAGACCAGGCTGGATGGGGCTTTGAGCAACCTGCTCCAGTGGGAGGTGTCCCTGCCCATGGCAGGGGGGGGTTGGAAGTCAATGATCTTTGAGGTCCCTTCCAATTCTAATCATTCTGTGATTCTATGAAAAGAACACACTAAAAGCTTAAGTGTCAGGGCACAAAATAATAGTAGAAGTCAATTATCCTCCAGATTGTTTGTTTGGATTTTTTTCTTTGTTTCATTAAGTGAGAAACTGGGTATTTTTTTCACTAACTTGTTCTGTATTTGTGCATTGGATTGTGAACCCAGTATTTTTAGGTGTATGGGTAGGATAATGGTGAATCGCAGAAGGCATACAGTAAAATAAAAGTAGTTATTGAGCAGACGTTTTGTAAATGTCTAACATGGCAGGAAACATTAGTACTGAAATTGAATGAATTCCACTGAAAAATATATAGGGTTGTGTATCTTAAAATGGTGCAGTGAAATTCAAGATAGTATGAAGCTTTTGGTATCTGTTGTCTTGATTTTGTTCTATGTGAGGTTGCTGCTTCTGAATGGTTAAATACTCATATATTTAGTGTAAATCATAAGTAAACTGTATGTAACCTTCTATGATAAATAAGCACATCTAAACCAACAAATATGTTTTTGATTTAAAATACGATGTTAAGTGGTCGTCTTAAGATTTGTATTTTTTAAATTACATGGTTTTGTTACTAAATTAGTTTCAATTTATGAATATTCATAATATACTCCTTAACAGTCTCAAACGGCTTATGCATAAGAATTAGGTATGTCATCTTCAAGCAAAAACTGTTAAGTATTCAGAAACTTTGAGGAAATGAATGTTCTTTAAATAGCTAAAAAGTGATTTCTGCTGCTTCTGATGCTTAGGGTACAGCTGCACAAACAAAAGCTCCCCTAGCTGGAGTTTAAATTTGCAATATGCTGCTTACTTAAGAGTAAGTTTTACATAGAAAACTTCACGTTAGAAGATTTGCAATGTCTTACTGTGCTCTCACTGAGAAATAAGCTACTGTCTTTACAAGGAGTTGAAGTGTGTAAACGAGAATTTGCCTCTGAGTAGATAACATGCCATAAATTACCAGCAGCACTTACCTCATGTTGTTGAATGAACCAATAAAAACGCTTACTCTGTCACCTTAATTTTCCTTTCCTCTGGGAGAAATCCTATCATGGAGGTCTCTGGCTATACCTGCCTTACAATAAGAGCTTGTATCATAAATTAATGTGTTATTGTGGGAAAAACTTATACCTCCATCTAAAAGCTTTTGAAAAGCATTAATTTTGTCTCTAAACTGGGCATCTTTGGTTTTCAGGACAGTGTGAATTGCTAGCAAAATTATTCTGCTAATGAAAAGTTATTGAAAGCAGGTTTTCTTTTCACTTAGTGTGTGTCAACCATAACTGCTCTGTACTTTTGTTTTTTCCTCATGTTAATAGTACACTTCTATCCGTACAAACCATTTAAGAAATGTGGGCTTGAAATATTGATCAGAGCTGCTTTTGCTACGTTGTGTATAGTCTTTACATAATAGGTGGTGGTGATTAGGTCACTGATAATCATAGAGAGATGTAAATCAGTTAGAAAGAATGAATGTTACGCCTTCAGTAGGTGAACAATTGAGCTTCTGTACTAGGATGCCACAATATCAGGAGCTGTCACGCAGGAAATATCAGTCTATGGCAGCGATTTACAGAACTGAAAGCCGTGACCTCCATCATTTATTGATTTGCAGAAATTGTTCTTACAAATAAAAAGGTCATGGGAATGAAGCGGTAACTGTCTTTTGTGTCTACTTGTTTAAATGAATCTATTTCCTACCATTAATCAGATATTTTTGTGTGGGTTATTTTTTTAGTGTGGTTAGTTGTTGTTTTGGGGGTTTTGTTTGGGGTTTTTTTTTAGTTGCAGTGTTCTCAGAGTCCTACCTTTTTCTTTTAGTCTTTTGCACCAAGTTTCACTTTAATCACTTTAGAGAAGACAATTTAAGTACAGAAGAACTCCCATCTAGATCTGTTTGCCAAATAAATAATTTGTTAGGCTTCAATCCACGTATGTTCTGGTGCTTAATGGAAATATTGGTGAAGAGCGAAACCATGAGCACAAGTCATATGGAAAATCAAGTCAGGCTTTGTTGTAATTTGGGGAATTCTTGGAAAGAATTATAACCAAAACTCCAGAATCTCTGAAGCAGCTCCTGCTTTCCTACCTTCATTGCAGCTGCCGTAGGACCTGCAGGGCCTGTTTGAGATGTCGGAGACACTGAATTAAGTAGAAGGGGAGGCAGAAAAGTTGTACAACTGACTCTGCAGGGGAGGCAAGAGGAATGGATTTGTGGTTCTGCAGACAGTAGTAGTTAAGCATCCAGGCAAAATGAATTGGAATTAGAAACCTGAAACTTAGCATCTCAGGAAGTGTCATTTCTTTAGCTTGATAGTTGGGTTTTTTTTGTGTTTTGTTTTTTTTTTCCCTTTTGTGAAGTGCTGTGAAACTAAGGAAATTTTATGGGAGAATTCTTGGTATTTCTTCAAAATGTATAATTAGTGCACTACAGGAACAGAACCATTTTCACACGGAAAATGACATTTTTCTGTAGGAACAGATGCAAAATCATTTATTTCCACTTTCTTGGTTAAAAGAAAGGTGGTGATGTTTCAAATAACTCCTGTTTCTCAGTCACAAGGTTCCTCTCAAAGGTAATCAGCTTTTCCTGCTGCTCTTCTTCTACAGTGTGGTGTTTTGATTTTGATCATTTTCTGAATAATTATGAAATGTGAAAGAGCATTGGCAAAAATACCTTTTCCCAGATACTAAAAAAAATAAGTCTTAAAATAACAGTTACTGACTCAAATGCCCTACATAGATGTTGGTATTGTATTAAGCAGAAAAGAGTACAAGAAAAATTTGAGTATAGTATGTTTCTTGCACTGGGGGGTTAATTCCTTATCCTGGAGATTAATAGGAGGTTGCTGTCTGTAGAAGTTAGAAAAGCTGTGTGCTGTACCAAATGTCAGCTCCAGCCTATTGTAACTAATCATGGGTGGCTTTGACTAAAGCTTGGGGAAGAGATATTTTGAGTAAATTTGTGTTTTCTAAGGGCTTGTCAAGTGATCTTCTCTTCTATTTGTATTTCACAGTTCTTGACATAAAAGCAGTTTTATCTTTCATGGTGCAAACTTAAAAGCAGTTTCTTTAGGTGTTACTTAAATCATGGCTCTTGAGGCTGCTTGCAGGTAGTCCCCTGCTCATTAGCTTTTTTTTTTTTAATTTGAACTACAAAACATATTGTTACTTATGCATGGACACACAAATGTAATAATGCCGTATTGGAGTCCTTTCAAACAGGTTTTTCCCAGGGTGGGATCTCTGACCTTTCTGAGTGTCTTACAGCTGTAGGATATGCTTCACATAGCATTTAAGTCATTTTCAGATAAAATTTAGTTTCGTATTAGCAGATTTTGTCAGCCTTGCAAATTGAAGTAGCTGGAATATATAGCATTTTTAACAACATTAGTAATATTGTTAGTATACTAGTATGTTTTGTTCAGTAAGGTTTCACAGAATTAACTGAGAACAGAACTCGCTTTTGCAGGAATTCAATGTTGCTTTGGAACCAGATGTGTGTGACCTCATTGTTCTCTAATGTGGTGTGTTGACTCTGCAGAGTTAAGAAGAATAAATCATAGTGCAAGTCTTTTGTATGTTACATTAAGATAATTGGAAAAGGCGTGAGCAGCACTAATTATTGTAAGAATGCTGTTTCTGGGCACTAAAATTCATCAAGGCTGAAATGTGTTGCATTTCCTTGTTCTTAGTTCTCCATTCAGAGCACAGGTAGATCTTGTTTTAAAATTACTATAGCTTATATATAAGTTATTAACCCTTGGTGAAAGTGATCATAGGTAAAATGCAACAAGACTGTAAATAGGGGATGTTTCTTTGTAGAAAAAAGTTGGGTTTGCATCTGATGGTGAAAATGTAAACCTGTTAAAAGCTTATGAGGTTGTCTGTCGTCTCCAAATCTGAAACAAAATCTGGAATATATTCACTATTTTCTTTCTTCTCTTTAGCATAAATGTTTTGTCCTCATTTTCATAATACCCTCTCTAGCTCTGTGTTCACCTAAAAAAAAAAAGCCGTATGTGATAAGAATGCCAGCTGTTAATGATACCTCTTCTGTCTTTTCAAAGGAAGGTGCTTCTGCTCGAAAAACACAAACTCCAGCAGCGCAGCCTGTACCACGACCAGGTACAGTAACCTGCTTTCATTTGTGCTTCTGTCCCAAATAAGTATGAGTTTCAAAGAAGTACTATTGAAAACTCTAGTTGGGATCATTTATTTTTGGCCTTTAATTCCATATGTATTGGAAACAACACAGAACTTTTTGGTTAATATTATACCATGCATAGATGGAATTGAAATGGCTCAGGGTTTGGGGCTTGGGTTCATTCTCTTCGGTGTGTTGCCTGATTATCCCATTGAAAGAATGCAGTAGTAATATTAAAAAGTGACAGATTTCTTGATTGTCAGCTTGGTAGTTCACAAATGCCAGCTCAAGTACATAATGAGAGCTGGTTAATACTTAAAGGAGAAACAACCTAAACAGAGAAGTTAATCTCAAAAAGAGATACATTATTACTTTTGTTATTAATATATCAGAAATAAGTCTTTCTCTTCATACTTCTTAGCACATAAGGTATTTGTAATGGGGCCAGAATCCTCAACTGGCTTTCTAATTCCCAGTTAGTGGACTCTGTCAAGTCAGTTTTGTATGTCAGAATGAATCTCAAATAGAGATTCGAAGATGGAATGATGTAGGTACTTTGTTTTGTTTTAATGAGAAACCCTTAGAGTTTTTGAAAGTGGGTAAAGGCACAGACAGTATATGAGAGGATCCGTGTTTCTAAACACCGAAGTGCATATCTGCATCTAGTTTACATATTATGAAAATTTCTGGTTTGGTGGAAGAAAATCTCAAGTGAAAGGTGTTATTTAATAACAAAATGATGGTTACTGTTGTTATGAAGGTATTAGAAAGGGAACATTTGGGGCTTTTGGGAAAAAAAGCTACCTTTTAAAATTACTCCAGCAGTACTTCTAGAAAAAGTATATTAATGTTTATTCTTGTGGAGACTATTAAATGCTTTTGATGTGTGCCTTGCTAATTCCTTGATACTTATTAGTAGGATTTAATGCTAGGATTTAGTATAGTAAAAATGATTCTTCTGCTCAAAAAATTTATTCTAGTATTGGATATTCTCAGCATACCTAAATGCTGATGTGCACAGATTCTTCTGTTTTGTTATTTTGGTACTAGAAAGGTCGCGCTGCCTGTCATATTTATCTCCCTAGCCCTGTTAAGCATAATAATGCAAATAGAGTTGACAGACAGCAGTATGAAAAGGGTAGAAGTGGCAAGAGCAGAAATCTGACTGAATTGTCACGGGTCCCTACTGCTACCTGTAACTTCACAAGCATCGAGTGATAGAAATGTTGTGAGGGTTTGTTGTTTTTTTTTTTTTTTAAACTCTATACAGCTTATACTGTTACAGCCCTTCTGTAAGGCCAGTCTAATCCACTGTCGTGCTTATGTATAAGTTGAGGAGAAAACAAGGAGAGGTATAGTTTGAAGAAAGTATGTACTGCTACTTTCCAATGAAAAAAATACAAAGAAACCCCACAAAACTGAACCAAACCCAAACAAAATCAACCTGCATATTCTAGAATATTTGGGGATTTGGAGTTTTTAAAAAAGTAGCCATTCCGTTCTTTAGCAAGCTATTCAACACGTGCAATTTCCAGGAGGATGCTGCTGTGCACATTGAAGCATCAGGTGAATTGGACAAAATAGTTGTGCAATACTGATTTGAAAAAGTACTTGAAATGTGCTTTTAATTTGAGATTTTTTTTTGCGCATTTCTGCAGTACCTAATTTTCTACTATGATGTCATGGTACAGCTATCAAATGTCTTACAGATCCCTCCCCCCCCCCCTTTTTTGAGGGGGGGAGCAGCTGATGCTTCACATGTTTCAGGAACTGTCTTACATTAAAGAGATATTTAGATTTTTTTAAAAAATAAATCATTGGGTAGGTAAGGTTCATGTAGTTCAATATAGTGTCACTAATTATATCTGTGCATTTGACAGTGTCAGGAAAGATAATTAAGGATATGGTCTCAATATTTCAACAATGGCAACTGTGTTGTGAATATTTATACCGTTCTAGCCAGTTTCTGAAGCAGTTGGTCATAAATAAACATGAACAAGTTGGTGCTATGAAATTGGAAGTCAGTTAATGAAATTTGTCATGCATAGTAGCAGTTGAGACACGTTAATCTGCGTCACTGTTTCTGCTACTCACTATTTTCTGATGTTATGAATTAGGATAAACGTGTGTGATGATCAAGCACAACAGTTCTTTCTTTAAGTTAGGATTCATGAAAACAGAACTATAAAAAACTTATTTAGAGGAAACAAGGTTATTCAGTAGTGGCATCAAAGTGAAGAAGCCTGTATGCTCTTTGATTTCTACCTAGCCAGCGTTGTTTGCTTGTGTGTTTTTGCTTGGTGGGGGATTTTTTTGATGGGTTGATTGGTAGAGGTTTTGTTTTGTGTTGGGGGAGTTTTATTTGTTTGGGTAGGGTTGATGTTTGGTTTGTTCAGGTTTTTCTTGCTTGACCGCTATTGTATCTGTCAAGCTTCATTGTTTTTGGCGTCCATATTGCTCATGTAACTCAAATAGCAATCCAAAACTTAGAACTGAGTAAGCTTGAAATTCAAATTTTGATTGTTGATAGCTAAATTCTACAGATACCATCTGCAATAATAATTTCTAATGCAAAGGTGAAGGTCTGTAAAGATTAGTTTGCTGTGAAATGGTCTTCCTCTTGGGTCAGCAGTATTGAACTTAAGATCTACAAGCAGCTTTTTCCAATATTGCTGGCAATTTTGGCGAATGCTATGGTGCCTTGACCTTCTGAAGAGGGTGGACGGGGATGACTAGCTTCAGTAAAATTAGGAGAGATTGACTCCACTGTCCTATTATCTGTTTCCAACGATCAAAAGCTGTTTGTCTCTTGAATACTGAGACACAAATTATAAATCTATTTCCTCAACTTTGTGTATTGTATCTGTGAAAATAATGTAATCACTATACTGTAACTCTTCTCTGTTCTATCCTACAGCTAAAAACATTGAAATGTTTTTAGGATGCCTGTATTTATGTGTTAGTCATTCTGACATGTTTTCTGTTTTTTCCCCAGTTTCTCAAGCAAGACCACCTCCAAACCAGAAAAAAGGTGAGTCAGTTTTAGTTACATGATCCTTTTAATTTTTGTGTGATTTTTGCCTGCTCTATCTTTTGTTAGAACTACAAGCAACAACATAAACAAGCAGTGGAATGCAGATAGTGTTCCGTTTTGCTAAATACAAGTCCTACCCATGTTTAAAGACTCCTGGCAGAAGTACAGTTTTTTGGTGAATGAAAACCTTCATTTTATCAAAGATTTACTACCATTTTCCTGGAGTATTTTTCCATGATTTTGATCTTAAGCAAGAGGTCTGTTTTTATGTACAGTTTGTTTAATTAAAAAAAAGGGGGGAGGAGGGGGAAATCCCAACAACCAAAGCCACAACGAAAAAAAAACCAGGCAAATGTAACTTTATTATCTCTACAGGATCTCGAACTCCCATAATCATTATTCCAGCAGCCACAACCTCTCTAATAACGATGCTTAATGCAAAGGACCTTCTGCAAGATCTAAAGTAAGTAGCTGATTAGAACATATGGTATAAAAAACTGTTTTCAAATATAAAGGTGTACTAGTACCAAATTAGTAATTAAGCAAGAGGGAGTATCCAGAGGGAGAACAACTTAAATGAAAATCACATTTTTGGATCTGTTTGTGTTCAGTTATTTATTTGTATTCTGGACATTTTCCTTGTGAACAGAGGATATTTGGGAAGAGGAAAAAAACAACCCCCAAAAAAACCAAACCCAACAACAAAAAAACTAACCAAACAAAAAATGGAACACCCACCCCACCCCTTGACCTCAAACACTTAAGAAATAGGAAGTGTTGTTCCAGAATAGATCACTGAGAGGAGCTGTTTATTACAGCTTTTATTTGTTAAATCAGCAGCAAAGGAATCATGAGTGGGTAGGTGATGTGGAGGTGTTTGTCATGAGCAGGGAATACTCTCTGTTAGTAGAAAGTGATCAATAGCTTTAAACACAAAAAAAAAAAAGGTAAGAATGGGCAGCAAGTTGCCCAGGAGCCAAGAAGGTCAATGATCTCTGGGGCTTATTAAGAAGAGCGTGGCAGCAGTTCAAGGGAGGTCATCTGGCTCCTCTGTTCTGCCCTGGTGAGGCCACATCTGGAGTACCGAGTCCAGTTCTGGGCTCCCCAGTTTAAGAGTCAAGGAACTAATGGAGAGAGCCCAGAGGAAGGCTGTGAAAATGATCAAGGGAATGATGCGTCTTTTTTTATGTGGAAAGGCTAAGAGGCCTGCGTCTGTTTAGCCTGGAGAAGACTGAGAGAGGAACTCATCAATGGTTATCAATATCTGAAGGGTGTCAAGAGGATGGGCCAGGCTCTTCTCAGTGGTGCCCAGTGACAGGACAAGGGGCAACGGGCACAAACTGGAACACAGGTAGTTCGATCTCACCATGAAGAAAAACTTCTTTACTCTGAGTGTGGCAGAGCCCTGGAACAGGCTGCCCAGAGGGGCAGTGGAGTCTCCTTCCCTGGATACATTCAAAACCCACCTGGACACATTCCTGTGCAACCTGCTCTAGGTGATCCTTCTTTGGCAGGGGGGTTGGATGAGATGATCTCCAGAGGTCCCTTCCAGCCCTGACCATTCTGTGATCCTGTGATCTTCTGTCTTGTGACAAGCTAGTTTTGCAGACCAGAATGTAAAAAAGCTTATTTTTATAAATTTTACTCGGTTGTGACCTGTGGGCCAAATGGGCAGATTGAGAATAAAATCTTACAGTACCATTTCTGATTTCTGTAGCAGTTTTATGTAATAGATATGCACACATGTACATCTGATCAACAAAACCTTACAATGGAGGAAGGCTTAGAGAAGACGTGCAAGGGCAGTGTCTTCATGGAATTCGGAAAAGATTTTGGGAAATGATCAAAGTTATTGTAAAGGAAAAGGGGACTGGAAGGTGGCTCCTGCTTTAGATAAACAGCTGTATCAGCTAAGCAGGCCAGCTGGTTGTATAAATTAATAATTTTTTTAAAGTTCACATACAACAAATAAAAATAAAGTGTTAAAGTATTGATGCAGACTTATTCAGTGAAATGTTAGTAATTTGCTAAAATTTGTTTATTGCATCACACATCTGATTCTAAGATTTAATTTATTATGGCTGAATGCAATCAGCATTGCAAATTACTTGCTTCATGGTAAGGTAAAATTCATTGTTATGGGGAAAAAAAAAAAAACAACACCAAAAAAACCCAAGCCACAAAAAAACCACCCACCCACCCCAAATAAATTCCCCCAAACATCCTTCTGCTTCTCCAACAGATCAAGGTAATACAGTTGCCCATCTATTAATAACAGTTAATTTTTCTGAAACAGGCAGTCATTTTCACAGAGAAATACACTGTTATAGGCTGTCCTCAATGCTATGTTCAAAAAGTAGAGAACTTTTTCTTCCACCTTCATCACTTTGCTTGTCCTTTATGAGACTACACACTGGTTTTCTTCAAAAATAGGCTGTCCTTATTGTGGCGTGTGCAGCTTTCACTGGAGTCGTCCTAGAATTTTTTTTAACCGTGCTGTGAGATGTCAGGTGCCTTCTGATCTCCAGCTATTTCTAGTTTCCTAGATTACTACCGTACATCATCAAAGATGCAGTAAGTGTACTGGACTCCTGGTGCCTCTTCTGAAATATTTAATCAGGGAGAAGGCTGGCTTTTAACATTATAGTTTAATGTGCAAGCAGTTACTGCACGGATATAATTGTGTTGACAGAGGATGTTGCTTGTTTATGTGGGTTTTCATGTCTAAGAAAAAATTTCCTGAGTCCAAGCTCTGGATTTTACACCTGTGTAGTTTTTGACTTTCTGATACAGGAATATCTGTAATGAAATAAAGCACCTATGTCATGTCTAAGTATATGTGTGCTGGGAGTTTTGCACTAGTTTCAGCTGCACTGGGGTAGAGCTACAGTTAAATTCTCAAGGCCTGCCCCTAGAGGACGATGATTGTTAGAGCCTCCAGATCCAGAAAAAAATGAAGAGGTCAAAGAAGAACATTGATTTAGTGAACAGGTATGAAAGACAAAGTGAAGAAGCAAGGTATGTTAATGAATCAGAAGTACAATAGCAGAATTCAGAAGACAAAAATATTAATTCAACCATGACAGTTCTAGCACTCTTCTACAAAATATGCCACCTGGTCTGTATTTTTTTTTTGCATTCAAATTTATTGAAGTAGTCTGTTTAGGAACGGCTGCAGGGTTTGTTTTTACTTCAGGTATGCAGAGTGTAGAACTAGCCTTGATGTAGAGTGTGATTGATAGATATGTGGTGGTTTCCCAAGGAAAGAAGACTTACCTAATTTCTGCTTCTAAGTCACTGCCTCCTTTAGCTCATTCCTCACTTACAGCCAAATTTGACAGGTAGAATAGAGATTTGGAAGACACATGATATTGTTACAAGTTGTGAAATACAGAAATATTGTCCAGATAGAAAAGGTACACCCAAATTAATACTCCTTCCCATATTCCTGCTGAGGACAATGTGGGTAGACTTGAATTTTTTGTGTTTCTTTAGGTAATCAACCTGCTTGTATTAGCCATCAAAAGAGATTAATGATAGACCACAAGGAGAAGGGACTGTTGGAGCTGGAAAAGTAAGAGCTGTTGCAGGGGAGACTGCTTAGAAATGTAGGAGAACTCTGGGAGAATGAGGCCCCCAGGATTGTTAGGGTACAGAAGTTGTGATATGTCTGTGACACTGGCTGTTTACAGGGCAACTTTTTCTTCCATGCCTGATAGCTGAGGCAGCACAGATCATTGAAGTGTGTGATAGTGAAGAATTGAGTATTTGGGTTTCATAAAGAAAAACCACTTTTGTGATTCTCTCCATTTAAAAGTTTCTTAAAATAAGGAACAAAGCTGAAATTGTAGAGATCAGACTATTTAAAACTAAATCATATCTTCTAGGATAATTTTTGTCTAGGATGCTGTAACTAGGATATGTACCTGGATTGCAATGCATTGTCACTTTAGATACGAGAAAAAGTAATTGCAGTGTCATTGGCAGATATTTTAGGTTTTCTTGTAAAATAAGAGGACTTGTTCATCTGGTACTGCAGTAGCCATTGAATTCAATTGTCAAGGAATGAAAGAAACATAATAATTACACCAATATTTTCAGTAACCCTTTTTGTAGCACTGTAATATGTTGGATTTTTGTTCCTTGCCAAATTCGGCTGACATTTGTATGATGCTTAACACGTTTACTTAATCTCTAACATTATGCTGTCTTTTGAGGTAGCTTTCCTGGTTTCCATATTTTCTACCACAAGCAGAATGAAATATATGTAATGATCGGGAAGCATGTTACAGGTTTAAGGATCTGTTCTTACTTATTTTTAAGATACCAGATTTCTCTGTTGGATATATTTGTCACAATTTAGATTTTATCGTGGAACATTTCTGTATATAATTATAATATATACAATTTGTATGCTATATCATATGCAAATAGTCTTTACAAATTTTTGTGAAAAGTTATTTTTCTAAGTAGCCAAGTGCAAGGGAAAAATGTAGAGTTTCTCAAATATTAAAATATAATTTCATTCAAAATCAGAACTTCATATTGTGAAGCTTCTTAAAAAATATTTCATATACTACACTTTATTCTTATTCACTGTCTGCATACAACACTGGATATCATACTGTGTAAAATCTGGTCTCCTAGGCTAAGTATTTGGGAATTTTGAAGTCAGGATTTTCAGAAACAATGCTTCTGCTTTAGATGGAACAAAAAGCAAGGCAGGAATTACATCAAGCAGATGAAAATGATTAGATGGTGATTATGTTGGTTTATTATGATGATGTTTTTACTCGTTATATGTTTCACCATATGCAGGCAGGCAACTTACTGAGATTTATCCAGCTTTGATGTTGAGCAAATTAGCTGAAAGGTTTAGGGATGATGTATGACCAAAAGAAAAAGCTTTGTTCTCATGCAAAAATAGGTGCATGAAGCTTTTGATACTATAATCTAACAAAAATATTGAGAGCATTGTAAAAACAAATCTCCAGTTCTGAACACAATCAAAAGTATGTTATGATGATCTTGGTTACTGCCCAGTACTGGAGTGGCCTTGATTCTCTGTTCGTGCATTTTTCAGTATGCCCAAGATGGGGCCAGAAAGTGCTCTGACCTCCGTGAAAGTGTTTTAATGTTAGCAATTGATGTGAGTTTAGAGCCTAGGCCTGATGAGCTCTGGCAGTTCAGTGGATAGTATCTTAGCAATTACCTCCCATAATTTGATCTTGTTCAATCCTTTGCCTGTTACTTTAGGAAAGGGACCTGCTGTCTTTGTAAAATGAGTGTGCACACTGGGTTTTACACGCATAGTGATTTTTGGCAATTAACAGCAAGAGAATCAAGTGCTATTAATTTCCTAGTAGGGGTATACAAATGGATTCTATGTAGATATGGGTTTGTCATCTAGGTGGGTTTTTTTGTATTTTGCTGTTTGGTTTTTGCTTCCCCCCATCCCCAAGGAATAGTAATCTGGAGAAGCAACAAAAAAATGTAAGCTACTGCACAGTCAGAATTCCGACTGTATTTCTAGGGTGCTGGATGATGAAGAAGGTGCCAAATACAAACGTGTAGTTAAGCCACTAGGTACAGTATTGTGGCAAATAATTCCCAAGAGAAGATGAGGTTTTTTGTTTTCTTTAATACTCAGATTTCTTAAGCTTTTTTTTTGTGTCCCAGTAGTGATGGAATAAGCCATGACAATATTTATAATCATACAGTAATTTCTATTGATTCTCAATTCTTGAGCCATAGGGCTTTTATTATATTTACTGAATCGATGGTTTGCAAAAATGCAAGCGTACATTTCCTAAGCCTTCTATAAGCTGTCATTTATTCCTGTGCTCTTTGTGTTCATATATGTAAGCATTTCCTTTTTGTGCTTTCTTTATTTCCCTACTGGTCCATGTGAGTCTGCTCATTGATAATTTCTTCAGAAAATTCAGATAATAAGATATTTAATTTTCTGGCCTGGAGAAATGTGTTCAAAAACATTCAGATTTTTACAGTAAATAAACCTGAAGCTGTTGTCTAGAAGATGCATAACTGAAATACAACCTTACTTATAAGTAAGGTGCGTTACTGGCAGTTTCTAGCTGAAACAGAAACTGTTGATAAACTACTGTTGAAATGAATTCTTAAAGAAGCATTTAAAGGTGGAAGTAGAATTGAGACTCCTCAAATTTGGCAGGACTAGTCTTGGATATAGTAGGAAACTGTTAGAATGTAGAATAGTCATGTTGCTTCTTGTCCAACTTGGCATGGGTGGCTGGGTTTCCTGTTTCCTTTTAAAATGTGTCTACAAAGTAAATTAAAAATTAAGACCTTTTAGATTGTTGTTCATATGAGTATTTGATTATCCTGTAATGTGTTTGATTTTTATTTACATGTTTTGTAAGAGTTTATGTGTGGGACTTAATAAAAAACAAAATTCTTCTCAAGCTCTCTGCTATTTTAGATGAACCTGGCTTTTCATACAGAACTTGCTACTTGGGCAAAAAGCGTTTGGAGGAGAGGTTTTTTGATAATTTTAAAAGTTATTTTAAATTATAAAACCGACAACAGTTTATTTCCGTCTTTCCAGCCCAGATCCTTTAGTTCTAACAGCTGAGGAGAGACTCATTAATAGTTTTCTTAAGAGCTCAAGAGGACCAAGCAAATTCTCATTTTAAGTTATAAAATACAGTTTCCTGTCCATTAGTATTGCAACATGCTGGCAGGACAGACGATTAGGTATGCTCATGATTAAAGTTACGCCTTACTTTTGAGTTTTTTTTAAATTAGCAACCTGACTAGAAATACCTAATTTTGATGTCTTGTTTGGTACCCTTTTCCAAAGTAGAACTAAGTTGAACGATTCTGTATGTAGCTCACGAGTGCATGTGCCAGTTGGTTGTGGTAGATAAAATCCATGTAAATATTGCCTATTTTCTGATTACTCATAATTGATGAAGTTACTGTCTTAATGGATTGGTTTTTTTATAATATTCTAGGTGGCCTAAGTGTACTTTCTCCCAATGTATCCTGTATAGCTTTTTTATTTTCTCTAGAGTGGTGGTGTTTTATATGTGCTAGACAGATAAGCATAATTGAAGTTATAGCTTATTGTGTCATATCTGTAATGCTTTTTCTGTATTTGCAATACTAGTCATTTTCAGATTTTCTTTAGTTTTCCAGTGCATTTGGATGCACGCTTCAGGCATTGATTGTGACTTGCTGTTTTTGAAACACTGCTAAATCATGAAGAGTATGAGGGGGCTTCATCTGCTTATTTACATTAGGAAAATAAACTAATCTTGTTTGAAGGTTTGTTGACAATTTCCACATACTGCCCAAAGCATCCTTGTTTGTCTGTTTTTTTGGGGGTTTTCTGGGTTTGTGTGTGTGTGNGGGGGTTTGTTTGTTTTCCTCAAGATGCCATTATATCATTGGATATAAGATGTTGGCAAAAGCCAGTATTTTCAAATTTTCAGGTTGGCTGAATAATGAACTTTTCCTCATGGTTCATTTTTTCGTTCCTTTTTCCTATTTTTCTGGCAAAAGGAACTGCAGTCTGCCTGTTTAAGCACATTCAAATCGGGTTTTAGTATTCAAATAGAAATAGGTTGAGGAGAACAAATAAAAATGGTGCAAACAACTTACCACAAAAATGTAGTAAACTTCTAAAAAGCACCGTCTGTACTATAATGAAGAGAAATGGTACCAATTATGTAGAGTAGTGTGTTTTTAAAATGTAGCAGCAATACTCTGATAACTTTTACAGCTAAGTGAAACATAGTGTTTCTTTTTATCAAAAGTTTTGGAAATGAAATGTCAGTAGCAAATAGTTTCAGTAGCGCAGTTGGGTGATCCTGAACAGAATATGAGGAGAACACGGGTCTAAACTCTGCTCTTTTCCTTGCCTAGTAAATGATGCCACATCAGCTTGTCTTTCTCTGACATAGTTTTAGTTCTATAAATTGCATGATTTTGTTATCATTCTTTTGACAAAATCCACTGAGATTCATCATTAAAAGGGCTTACACTACTCTCACACTTACGATGCTAATTTTGAGAACTGTTTTGTATATTTTATTTTACTATTGTCATACAGAAGAGACTCTTGAATTTTTTATTTTTTTTTTTTGTAGTGGAGGGCTGGAAAATGAAAGATTTGTAATTCATTTAGTCACAGAGGATCACATCTTAAACATTTATTTTTGTCATACAGAAATTATGTAAGATGTGAGGATCATGTTATCCTTATTTTCTGAGCATTTAATCTATGAGAGAAGCTCCTTAGAAAAAAAATGTTCCAGAATTGTAGTACCATGCATCATAGTAACCAGATCAGTCATTGATAATGTAAAATCACCATCATCCAAAAAAATAAAAAACCTTTTTGACCAGAAATCCCAGCTTTCTTAAGAAAACGTTATTAAAATGGCTCCAAGAGTGAGAACTCTAACATTTCCTTCCCATGTTACCTTCAATCACTAAAAAGGAGTTAAAGCCATTCAGCAGGTTGGGTTCTGGCTTCCAATCTTTGGATTTATTGTGTAAGGTAGGTGAGAAACGTGATGAATAAGAACATTTTAGTACAACTTACTTTAAGGGCATATGAAATATTATGGGTTTTGCTATTCTGAATGAGAAGTGATGGAGGCTTGGCATAATGGAAATGAGATGATGGCTTCAGTGACTGTTACCCACGATGCAAAGTTCTGATAACGTTGTTACTTTTCTTGATTGTTACTTCAAATAAATTGCATTTGTCAACTGAAAGCTTCTTTATTTTCCAAGGTTTGTACCATCAGATGAAAAGAAGAAACAAGGCTGTCAACGAGAGAATGAAACTCTAATCCAGAGAAGGAAGGACCAGATGCAGCCTGGGGGAACTACAGTCAGCGTCACTGTACCTTACCGTGTAGTAGACCAACCTCTGAAACTTATGCCACAAGACTGGTAAAATAATTTCCCTTTTACAAAATTTCTTAAGCAGGAGAATGCAGAAATTGGAGGGGACCAATAAGATGCTACTAAATTCACTAAAGAGTAAAGATAGGAATATGAGAATTAATTGTTAACTGTATAGGAGTCTTCAGAGGAAAATGATGTGGAACTAAACTTCTTTAAGAGATCTTAAGAAATCACAACATGCTACATTTTTAACAGTATGAGCAGCAGAACTATTGTTATTAAGTTTGCTTAAAAAGTTCCGGAGATTAAAATAGGAATATTCATAGGTGTTTTCTGATTTGTGATGCTATAGTGTGCAAGTTACTGGAGCATGGTCTGAGAGAAAAATCATCTCATCTGCTTTCTGAATGAGTGTCTGTTATGAAGATACATTTGCAGGCCTTCAGCATATATGACATTATAACTTTTTAATAGTTTAAGAAAGAAAAAATATGGCAAATCAGGCAGTAGACTAAACTGTGGTTTCAGTATTAAATCAGATTTACTAAATTGGATTAAATCATGAAGGCTTACTTCTGAAGGGAGGGCCCCAGCTGCAGAAAGGGAATCATAGATAACCTTTACTTCTAAGAAAAATCTGGAAACGTTATTTTTTCTGTAGCCTATTCTTTGATACTGTGAAAACATATTTCTCTTCGAGCAGGGCAGTTCTGGAGAAACATCTTTTTGTTATTACATGTAATGAATTATTGAACGTTTTTACTTCTTCACAAGTGTGAAGACTGTAGATGCACATGATGATATTTTTGGTGGTTTTGTGACTTCTAAAGTAGATTGTAATGGAAAGGAATGATTTGAAAAGGTTCTGTTCCTAAATTATTATTTTTTTCTGTATTGACAACTTGGACTAATCAGAAGTTTGTGTTTTTTAAATTCTAGGTATTAAGTAGCACTTAAAATGTTTAATGACCAAACTTTTAAGAACCGTCTAAAATGATTCCCAAAGTGCTTCTGACCTAAGAGATAAAGTAGTATGGGTGTTTCAGTTTTGTGGTTGTTTTCTGTGTGTTTTTTTTTATTTTTTTTATTTATTTATTTTTTAATCCAAAGCAGAATTGGGTATTAGAATCTAGAAATTAACATGTTATTGACATGTTATTGCTGCTTGGGTTGTTGTTTTGTTTGGGTTTTTTTTCTGTTAGATGTTACAAAACCTGCAGCATCATTTTATATGGCAAAGCTTTAGTCTGTCTTTTAAAAAACAAACAAACAGAAACCAAAATCCCACCTTGAATATTCTTTCCCCTTTTGGGATATGATAGACTTTATGATTAATTAAATTTGGGGGTTAGATTCGGGGGGGAAACTATTCACTATAGTTGGTAGGAACCACAATCGGATGTAAACGTTCAAGAAAAAGAACGTGTGTGGGGATGTTTTTTCTCAAAGGCTTTTTAAAAATTTTATTCATGTAAAGGCTTTGTCTTAATCACAAATACATTTTCTTGGACTGTAGGTAATGGTTATTCACACTTATAATAAATGATGCATTTTGCAACTGGAGGCAGGAATTTAGCAGCTGTCTCTTCTAATAAATTTTTAGAATAGATACTAACTGTAGTCAGAATAAAGTCTTTTAAATTGATACATCTGAGTTTACAATGTTATTCATACAAGATTATCTCTAAAGGGTTGGAGCACTTTTTAAAAGCAAAGCAATAATGATGAGAAATCAACACTGCTTGACTTTCTTGCAAACGTAAGATGACAAATAGAGCTGCGTTCTGCAAAGGGGCAGAGCTGAAAGTCCAGAAAAAATGGGTTTTTTGCTCAACAGAGAAAAAGCGGTTATGCTGGAGGTGTGGTTGTTAAATGTGCTACACTGCTGTTACTAAAATAAGAAGCTATGCTAAGATACATTGCCTGTTCAAGAAAATACGTGATTTTAAATGTTCAAGTCTGTCAACATATCTGCCTCTTTCTGTGTTCATAGGGATCGTGTGGTGGCAGTGTTTGTACAGGGTCCTGCTTGGCAGTTCAAAGGCTGGCCTTGGCTCTTGCCTGATGGATCACCCGTTGATATCTTTGCAAAAAGTAAGGGTTTTGTTTTGTTTTTACGTCTTTAGACATTTGTTAATCTGTTTGTGATTTTTGTGGGGTGTTTATGTTTAGGGCAGAATGCTGCTGTATTGGGTGGTGGAGAAGGCAAGTGCTTAGATATTCACACAGACAGAAAATGTAAATGTGCCCTCTGCAGTTTTTATTTTTTTGACCTGTGGGAGTTCACGGAGAGCTGGCCCCTTTACAAGAAGTTCAGAAATAGCTATTATATACATTTACTTTCTAAGTTTCTAAATAACGGGGAAAAGACAGTGTATAATACAAACTTCATAGATAACAGGATTACACACTGCCTTCAGATTTCATTACTACTTTGAACAGAAAATTAATCACCTACTATTTCGCTCAGAAAGCTTTACCAGTGTGGTCTAGTGTCTCACAAAAATGTGAAAGTTTAATAAGATACAAATGCTTCTAATTTCAGCTGGATGTTACCACTGAATAGACCTGAACAGTTTCTTTGAGTTACCGCAATTATGCCCAGTATGCTTTTATAGACGCTGCATTTTTCTTGCACAGTTTACTCTTCTAACTGTAAGGTGTGCGATAATATTGAAAGAAATACTGTCCCGCACAACATCCTGGTCTCAAAATTGGAAAGTCATGGATTCAATGGATGGACCACTTGGTGGATAAGAAACTAGCTGGATGTCCACATTCAGGGTTGTGGTAAACGGCTCAATGTCCAAGTGGCGGCCAGTGACAACTGCTGTCCCTCAGGGGTCAGTACTGGGACCAGTACTATTTAATATCTTTGTTGGAAACATGGACAGTGGGATAGAATACACCCTCAGCAAGTTGGCCAATGACACCAAGCTCAATGGTGCGGTTGACACGCTGGAGGGAAGGGATGCCATCCAGAGGGACCTGGATAAGCTTCGAGAGGTGGCCCTAGTGCAAATGGCATGAAGTTCAACCAAACCAAGTGCAGGGTCATGCACCTGGGTTGTGGTAATCCCCAATCAAGGCAGCACTCAGTAGGGTCTCAAGCTTGGGTTTGCCCTGACCCACTTGTAGGACCTTGTACTTGGCCTGCTTGAGCTTCATGAGGTTTGCAGAGGCCCACCTGTCAAGCCTGTACAGGTCCCGCTGGATTACAAATGCTTCTGCTTTACTTCTCCACTAGTATCCAAAATAGAAAATGTATCAAATTGGTTTCCAGATAGGAATTATACAAGACTTAAATACTTTGTACTAGATTATGTCAGAGATGTGATTTGACTAAGGAAATCAAGAAGAATTGCAAGAAGATTTTAATACTTACTGTGTTAATGCTTACATAATTCACATGTGACAATACTTCCCAAGAGCAAAATAACTGTTAATATTTTACTGTGGTTAACTGAGTAGTAGATATGGGGAAATAGGCAGTTAGAAATTTCTCAGAATGCTTCATGTAGCATTTGGGGCATTCTGCTATCAGTCTCCTACACAGACTTTCAGGAAGTAACCAGGCTTTCTTCTCAGTGGTCTCAGAAATGCTTTTTTTTGATTCTTGGACAGTTCAAAGATTTTCAGAAAGAACGTGTCTTTCTCGGGTTCTTTCGAAAAAAGAGGGATGGGATGAGAATCTTCGAGTAATAGTTAAGTACTGTGAAGTCATCATGTTTGTACGCTAAATGTTTTCCTGTTTCCTGTAGTTAAAGCTTTTCATCTCAAATATGATGAAGTGCGTCTAGATCCAAATGTACAGAAATGGGATGTAACAGTGTTAGAACTAAGTTATCACAAAAGACACTTGGACAGGCCAGTATTTCTACGCTTCTGGGAAACTTTGGACAGGTATGCTTCCTGTTGAAAATCCTTTATGCTCTTGCTTATGTGATGTTTACAGGGAATGAAAAGCTATGGCAGCAAAGGTATTCTATATACAGCTTGGACATTTCAACAATGTTTTAGCTTGAACATAGTGCTTGCTTAGATTTTCACTGATGATATGATTAAATATATACCACTGTATTCTATTATAGACTATAAATAGTTATCTCCAAAGTGTAATAGGCATGGATTTAAAGGAAGGGTAGTTACCATTAATCATGGATTAGTACCCTGATTCCCCACCTCCCTTTAGGCAGAAGGAAAGGAATGGAGATCAAGCTGGGTCATACAGAGTTTTCCATTTTAGAAAAAGTTCTCCGCTTGCACTGCAGGAGGAGAGCTTGTAGGCTCAAAACTTTCTGTCTCCAGCTCAGTAGGTGACAGTCTAGAAAAGATGAGGAACTATCTTAGGATAAAGAACCACAAAGCATTATCTTATCCATATGCCCTTGAGTCCACAGCACTGGGTAGAAGAGGAAGGAAGCCAAAAAAGATACGGCACCTAGTGAGTTTTGGACTAGTGTGTCTTAGGGACTTTCCAAGTACTTAGCCCTGCTTTTTGTGAGGAGTAAGGGGTGGAGGAGCACCAACAGCTCTGTGAAGAGCAGCATTGCTTTTGACTTAGCTCCTCTGTGGTTCAGAGCCCTCTCTGAATAGGAAGTTTATTGTAGTACCTCTTTCATGTTGTAGACAGACTTTCTAATCATAAAGCCATTGAAGAAATGTTGAGGGGAGAAGCCCATGCATTTCGTGAACATTTAATCTTTTCCTGTTGATTGCACAGCAAAATTCTTGAATGATTGAGTGAATCTCTAAAAGAAAGATTCTGTTGGAATTGTCATAATACTTTCAAGCATCAAGCTTTCTATGGCTTCTTATTTAAAAGTCTCAGCTAAACTGTGTATCTGAATTCCCAGAATGAACTAGAGTTACCTTCACCAACAGTCTTCCAATGTTAGAAGCCATGTGATGCCTTGGAAAGCATGACTTTTCTTCAAAGTGAAGGTTTTAGCTGACTTTCTTTTAGTGGGACATATATTGTGCATAATACAGAGCTGTATGTCATATAACACATTGCATCTCTTTGGCAACTTGCTAATTCTCTGAGAGCTTTATTTTAACAAAAAACGTGCGTGTTATTCGTGCAAGTAAAATTTCTATAAATACCAAAAGAGTAATAATGTTGTCTTCTGTTGGTTTGTTTTTGTTTTGTTTTTTTTTTTAGGTATATGGTAAAGCACAAATCTCACTTGAGATTCTGAATTCTTGAGCTGCCATTTATTTCCTGAAGTATGGATTGAGAAAAATGAAAGGGGCTCCAGTTTGGAGACCAGAGCTCGCACTATAGGATATGTCAAGAACTTTACAAATGAAGAAGGGTCACAGTTTAAACTTTTTATAAAATCTTGTTTGGATGCTTCATGCTATGGCAGGTTGATGCCTGTTATTATTCAGAAGCAAAGGGGTTTTGCTTAAAACTATTTTTTTAATGTTGTTAGCCTTCTAGTCTGCAATCCAAATTGTATATTTTGATAGCAGCAGTTTCTTCTCTGTTTTGTTATATTAGCCACATTTTTAAATAATGTGTTTTGTTCCTTATTAGAAAATAGATCGATCCTCACTGCAGGTTACAAGTGTGTGTGTGTGCGCATGTGCGCACGTGTGTGTGTATATATATGTGTGTGTGTCTATATATATAATGTACAAAAAAAAAAAACTATAGACACATTTATGCACACATAGATGTTACCGGGCTTTCTAAACCACTTAGCTTCTGAGCTTAGTTTTGGTTTTCTTTGCTTATTGTTTCACTTACTGAAAATATTTTGTTGTGAATTATATTACATTTTAGTCAATAGGACTTGCAAGCTGAGCAAAGTGAAAATTGTTTTGGATGAATCAAAGTGTCAGCCTGTATATGTAAATTCTGTCAGTCTTTGTTGAAAAAGGGAAGATGAAAAAAATCTAGAAACACTTTTTTGGATTTGTAATGTCCTGGTTTACTAAATCTTTAAGCTTTATTATGGGCATACTTTCAAGTCATGCTAACTTTAAATTGCTGTTCTCCACACAGGCCTCTTTATTTAAACTGAAAGCGTGCATGTGTACATTCCCATCTATCAAAATACCTTAACCTATGAGTCTAAATGTTACCTAGATTAAACAATTAATAAAGGAGGAGAGAGTTTGGATTCTTTTTCCTGAAACAGCCACCACAAGGAATGAATAATTTTAACGTCTTTGCATTTATACTTCTAACACCATGTGTAATATTATTTTCTTGTGACAAAAGTAGCCTGGGCTACGTCTACAGGAGTTGTGATTTTCTGAAATGAGTGGCTAATATGGTCTCCTAACAGTCCTGCATTAGAATGGAAAATGAACCTACTCCAATTACCAAAGAACAGATTTGCTTGATCTACAAATATAACTGAGGTCAGAAAACCCTGGTATTTGTATTGAATTTATGGTATCTTTGTATCTAGTTAATAATATTAAGTTGATGTTGCATACCAGTGGATGTAGAGAATGATCAAATACTGTAACACCGGCATGAAGTTTTTTTTCTGGGATCGAAAATACATGTTTATATTCCTGTTCTTGAAATTCCAAACCATGTTTTTTTAATATACTTTACATTTAAGGTTTGATGAAAGTAAAATGTTCTACCTATTCTTCTTTTTAGTTTTGAATTTTATTTGATGTTACCTTCATTTTTAATGAACCTCCTTAAGAGGTTTTTAAAACTATTTCTTAATTTTCTGACTTAATTATATATTTCCATCCTTGCCCATCCCTGCTGTATCAAGACTACTATCTTTAAATGGTCTTTGTTGAGATGTAAAAAAAAAAACAAACAAAACCCACCACGAAACTATCAAACAAAAATGCCCAGTGACTTCAAGGTTAGAAGTTGACATTGGATTTTGTAATAGATTCTGCAGAGTGACAAGTTTAGGCAATACAGAACTACTAGAAGGTCTCCTATTTGTACGGGCAGTTGATCAGTACCAAATTTCCCAGTACTTAAGTTTATAATAAAGGTATCCATGTCATACGTGAGTGAGCTAAAACATTCAATACTTTGGTTTAACCTGGACTACAGTTAGAAAAACTGTAGTGGCTGTAAACATGGCAACCATTACCGTGAGGAAGTGGGTTCAGTTTAGGGTTCTTTTCATTACTGCTTGAAATAGTTGGGATATTATGTATGGGGTTTTGACTTTCAAACATTTCCAATTAGAAATGTATTTTTTTTTTCATTTCAGATTTAATCAGTACTTCATGGCTTCTACAACGGGCAACAAACTTAAAAAGCAAATTATGAAGAAGCGTGTGCTTTGTGCACTGTGTTATACAGACTATATAGTGGTCTTAAAATAGGCAAGGTCCAATTATCGTTTCTCTGTCCTGTATTTCACTTGTTTTAAACGCATATGTAATCTCATGTCCAATATTGTATACAGGAGATGGCTTGATTTAGATGTAAATTTATGTATATATTGGGAGTAACTCCTCTGAAACTAGTAAGATACATAGATGTGAAACTGGCGGAAGAGCAAAATTCATTAAATCTTCATATGAACTATGCTGTTTTTTATGGATTGAGCATAGACATCTTAGAGCTTTGTACTTGCAAGCAATTTACAACACCAGTTGTAAAATATGTATTTGTGAAGGAGTTGGCACCTGATCGTGCATATTCTTGTCAGTCATAAAAGTAGTGATGTTTATAAAATGAGCCATTTTGCAATCAGATTCCTGCTGACATTATTGGAAGTTTAATTAGGTTGTCAGAATATCATTCCTGCTGCCTTCATAAATAACTGCACATAGATGATGAAAACTACTTGGACTTAAAAATTTAGCTTTACAGCAGGATTTTGCAACACAGCTGGAATTTTAGACACGTTATGCTTAATTTATCTACAAGTTAATGTAGGGTAATAAAGAGAACCGATGCTAAGAACTGGGGAAGCTGGAGGATCAGACATCTGTTTTAGTGAGCTGCATTCTTACTGTTGAGCAAATTTGACGCTCTACTTAAAGGTGTATAAAGTGCGTAAATTGTACTCAATTAAAATGTATAACTAAAACTGAGCTACTTCACTGACTAGTTTATTGAATAGTAGAATTCTAGCACGGGAATCAGATAGCAAATTGGCTGTTTCTATTTAACATCTTGAGTGTCATAACTCTACGCTGTATCGTATGTACAAGATGAATGAGATGAAACAAGATAGAACAAGATGAAAACTGGTTTGAAGTCTGCTACTGGGTTCCCATACTGTCAGCAGGTGATTATTTCTTTTAGCAGCAAGGTTATAGGGGCCAGTAGTTACATGTGGAATAATGATATTATATTAAAAACTAAAATACCTATGATTTATACTATTTGAGCTTTCTGAATGCTGCCCTGAACAAAGCAGCCAAAAGGGGAAATTTTCGTAAGGTAAAGTAGGACAAGCACAGGGACTTGCATGGCTGAAGAAATTGCAGATCAGCATCTTCAGTTGAGTAAGCTCAGCTATTTAGTTATTACCAGGAAGTTTTTGTAGCAAGATAGTTTCACAAATAGGTACTAAAGTCAGTGTTGGATCTAAACAATTTATAGAACTCTTCTGCAATGCTAGAAACCTTAGTTCTGAACACAGAAGAAAATATAGATAGCAGATTGGGTGTTAAGTTGCCCTTGATCATAAGTTGAAGACGTGTGATATTTGACAGATAAGCCTTTTTCAGAACAGCGAATTTGTTTTTGACTTTCATTTGATATGCAGTCAGTGTATAAAATATTACCATTTTCTGCAGGAATCTGCGAAATAAAATTTTATTAGTTCAGCTTTCATTCTTTTACTGGTGAAATATGCTTAGTTGCTAATTCTTGTATACACTGCGTGAGACAGGGAAGGGGAAAGCTGGTCAGAATTAGTGGGCCTGGGATTTTTAAATTCAATGTTGTGAATGCATTTTAATTCAGAAGCCATAACTATTGCCAAGTACTTCATTAGAGCAATGCGTTCCTGAAAAATTAAAATCCCTGCCTGAAGAAACTATTGGCCAAGTAGGTTCCAGCTCAACTTATCTGTGGAAAAGTGTGCCACAAAACAGAGTCTCTGAATATCATATGCTGAGTTGCTCGTTTGTTACTTAGCTGATATTTTTGAGGAGAGATGGCAGTTTTACTTTCATTTTCTGCAGTCACACTTCAGTAGCAATTATATAGTTTACCTGCTTTGGTTTGGTTTTACCCTAAGAGCATTTACATGATACAATGATTCTAAGGCACTGATGGAAAACAGAAACCTTCAACTATGAATTTCTTTAAGTGGAGCTCATGCACTTGGTAAAGATGGTTTGTCAGTGCATCTGTGGTCTAGTGGGTAACACTGAGTCCATTGTTCAGCTATCATTGACTTGTCTCTAGATCATTCTTCAGTGGTGATACGATCATAGACGGCAAGTTTGAGAATGAGGCTTAAGCAAAAAACTCATTGGTAGATGGTGTACGTGACAGGTCATGCATCCAGACTGATTTACTGTGGGGTTTTTTTCCTTTAAATAAAAATGTTATGATTTTTAAATGCAAATGCAAAGAATCTCAATTGTTGGAAAATTTCTCTCAGAGACTAGCTCTCATGTAAAACTGAAAGATGTGAAATGGTACATAAAATCTGTAAGAAGAGTGTTGTGGTTTGTTTTTTATTTGCATCTGTGAATTCTTTTGCTCTAGTATGTTTTATTTCAAAGTCAGAAAAACTGGTTACTTGCTTGGTAGTTTAGTTAAATGAGTAGATTATAAATCCTGGCCTAACTGTGTCAGTGGGCCCAGATTTTAACAGTGGTTTTGAAGGTGCAAGTTAAAATGAAATCTTGTGATAATCTGCTGAGAACAGCCACTACTGAATGAAAGGAGAACACAAACTTCTCAGGAGGTTAAACCTTTGAACTTTCATGTAACTGTCCTAAACTTTAGTTTAGTGACTGCTTTGATAATTCTTAGGGTTTTTTTAATACATCTTGCCACTTGACCTCTTATTTAAGATCTGGTCTATATTACCAAGTTAACAGATTAGTATCAGCTCAAGTCTAACTTTTGAATACTCTTAGCAAAAATATCTTGAGATCTTTCAAAGGTGGGATATCTTTCAAAATGTGGTAGTCAACTTAGCTGCGAGAGATGAAACAAAAAAAGCATGTTGCTCTTGTTCCTATCAATCAAGACTGACCTGTAGTTCCATAATACTGAATGGGGTTTTTTTGGTGAAAATAGGGTGTATAAAAGACACAGCTTCTAATTATTCACTTGTTCCTGCCCTCTTGAAATCCTGTGCAGGAGATGTATCCAGCTCCTCATCTTCTTCCCTGACTTACTCTAGTTGTTTGAGTCTGCCAAACAGAGAGGTACCAAACCTGCAAGCTTTCTGAGGACCTCAGCTCAGTTCACGTCCATGAATTATTTCTCTGCTTCATCTTCATCAGTGTGCAAACAAGGCAGTAGAAGCACAAGCTTCTCCCTATTACATATCAAAGAGCTGGTTGCAAACTTAAAAAAAAAATGCCTATTTAAGAAAAAAAAAGGAAGTATGACCTACTGAATACTTCATTGTGTTTCTTTCTAGTTTAGTTTTGACCTGCAGTAATGAAGCTTTGAAGTATTGAACATAAAAATATTAAAGCATGCTAGTTATTAATTATTATTATGTCTGTAGTTATTCTCCAAGGATCTTTAATTGTCGATTTCTCCCTGTTGCTGCAGGGAAGTATTACCAGCAGAATGGTGAATGATTATCCCGAGCTCCACCGAGCTGAGTCAATCTTAATGTGAGACTGAATGAAATCTAACCACTTAATTACTTGACAGCCTTTGTTCAGCAGCTGGCAAATGATTGGAGGAGCACCACACTAGTTATCTTTGTTATTGATTTTGTGAGAGACAGATCTAATGTAGCAAAATTATAAGAAGTGAGGAAAATAAAAAGGTGATGCATATTTTTCAGATGCTAGTGAACACTTGCAATGGTCAAAGCTATTTGCAGTTTTGTAAAAAGTGACCACAGCAACTAATGCTAATCCCAAGAGCACAGAGTGTGGATTTGATTGTTTCCGATGGCCCTTAAAAAGTCCATATGATCACAGAAAAGGATAGTGTAACTGAACACAGTACCTTACCAGCTGCTTCTTCGTATGTCATGGGACATCGCCGCTGACCCCTTCCTCAATGCAAGCATTCCTTCTGCATTGAGGAAAAAGGTGGCCTTTTTGCGTGTTCAGATCCCTTATTGTGGAGCTGGTTTTGGTTGTCTGCCAGGCATTCTTCATTCTGGTAATTCTTGAGAACAGCTGTCATGATTTTCTTGATGCTAACGTGTTAGTGAAAGTTTGTTTGTGGGTTTTAAAAAGATACAACCCAAATGAGAACAAAATTGTTTAGCAGTGTTCCACTTGTACTCGTGACAAGTATCACTGTTGAAGATCCTGCAAATAACACAGCTGTTAGAGTAGAAGATACATTTAATTACTTTGGAATGTGATGAATGGCCACTGTATGTGGTAGGTGTTTTCAGCCATTTATTGACCTAACTTTGCTTAAATTTACTTGTTGCACCTTGTGTGCAACTTAGATTACAGCCTCTTCTGGAGAGAGGAGATATTTTTGTTCTGTAATAAAGAAAGAGCTTTTGTTTTATGTGGGGGGAAAGGAAAAAAAAAAAAAAAAAAGAAACAATCCTAGAAAATCTTCCTAAAGTGAGATTACTAGACTGAAATTCATTGTGAAGTTTGTGCAGAGTGAAATTATTTCTCTGTTCAGTGGATTAATGCCTAAATTATCGTCCCAATAATTTTGATTTAGCTGTATCAAATTGAATGATCCACAAATTTGCTCAATATAAAATCTCTCCTGAATTTGACTGATTTTCACTTTTAATCTTCAAGAATTTTCTGGCTTTGGTCAGTAGCTGTTGATCTGTTCACCTAGCCTTTTCTTTCCCCTAAATATCAAGGCAGCTGCATGATCGACTAAGTTAATTTTGTGTTTATCTGTGTGTGCAGTCACATTATTATTCCACTGAGAAGAAATGTGCATCCCTCACAATGCACGCTGCAATTTTTTACATCGTTACTTTTGTAATATATCAAAGTTAAAGTGAAATGCTCTCCTTATGTTGATTTTTTCTTTTCTTTTTTTTTTTTTTTTTTTTTCAGAACAAATTTGATATTTGGCTGTGCAACATGAGACAATCAATATGGTAGCTAAGCTGCATAAGAAATTGCAACTAAGAACTTTGCATTAAATAATTTGCCTCTTGGAAGGCTTGTTTTTACACTGTTGAAGACTGCGTAAGGCTGTGTTCTCTAGCCATTCCCAGGAGCAAGAAATAGCCTTTGAGAACTTTAGCAGAACAAAATCTGACAAAAATATGCTAAATGCATTGAATATGTCAGGGACTTATCCATTTAATACAAGATAGTCCTGCTATGCCACACAGGTATCTTCAGGCTGTTCTCATCTTTCACACAGTCTGCAAGTCAAAAAGGTAATAAATTTGTCATCACTCACCCAACAATTCGTTGTGCATCATATCATGCAAAATGGGTTTTAATCTGTTATCTATTGTCTTCTGGAATAATGATTTATACTGTTATTTCTGGAATTAACACATTCAGATGTGTTACTGATCACATCAGGGGAGAGGACGTGTGTAAATATTTCCTAATTTTTAGATCCTGAAGTATTCAGTATCTCTCGCAACAGGAAATAACAACCATTGCAGGTGGTAGAGTATCTGGGAAGAGATAGTTAATAGAAAAATGGAAAAATAACTGGATTGTGGCCACTGCTTAGCAATGGGGTTTTGTGAGCATAACAGTACAAGTGCATAAGAAATTGCCATTCATTCCCACTATCTCAACCTGTAGCAAAAGTTTCTTAGTTTCACTGTATTGGTTTGTTCATAGCATTTGCTTTCAGTTGTTTTCAGTCTCCTATCTTTCTACTGTATTGCAGTATCGGCCCACTTATTATTTCTGTAAAAATAATTCATTTGACCACTAATACAGTGCTGGTCTTGTAAGCAATCACTGGCCATATCATATCTACATCAATTTATTATTAATTTTTATAGTCATGAAACATGAGATAAAGTTTATATCTGAAATACAGAGATAAATGTCTGTTTTTTCTTAATGTTTCATACCACACTTAGCAATGCAGCGTGGTGGCATTGTCTGCAGACTAAAAGACTCCTTAAAAACCAGCAATAACCTTGAAGCTTTTATCAACAAGACAGAGAAACAGGGGTTCAGCTGTGTCATAAAGTGCTGATAAGGTGAGGAGGTTCAGGACCATCAAAGGAGTTATATTTCCACAGTGGCTACAGGCAATCATGATTTATCATAGCTTAACTTCATTTTGTTGTGGTTTTAGGCTCTGGAGGTCAGAAGAAGTGATATGTAATTTCTCTATTATCTGAAACATCAGAAGAAGTTTATATGGGAATTTTCAAGTTAAGATTTACGTGCTAAAAAATGATGCCACTTTGTCATCATGCCGTTTCCTTTATTAGAATGTGCAACTGAAAGAATCTTAATGAAGTAGTTGCCTGACTCAGCTAACTATTGCTTCTTTCTCCCTGGGTAAGCTAGCTGACCCTGCAAAACCCTAATTTAGGTCATGAGGTAAATTGACATAGGTTTTACATTAGCTGAGTAAGTAGTTAATAACTGCTAAAGACAGCAGGTTTTCTGCTATTGGAAATTGATCACAATGTAAAAAAATTATTAAGTTTTTTAAAGTTAGGAAAAAAGCTGTAATTTCCCACCTGTGTCTGAGAAATCAGCTGTTTGCACAGGGCTGAATTCATCAGCTATGCCATAATGTGATTGATATAAATGATATTGTAAAGTACTGATTTTGAGATGGATTACTTGGAATCTTCAAATTTTCTAGGAATTCATTGCTTTTACTCAACAGCATTGTCTGATAACTTTTTTGCCTTCTTGTCAGAGTAACAAGCCCAAACATATATGCCTGGAAGGCAAAAATTCTGCTTGCTGTGTGCGAGAGACTATGAATGATTGCTGTTGAGCTAACACTCATGCCTTGTGTACTCCAGAAAGAGTTCTGTGCTTCCTGATGCACCTCTTTTAACTCCAATTATTTGAAGTAATGTGTGCATTCTTCAACAGAATGATAAACCTGATTCGCCAAAGTTACAGGGTAAAGTGCAATCCCTAATATCATTATTTGTGTCATGCAGAGCTAATACGATTTTCCTATAATTTTCCACAGATGTCTTTTTAACTATTATGCTTGCAAAAGAGCACAAAGAATGAAATTTAATGATTCTAATCAAGTATTTCCAGTATTACAGTAAATTTATGTAACTAAATTACATGTGGAAAGTCTACATAGTGTGCAACAACAGAGAGTGCAAGCAAACTAAGTAGGGAACATTCAGTTTTTCAGTGGAAACATGTTCCTCATCCACCCTGCAGCACCCATGTAGGTGCATCCTTAGAAGCTCACTCTAGATTATACATAAAAAGAATGGCCAACATACATTTTACAGGGAAAAAAAAAGAAAATCTTAGGTTCTTGCTACTGCTAATTCAGTTGCTGTGGAAGGACCTTAAACTCATAGAACTGTCTAGCTTGGAACGGGACCTTGAAGATTGAGTCTGAATCATCAACCTAACACTGACAAAACTGTCACTTAACCATGGCTCAAAGTACCATGCCTACCCATTTTTTTAATACATCTGGGGATGACAATTCCACTTGCCTGGGCAGCGTGTTTGATAACCCTTTTGGTGAAGAATTTTTTCCTACTATCCATTGTAAACTTCCCCTGGAGTAACTTGAGGCCGTTTCCTCTTATCTTCTAAGCCTTCAGGGTAAGTGAAAGGCTTGTAGTCTTAAGTCAAAGCTTGTACTCATCAAGTAGCCTTCATCTTGAGTTTGATCCTGCAGTGGTGGGGATGGCTTTATGGCTAATGTAAGACCTGCTAACTAGTCTTTTTGGTGACTTCTCCATTGTATAAAGCATTAATTTAAAAATTGAGGTTGTATTTAGATGTTTCAATGTAAACAGGTTACTTCATTTTCACTTTTCAAGAGTATGGATATATTTTGTCAGCATTCAGTTTTTTCTAAGAAGAAAGCAATTTGTTTGGAGTATTTTTGTTTTCTTCTGTTTGTGTTGTATATTTCTCCTGTGTTGACAGGACCCTCTATTTGACTTGAGTGGTGTTCGTTTCATCACTGGAAGAAAAATGAACATATATTTTTGAAGTCTCAATGAAGATCTGCTGTGTTTCCTAGTACATAAAAGGTATCTATAGAGGAGACGGTGGTTCTTTCTTCACAAAGATGCGCAGTGACAGGACAACAGGCAACAGGGACAAGCTGCTTCAGGGGAAACTCTGGACAAAAGTAAAAAGAAATAAAAATAAAAATCATCATTAAAGCAATTCAGCACAGGCCTTGGTTACTCATGAAGTGGTGGAAAGTGGGTTTCCTCACTAGAAATACTCAATACTTGGCTTAATTGGGCTCTGGATAACCTAGTCTGTAGACCCACTTGTAAGAGATTGGTTGTACCAGTCTCCAAAGGCTTGGACTTTTCCATGACCCTGCAAATACGTTAAGTTTGTTTCTTTACTGTTTCATGGTATTTCAAGACCACTGATTGTTCTCATATCTAGTAGATGTTCAATGTTGGAACCCTGTTAATAACATACCTGTCTTTAAGTAGAATTGCCTATAGTTAGCCACAAGCTGATGTTCCTTACTGAGTCGAAGGTTTCTGTAACACTAGAGTTACCAATGCTTTCCAGGGAAAATGAACAATAACCACTTCTCCAAAGCAAGACTTGACAGCAGCAGACTGACTGCCTCCTGTCTGGGCCAGGAGGGCACCCATGATGGTGCAGGGGCCTGCTGGGCTGCAGTCAGTGGCCTCTTAGGAGATCCCCACTTCAGGACCTCCTTGCCCAGGAGCTGTAGCCCAGACCTGGATGGTCCCTGCTCACAGGCCACCCACCCTGCTGCCCCCAAGCGGTTTTAACAAAAACAAAGTGATTTTTCCCTCTCTTTTCTGCCATCATGTCAGTGAGGTACTTGGCCTGGGGATGGGAGACTGTAGGGCATAGAGGAAAAGGATTTTTGGCCTTCATGCCTGTTGCTGTGTCTCAGGTGTTTCCTCAGTTTAATCAGTCAATTTATAATTAACAGAAGATGGTGTTATTTAAATGTTGTTTCGAGTAATCGTCTAATAATGGCCAGGATGATTTTCCTATGTAAATATTAACAATCAAGGTTGTTTGCTGATTGTTTCCCCTGACAATTAGTAGTGATGCTTAATTCACACCTACCTCAGCTTAAGCAGAAAAGCACTTACAGTAGTTGCTTTGTATTTTTTTCAGACCCAGAAAGTGACTTTTTGTAATGTACTTTAAATACAAACCTGTACCCATAGTAGTATTTTTTTTTTGGTGGAAAAATGTTACCTTTCCTCAAGTAGATTTTCTCCCTCTATTACTGAGAACCATCATTTTGTTTAGGGTTTTGTTTAACTGATATCCAAATATTTAAGAATAATCATGGTGTTTCTAGTCTTGTCTAAATTAATGTTCCCGGAAACCTTGCCTTAAACCAATATGGTACACTTTTATATGTGGAAATCAAAACCATACCATGAAATGCCATTTTGTAACAAGCTTTTTATAGAAATTGTGTGTATTTTCAGAGTTGCCAAGATGATTTAGGTAGGCAACTTCCAATATGATTAACCTTCATTTATTTTCATAACCCTTACATCTGAAACGTTTCATAAGTAACTTGCTAATAGACTACAGTGATAATTTCTTACAGAAATGGTAGAACTGAGACAGGTATTACTGCAAACTGGTGTGCTACTAGTAGTTGTTGTGGAAGATATAAGTGTCCTTCACAAACCTTAATGTATTTATATTCACAGGAAAAATAACTCTAACAATTGACTGTTTGGGCACATAAGTAAAGTAAATTCAACTTATTAACTTGGAGTCCAGATTAATGCTGAATGCTTTTTAAAATATAATGTACTCAGGGATAAAAATGGCATCAAGTGGGAGAATGAAGCTAGTTGTGACCCAGGGTTGTATCTAGAGAACTGAAGTGAAAAGAGAAACTGGAGAGAGGTTGATGGTTAGATAAAACAAAGAGCTAAAAGATTGTCTTCCAATCCCTTCTTCTCCCCGACAATCCATGTGTATCAACTCAATATTAAATGACTTTTTTTTTTTTTTTTTTTTTTTTGCTTAAAAATGGACTTACAAGCTGGTGTGATCTGTTGAAGCAGAAACCTTCTTACATACACATGTGTTGTGGACCTGTGTGCTCACTAGAGTAGTGAACAAGCTCTTTGCTGAGCTCCTGGCTGTTATCAAGCTTCACTGTAGAGGGAATGGAGTAACCCTGTTGCCCCATTGGATAGGTACATTGGCCACAATTTGTCTGAAAAGGTACAGCAAAGAAGGAGTAAGCCCTTTGAAATGCTTGGCTTCAAATACTCCCCAGTAACATTTCACCCCCATTCAGTCTCTTAGCTTTATTTTGTGTCACAGCGCTCCCCATGTTTGTGAAGTCCTTCCTACCTCCTAGCTGTTTTAATCCTTGACATTACAATTTTGATGTTTGTTGAAATAGTGATCTGTCTGAAGTGCCTTGTTCCTTATATTTAGGGTTCAGAGCATGAGGTACTTGTCACAGTGCCAGGGCACATCCACAGCTGGCATTTTTTCACCACCATTCCTTATCCAAATCTGTTTCCATGGCTCCATCTGTCCTGGGGTGGGAATTGTAATCAGAGAAACCTCATTGCAGTGATCAACAGTGTGGGGGCATTTCAGAGTTTGTGCATTTTCAGGTGAATTCCAAACAAATTGGCCTGATTTTTTTTTTTTTAAATATATTTTTCCCCCCTCTGTCAGAAAGTATCTGGCTTCTGAGACTCATGCAAGAGGAATTAGACTCCTCTGCCTATTAGTTTACCTCCTTGATCATCTAAGCGTGAATGAGCTGAGTCAGTCTTTACTTTTTTATAAGTGGGAGATTCTACTAATCTGCAGACTTATTTTCAGGCTTCAGGTTATTCTGAGACTTTTGTTTATCTGACAGGGTATCAGGGAAATCAGGTTGCTTTATTTTGCTTACTTGATTTTACTTTATTTCATTTTGTTTCCTAAAATCTGAAGCCTCATAGCAAGTAGCCTCTGCCTGTTACCTCCTACTTAAATTTAGGGTACATGTCTGCTTCTCTTCCACCTGAAGATGCTGACTGATGCAAAGGCAAAAGTCTGTTATCTAGATAATCTTATGCATCTTATGAACATTCTAAGATGTTTTTTCTGCTCCCAAATCTCACACAGTTCTTGAAGTTTCACTGGTCTGTTCTCACTGTGGTTGGTTTTATGGTTTTGTAGAATCAATTTTTTTTCCTCAGTGTTTTTGCTCCTCATCAGTAAAGGTAGTTTCCACTAACAGTTAAAAGAACTCTAATTCTGATCTTGAGGTGCGTGTACCTCACAAAGTGAATCAGGTTTTCAGTATTTCTCATTACTGGAACTGAGTACTGAATGTTTTGGATTAATTAAGTTTAGAGATCTCAAATTTCTCCCTTGTATGCCAAGTGAAATTTAATAGAGCTCATTTACCTATCAGCCTACTGGTTTCAGAAAGCATCTGCTTTTTCTGCTCTATTGTTTTGCACTTCCTGAGAAGGTTAGCAGTAAAGATACCTTTACCAAGGCTGTCTTGTAAGTCATCTCAATATGATCATAGTTGTTGGGCCTTCTTTTTAACTACTGGCAACTCACTTGCTTACCTTGATATTTCACTCTTCTATAACAATGTTTTCCATGGCTATCACCTCTAACAAAGTATTGGAGGCAATTTAATCTCTTCTGATGAAATATCTTCATACAAAACACAGGATGGTTTTGTGCTTTGATGTCCCTCTGCTTTTCCCCATTACTCAAGAAATTAATTTGCCTTCTCTTCAATACTCAGCTCTTCATGTAGACGAGGTTAGAGAGGCTTTCTTTTACAAAAATAGGTCTTTCAAACAACTGTCTGTGTTGCTAGCTGATAAATCCAGAACTATGGTCACAAGTTTTTTTTCAAGTCCACAGCAGATCCTGCTGGCTTGCAACAAGGTTCCATTTGAACCTCACCTTGTATTTGTGGCACTTTCCATCTGAACTCAGGCGAGGTCATGAATCTCCTGAGAAGCATCCCCATTCTTAACGTAAAAGGAACTATTTAGGATAAGCTTAAGGCTTTTGACTATTGTTGAGGCATCAAGGACTGATATAATGATTGGTAGAGCAGTCCTTAGCTGCTGGTTTGTACATCAAGGTGGCCTGTCTGATAAGTACGAGGGTGTAGGATTCTTGCTTGCAAAGATCCCTAGTGTAAATGGGTATGTAAACTATTTCTCAAAGTCAAAAGATAAACTCTAGATGGTTGCTAATTAGAGATTCTTCAAAATGCCTATGGAATACTGAGTTTTAGAGGTGAGTTAGGTGTAGGAATTACCAGATGAAACTCTGCTTTGTTCTCTGGCAAGTTGAGTGATCATCACAGTCTCTTCTAGCCTTAAAACAAAGTGATTTTTAGAGTCACTTGCTCTACTGTACCCCAAAAAATTTGGAGAGATTTGCTATACTGTACTAGAAAATAAAATCTGCTCTGTCACAAGAACATCATTTGCTATCAAAGTAGCTCAAGAAAAGAAAAAGCAGAACATATGAAACATTTACATAATCAGACAGGTTTATTATAGGACAATGCTAGTTGAAAATTTAGTAGAACATGTTCATACATGTTAAAAATAACACTTGTTGAAAATGTCTTGCCCCCGAAAGATGTTGAATCAATTCCAGAGTTCACTCATTTGGTTAAGACAATCTGTTCCCTTCACAGGGAAATGCAACGGATCAAAATGATGAAGTGAATTCCTGTGTGGAAAGACGTCTTAATTATGTACCCATTGCAAATGAAGGGGTCGCTATCTGGCTTTCAGCTAGAGAGTGGTTTATCTTGGGACACTGGTTTTGATTTTGGGTGTTAGCTTTTGATTTAGAGCTGCTACCTTAATATGATTTATTTGGTTCTTAAAGTAGAAGTGTTAGAGGTGAAAAACTGGTATGCTACCTTTTCAAACAGTGTTTACAGATGTCATAAATATATTTGTATAAATTAAGTCTGATGACTTTGTATATAATATTTAAAGATTTCCTTCCTGATCTTTGCAGAAGTATTTTGTTACATATTTCTAATTGTTCAAAAGTAGCAGTCAAAAAAGCTTTAGTGCTCTGGAATTCTATGGTTATCATACTGCAGATAAAAAACTAAGATGTAATAATCAAATTGTAGCACAGATTAGAGGATATAATCCTACTTGGAAAACTGCCAATTATCTCTGGCCAGAGTGAAGACTTTTTAAATTGATGGAGTCCAGGATTTATGAACAATGTTTAACCTCTTACTGATGTTGAGTACTATTAGCCATTAATTTTGAGCACCAGGGTTCTTTACAGGTGTATACATTACATTGTAATTGCTCCACTGTTTTTACCTCCAAATTATTGAAGGACATGCCCACATAATCTGCTGTTTCATTGATGCAGTAGCATTACACATGAAAGATTTCTATGAGTAAGAATAGAGCAGAAGAGTGCAATGTTTCCTTTCTCTGTAAAAATCACTTCCTTTCCCCAATACTCCATCAGAATGAAGACTTTAGAAAAGGAGTGCAAGTCAAATTCTTCAAAATGTTTGATAAAAGCAGCTGCTAAAAGCTTTTAGCTCCAACAGTTCTTTTGTTAGACCATGAAGTCTGCTTCTGGTTGCTCAGTGCATCTTTGCATTTCACAGGATCCCTGAGCAAGTCAAAGGAGGCGGGAGAGATGTAGAAATATGTGATGGAGATATGTAAAGTCTGGAAGGGCATTTTCAAAGCTGAAGAATGACATGGGAGTTCCTTCAAAATATCTAATTGCAAGAATTCTCTGCTACTTTTCTGGGGGAGATGTTTTTGTTGTTGTTTTGTACCTAGGAAGATATTTTCTAGCTGAGTCTCCCACTCCCCAGAGTGGTTTCTATCAGATCAGGGAGGTTTGCATCTGAGTAGAGATGAGATAGTACCATTAGCAGCTAAGGCCAAAGATGGGTTGCAGCTGATTCATGAGGTAAATGAGTCTTTGTGCTGGAAATAGTTCATGCTTTTATAGTAATAGGATCTAGCAGTCATCGGTTGGGATAGCAGCAGTTGGTGCTATTGTACTTCATTTAGGAGGCTGAAAACCATTTTTCCTTCAGAAGTAAAAGGCAGCTTTTAGCACCAAATCTTTAACATATGCATATGGCAATATTGTTAGTTCTTTATGCAAAGCAGACTGCTTCAGAGTCATTTCTTCCAAAAATAAAACCAGCACTTTATGGTAGCAGCATATGCTTTAAATATAATTTCTGCCAGAGACTAGTGATTTGATGTGACTCAGTTTTCTCAAGAAGTGTCAGACTCTGTATGATATCCTAACATGAGAGCCCCAAATCAACTTTATAAATATTTTGCTATCTTGATAGCTGGAAACAGCTCAACTGAAATCTCAAGCTGATCTCAGATTGAAGAAGGGTAGAGGAAAAGAGGGAGTGTGTGGCTTACTGTACCTGCACATGTTTTACCCTGTTTGGGATAACTTCAGCCTTCCCATCTCTAGGGCTTTTGATCCAGGGCTATAGTGCTTTTTCTCTGGTGCTATATTCTCATGGGAAGGCTAAAGAAGGGGCATACAGACAGCGAAAAACACCTTTTAAAATGACAACAGTTTATCTCATGTGCATTCCTCTGGGGGATTAAAGGCTGATAAAGCTTTGCTCTCCCTGCAGTACATTTTAAGACACAACAATAACTACAAAAAAAACCCCACCCCAAAACCACAAACCACCACCAAAACACAAAAAAAACCCCAAAACCACAGCTCTGAAGTTCAGTTTGTGTCCCTGTTACACCTCAGCTTCAGAAGCCTTTGCAGAACTTCAAATGCCCAGAAGTTCCATTTTGTGGGCTATTTCCATGCTGTAAGGATAGTATCCCTCATTTCTAGCTTTAATGTCCTTTAAATATTGAGTCTTCTTGTCCATCTGACCACCATCTTTCCTCAGCATAGACATTGTGGTTTTTGCATTAATAGATGTCTTTGACATGAAAGAATTCATGCTGAGATGCTGGTTGGCTTCTGAAAGATTCATCTCCTGAGCAGGATCATATAAAAAGAAAGAATGAATAGTTTTATAGGGCATTTTTAATTTGGTTATTTCTCTCTGCCCACTCAAAAGAATTAATCCAAATGCTTTTCAAAATCATTATCTTCTGCTTCATGTTATTATGATGGCAGGTAAAAATCGCTCTTTGAACAGTTCTTGTATCTATGTTTTTCAATGTCTGAAAAAATAATGTAGGAGTAACTTGTGACTAACTGTTAACTTATAAGGGCATTAATTTTTGGTGTAAAATGATAGAGTACAAGCAAAATCTCAGGAATTAAGGAAAGGGGACAGTGAGGAAATCTAGGGAGGAGAAAGAGAGAAGCAAGGGAAAACACAGAAGTAATTTCACACGGGGCTTGGAACTTAGTCATTACCAAGTAATGCTACTTTTTGTATTTGTTGACCAATCTAGTAAGAGAGAAACCTTTGTTGAAAAAGAGTTCATGAAGATTCTCCAGTGGAATTGTGAGGTTCAGAATGGACGCCTTTGCTTTCTAAACTCATTCTCTGAGAAGAGTCTTGGTGTGGCTGAATCTGATCGTAGCCTCTGACTGGAAAAAGAATTCAAACCCTAGATTTTGTTACAGTCAGTTTAGTACAGCTCAAGCTGGGTGCCTCCAGGAAGACATCCCTCAATTATTTTCCTGTGCTTTTGAAAGCCTCACAATCTATGATATAAGATGTTAATGCACCTGTTTATGTGACAGATGTGTCTTTTGTCTGAATTGTTCAATGGTTATGTGTCTTCTACTGGAATTTTGGTGCAGGTGCATTTACCTTTTTGCACACTTTTATGATCTCTTTGGCTCACCTGCACCTGGATCTCATCTGTTTTCTGCTGACTCCAGGTAGAATGTTTTTTTTTCTTCATTTCCAAGAACTATAGTTCAAGCGTACAATCTTCATTAATGTCACATATAAAACTTGATTACGTTAGTTAAGTTACAGTGCATCAGTCATATGAAACTAACACACATTCTTCTTGAACTAGGGGTTGTTTAGCCTAAATTATTGTGTTGTTAGGTGGCAGCTTGTGGCCTAAGGAAGGCTTCACCCATCTAGCTACTCATGCTAAGCAAAACTTCAGTTTCCAGCATTCTTAACATTTGAATCTCTTCAATAAGACAAACTGATTAATGTCATGTAATATATTGTTTATGACTAAATAGATCCTAACTTGAGGCTTCCAAGAAAGGGCAGAAGGCATCATATGTATGCTGGTTTGCAGATATGGGGCTTCTGGAAATAGCATCATGAGTCTGAAAAAGAAATACAAATTTGCAGACACTTGCCAGTTTCATAGCGATTGTCATAACCAAATAACAAGGTACGGTTGTGCACTGCCTGCTCAGAAGTGGTGGTCTGATGCAACTCAGTAATGGGATGGAACAAGCTCAACATACTCTCCTGATCCGCATATAAGTTGAAACTGATCTAAAAAAATCTAACCCATCCTATGTTTAGAGAACATGTTTTTCAGCTCTTTGCAGTAACAGGTACAGCTGTTGCTGGCAAAAGTCAGGAAAGGGAGTGTAGGGTCCAGCTCTGACAAAGTTTATCTCCCTCCTCAGCCTTGCTTAGCAGACACTGCAGTGAGGCAAGTTCAGCTAGTACCATTAAGGGTGGCAGGGTTAAGAACAGCCGTGTCAGACAAAAATGTTTATGATTGCTTTATTTTTACCTTATATTCAGCATGATATGGTGTTCTTCATTTTACCTTCATTGTATGCAGCTGTATTTAACATCACTAATTTTAGTGGAAGTTAAGCAATTCTTTCTTGCTTATCAGAGTGGAAAATAGTTTGAACAGTTTGTTTTCACAAGCTGAAGTTCTCAGGTGATCTTGGGGTGGGAGGTGGGGGCAGGGGAGAGGCCACTTTCTCATCCAGTTTCTATTCAGCAATCACAAACCAAAATTTTGTCTTCCATTCACTTCCCTCTTGATGTGTATTGGAGCTGTGGCTTTTTCCATAGTCTCTTCATATGAAGTAAAATGTCAGCACACCACTTCTCAGTCATGTATAAATATGTTTGGTTCTGTGATTATGAACTTGAAGCACTAGAATGTGTCAAACTTTTGATCTGCATAGAAATTAGCATATGCAAACAATAGGAGAAATGAAGGACATACCTATTTTGGAAATAAATTCCCCCTTGAGATTTAGGAAGAGAAAAATGCACAGTTTTTTAATAGCTTTATTTATAGTCCTTTAAGGCACAATAAAACTCCCAGTATTCACACAAGAGTGAACAGAAAAATGTTCTCTATAATCTAAGGAAATCTAAAGAAAGAAGCAGCACATAAAAACCCAAACCAAACCAACCAAACAAAACAACTAGAGGAAAAAAAAGCAAACCTGCCATCTTAATAAAATCAGGCGTACTCATTAAGTTGGAGTGATTTTTCCATTTATTTTAGGGACTGTGTATAAAACCTTTACTATTACAGTCTATATGCCAGCTGCTGCTTCTCTGCTGGACCTTCTAATAAGTTGCCATTTCCATTTTCCAGCCCTGAGGACTACAAAACCAGCCAGGCACAAGATTTTAAATATGTGATAAGTTTAGCAGGAAAGTTTCTTTATTTGCCTTTTCCTTCAAAGTTTTTAAAATGGAATTCTGAAATGAAACACTTATCTCAATATAAACAGAAATCTTTTTTAAAGTTCAAATCCTTGAAGCTATGGGAATAGCAGGAAAATGAATTAATATAACAAAATTCAGAAGTGTTGACTGACATGTTAATCTAAAATGGTTGAGCCAACAATGGTATTGATACTGAAAGTGTTCACAATTTTGGGAAAGAATGTCTCTATTGGAAAACACTGTATCCTTGAAATTGTAATGTTCCCTAGGAATGCTTTGGTTTTGTCTGAGCTTCCAACAGAAATCAGGCAAGGAATTTGGGTAATTTTTGAGAAACGAGTCTTTTGGAGGTTTAGATAGAAGGCCTTTGATTTGAGAGAAATGTGATGTAGGAGAAAGAGACGTTTTTGGCTTTGTGTGTGGGGTTGTTTGGTTTTTTTTGAGTTCTTATTATGCCTTCTTCCCATGCTCAACTATGACCTTCTGTTTGACTGGTATTCCCACACCCACTCCAACAAATTCCTAGGGTGGAATCTTACGGTTTCTATGTCTGCCTTCATCTCTTAAAATGAAATTGCTCTTTATCAGTTCCCAAAGTATAAAATTATATATTTTATAATTTTATAAAATTATATAAGCTCAGCTTCCAGTTACATTAACGGAAACAAATTATATGGTATTTCTTCCAAACTTCTCTTTCTTGCAAAGCAGACCCTTCACTCTGTGATCTAGAAGTCACTATAGAAACCTTCCCATAAGTATTTTTCAAAAGGAAAATGCTATAAAAATATTTCCCAGAAGACTTTTTTTTAAAGGGAAATAAATGAAGTGATTTTACTGCTCTCATAAAGAATTGCAGAGAAATATCTGAGTTAAAGAAGGAAATGACAAAACAGCTTTGAGGACACTGGAAGGAGCATGAGAAACTTAAAATCTTCAATGGGATTTCAGCAGGAAATGCAGTGGTATGACACATGCTACTCAATGGTCAAGGTTACAGCCTGAGTCCTAGAGAAAAAACAAATTCATGGGATCCCTGCCTATTTTTTTTTCCTGTGCCTGTTTATCATGCTACAGACTTGTGGTTCCTAGAAAGTTAGTTCTAATGATTTTAATATGAGCCTCTTTGTATTTTAGTAGCTCTTACATTTCCAGATTATATTCACAAGTATCTTCAACCATTATAACTGGTAGTCTTGCAGTTATGACCCAAGAATAATTTATAGGATAATAAATTACACGGGGAGAAAATCAAAACAAGCTTACTCAGTGGCAGTTTATCTGAAGATAATCTTACTCTTTGTTAGTCTCACTCCTATTTGAACTATTTGGAGGTGACTGCTGTGGTTTAGGCTGGGTTGGACACTAAATGAATGACAGATGTTCTTTAAACTCTATCCCTTCCCAGAAGAGAAGGAAGAGAGAAAAGAAACTAAGCTACTTTCGTGAAATATTAATAATAAAAATAAAATATAATAATATCAATTAGAAAATAATTGAATATATACAATCCGAGTACTGGGCTCCCAGTTACTTCACTGGCAGGCACTGGGGAAGTCTGAGACTGGACTTGGCAACAAATGAGAACTGAATTCCAGATCTGGATTCAGGAACACATGGATCGGGATCAGAGGCAGGCAGTCCTCATCAGAGGCTGGCTATTGAAGAAAGAGCCTCTGATCCCTCAGCTTTTATACTGAGCATGATGCAGATGGGATAGAATGCCCTGTTTGTTAATTTTGGGTCACCTGTCCTGTCCAGTTCCCCCCACAGGTGCAACTACTCCACACTTTTCCACTTCCAACTCTCCAATGTGGCACATAACAAAGTTAGCTGACCTTTATTGTTACAGAAGTATGAGCAAAATAATATAGTTTATTAACCAAAAATATCAGTCCTTATCACTCTAGAAGCAGACATGGTCTGAAAAATATGCCATTGATTTCAGAGAGTTAAAGACGTAACTGAAAAGTAAAATTACTGAAAAGAAAACTGGGTTTAGTTTACTTCAAACCAGGACAGGTGACAAGCACTTTGTTTAAAGCTAGAGAGCATATACTTGAATATTTACACATTTACTCAGGATTTCTGAATCCAGTGTAGATTTGGAGTTTAATCTTCCATCTGTGAAATTATTAAATATTTTTGTCCTTGAGTGAGGTGAAACTGCACCAGATATTCTTCAGCTAGGTTTCTGGAAATGCAATTTGTGTCCTAATGGATTTATAAGAAGAAAGAAAACATAAATATTAATGGAAAATGATGCAACCAAACCAGATACACAGATGTTCTTTAGAGTCAGTCTGGTACATGGAGCAGAAATAACAACTAAAATCTTACCTAAACACCTAATATTAAACTGTAAAGCAACAGGATATTGAAGATAGCAAATTTACTGAATAAAGCAAAGTTTTGTTATCACTGAATGAAACCTTATCAGGTAACAAACAAGGTCTCATTATAGATCTGTACAGCTACTCAGGAAACCAGAGCTGTGTAAATGTTTTTACTACAGTGGATGTATTTGTGTGATCTGTGGTATGGTCCCTTGTAGCCCAGCAAATGTGGAGTTACTGTTGCTTATAACTGGTCACAGTGTTGTTTTAAACTACAAGTGCAGTCTTCCAACGTCTTTCAGGTTTTGTCTCAGCCATCCTGGAGATTATTCTTTTTTAGTTTTGGCTGTAATGGCAATTATCTAATTGCTGATAGATAACTATCTAGTGACTAGGGGACTATCACCTACCTCATTTTAGCTTTTGTTTAGCTTTGTACAGTCGTGTGGTATAACACTTAACATTATGAATAGTTTTTAAACTAATGCAAAGTAATTTGACTAGTTATTCTGTGGGAAGTGAGCTATGCACAATCCCAGACCAGAGCAGAGGAGCACAGATATGAGCAGAAGCCTTGAAAGTACAGGAGGATGCCAGAGGGCCCATAGATGAAAACCAAATGGGCCACAGTCAAACACTGGTCAGCAAAGGTAAGCAGCCCCGTGAGCTGTGTAAAACCAGGCTTAGAGTTAAGAAGTGGGAGCAGAAATTGTTCAACCAATATGAAACACAATGTATATAGTAAATTCAGTTGCAATGTGGACATTCAGACCAATGAAAATAAAGTGGAAATCATGGCAGTCAAGCTACAGAAGCTCTCTTGTGACCAATTTGTAGTGGTAGGGAAATTTGAAAAGGTACAGAAAAGCCAGTCTTGATGTGACTTTTAAAATAAATAGTTGGTGACCTAGATATACTTTATACAACATTAAATAATATTATTTAGTTCTATACTTTTTATTTTTCAAATCTATATTACTAAATTAGTAAGAATGTGCTGGCTTTTAAGATACTGAAAGAATGTTAAAGTTGGACACCCTTATAAAGCTAAGGCTTGAACTGAGCACTATGGAGGAATTGGTTGAGATTAAATTTGGGTCTTGAGTGTACAATGTTAAATACTGACTTGAAAATCAGGCTCCTTTGAGCTCAGGTAAAGATGTTGCCTGTGAGGTTAGATAGTTGGTCACTAATGTATATTCTTGCATCAAGTGAACGGATTGGATTGTGGAAGCAGGCAAAACAGGAGCCTTTGGACTTTCACTATCTTTCCTGGGGAATGTCTAGACAGACTCTATCTAGATGTCCCTGTTCTGTGTCAATTGATCTTGTTATTCAATCCTTTCTTTCTCTCCTACTTTTTCAGTCTTTGATTACTTTTCATATCAGTATCCACATTTGCCCTTCTTATTTTCTCCCTCTTTTCCTGTAGTATCAATGTCCTTTTTATATTTGTTGAGTTTATCCTTAGTTTACTAATCTATTCTTTCTTCCGAAGAAATAAGGATAAATCCTTGATCTTTCTGCTTTGTGTTTATATTCTTTTCTCCACAATGTATCTGTTTTGCCTGCTCAGACTGCACAGTCTTTGCTGTAATGTACTAATCTTTTACAGTGTTTGTTATAGTGGGTCCTCACTGTGCCTGCCCTTATACATTAGCTTTATGGTTATACTTGACAGAGCAATCGCTTAAGGGTATATGTAAATGCTAAGTGCTTAAGTGTCAGTTTTGACTTTAAAGAAATCATTTGAATAAATTAATATTTTTAACAATTGGAATTGACATAGTGAATTGATCCCTAATATTCTGTGCCTTCATAATGAAGGCTGTGATTTTGAAGAAGTTATTTTAGATAACTAACTTGGAAGTAGGAGCCTAGATTATCAGATGTTCTGTATCCTCTGGAAAGCAACTTTCGTGAGGTCCTTGATGTGCCCAAAATTGAATGCTGCCAAAATTAAGTATCTCTGCCAAGTATTGGCCTAAAAAATTGTATCCCCTTTAACTTCTATTAATTTAAATATAACAATGACAACAGGGTGTGACTGACTTACTCATTTTCCCAATTCCTTTCTAGGGATTCAAAGTTACTTTCTTGCTCCACTGATTTAATGGCTGCTTTTTCTGTTTGTGTTGAGTTATTGTTTCTCTAGTTGCTGAGCTGTATCTATTGCAAAGAAATTGAAGGAATTTTCTATGTGGGCCTTGTTTCTCCAGATACTTACTGCAAGGATGCCAGGAAATATTTGTGACCAAGCTGGTCCCTTCTTGATTCTAGGCTGCCTTAGACTGCCACATACCATTCCAAAGAGAGGAGACAGCGATGCTGCCTGCTCAGAGTAAGGTCAAGTGCAGCAGCTGACATACTCTTACCAAAAGTCTTGTTTTATGGTAAAGCTCTGGTGCTTCTGCTTGAGCTCTGTTGTTACTTATCTCTGCTTACTGTGAGAGCAATGGCTAACGAAACCTTTCTCTGGAAGTGTTTCTGTGGTGTAAGTAGATCACAATTGTGTTTGGGTGTTGCTGAAAATTGGAAAGCTGAGAAATGGGGTTGACTGAACTGGTGTGTGATATGAGGATATTAGACCAATAGGTGAGATAGGGTAACAGGGTTTTAATTTGGTAATTCCTTCTGGAATTGTCTGAGCCCTGCATTAGCCATGTACAAATATCCCAAAACATCAAAGCAGTTATTTATATCAATGTAAAGGAGACTTTGACAATTTTGTTAAAAAATTATGCTTTAATCCATTGGGGGAACCTTGCCATGGTCCCAAAAAGTAGAATTTGGTGTGCTTTTCTGCTCTGTGTGAGAAAGTGATTAATGGTAGCAAAGAAATGAATTCCAAGTGCATGAGTTAAACTAATGAGAGCTCAGCTGTTACACAACTAGTAAATGGGAAGGGAAACATTTCATCTTCCTGATGCTGAAGAGCCCTGCTTCATCATCCCCCCTTTCTCTGCTTGTTTTGATTGTGAAATTTCCAAGAAGTAGGAGCTGACATCTGCTGGAGAGAGTTCTTATGGGTGACTGTTTTCTTGATAACAGAAACAAAAACCTAATGGAGGAAGAAGGAGGGAGACTATATTAAGATACTGTTTCTCTTGGACTTCAAGGGGAAGAAACCAATGACACAAATCAAAAGACTGTATCCTTTGATGGAGGATAAATATATGTAAAAATTCTGATAGCTTCATCCCTATCCAAGGGAAAGTGGGATCTGCTTAGATTTCATGAGTCATCTAGTTTTTCTCTGAGTATCCATCTTCAGGGATGAAGAGAGACGAGAAGGATGCCGACTCGGATAAGCAACTGGAAGAACAGGTGGGTTTAGTTGAAAGGACAACTACAGGGGCACGGAGAGGTTTGAGAAGGGGTGACAGGACAGAAAATAGTGGAGGGGAAAGGTGTGTGCTAGTGTGGAGAATGGTTAGATTTCACACATGACTAAGGGGGAATTATGTGATAAATATTCAAACTTCACAGATAATTGCAAGGGGAACCTTTTGGGTAGGGGAATCTTGCAAAGCCACCAGTACCTGGCTAGCCATATCAGCAATACCATGTAAGACTGAGCTGACCTCAGTAATGGGGCCAGAAGCACCAACTTTGGGTACAGACAGTGCTGAGGTATAATCACAGGTGATTAATGGGGATTTCAGGTAGAGACAGTGAACTTCACAGTTAATTGGAGGGCGGTATTGGGAAGCTTTTGGGGAGTGAAATCTTGCAATACAAACAGAACATAGGTAACCCTGTCAATATATTGTAGAAAGCTTAGGTAATCTAGACAACAGGATCAGACAGTGAAATGCTACATGGGTGTAGCAAAACTGGGACCAATGGGAAATATGTGTGGGAATGTTCATCTCTGGGGAGATAAGAGCAGATCAAGATGGATGGGGAAAGAATGAGCATGGACAAATGAAGAGGGGAGGGGATAAAAAAAGAGTTGGTTAAGTGCAACCAGGTTGCTGGTCAGTGCCCTCGCCTGGCTGAGCACTGCACTTTGTCACAATAATTTTTCTATTCCTGAACGTGTTGTATATGACTCCTCATTTCTATATGATTATGTAGGCACACTACTGAACTTGTTTGTGTGTGTATCAGTCCATATGGTGCACATGTTCAGCCCTGTCACTGGCCAGGTGCACAAACGGGAACTGCATCAGCCACCTGTGTCTGACTGGGAAGGAAGGACTCCTGGGTTGGAGACCACTAAGCCAGGGAGGGAAATTCCCCTGCATCCCCAAGCCCTCCAGATTCGTTTTCACTTTGCAGCAGGGAAAATGTAACACACAATTTGTAGAGAGGGAATAAACATCCCCTAGTAAATTCCCTGTCTCCTTGGACAGTGTGCTGCATGCATCAGTAGCAATTGCCATGGCATGTTACAGAAATAGCTTCTCTCCCTTTCCTCCAGGAACTTAAATTCTTGCAGCTGGGTGCACAGGTGTGGCAAACTAGCCTCAGCTCAGCTCCTCAGGGTAGATGACCACAGGCAGACTCATTTCTCGCTATTGCTGTCTTTACCACTAGTCAGAAGGGGCTTGAAAGAGCTCGTGTTAGAGCTGGATTGCCTCAGGACCACTTCTCTCCACAGTGCAGCACAGGCACGAGTCTGTGCTATCCCTAGATATGCTCTAACAGAAACATCTTGGAGGTGATAGGAGCACACAAAAGAATAAGCAGTGACCAGAAGTGAGCTGAGGAGGCAGCCAGGCGTGTGAAGGTGAGTACTGCAGGGTGGGCAGAGAGAGGAGATCTCCTCAACAGGAGAGAGAAACTGGACTTGGAAAAATGCAGGAGTTTGGGAGAGGACATCGTAGCAGAAACGTGGAAGACAGGTGAATTAGAGCAGTGAGAGCTTTGCAATGCCAAATATTTTATCTCATAATTATATGTGCCCTAAACATGAAAAATCTCCATTCAAGACTAGTGCATTAATTGCATTTCCTGTTTGTTTCCTTCATTTAATTCACCTGAAGATGTTCCATGATGGGTTTATTACTCAAATATTAGCAACATGAAGAACTGGAGACTTGATAAAAGTGCCCCAATATCCTAGTTCGAACAATGAAAGCGTATCTTAGGCTTCTTTTGCAGTGAGGGGATTCAATAGATCTAAGATCTATTCTTGACTTTGTCAAAGACTTTTTTTGACACTTAAAGCAATACATTTGGATACATTAGTGTCTAAAGCTTTTTGTCCGTGAACTAGAAGATGATGGAAAAGAAGGCTAATGCTTGCTAACTGTGCTTGGGGTATTGTGTGAATATGGACCATAAAGGCATTATTACCTTATATCTAATGAGATGTGTGTTTATTTCTTTGTAGTAGTTCACTAATAGAGTAATGTATTTCTGTAAGTCATTAGGAGCAATACTTTTGATGGTGTTGTAATCTCTTTATATTAATTTCTGCTACTAGTTTCTCTCTTGGAGAAATGACTTGTTACCTCTGTTGGGATGGCTCCATCCATGCTAAAATGTATGGATCAATAATTTTAGTTTATTCAGCAATACAATGCAACTTGTTAAATGCACAAAAAATGTAGTGATATGCAGACTTCCTAATCACAATGTCAGTAGCATAAGAAGAGGTCCTTTTTGACACTATAAATAAAAATGACAGTCCACTTAGATTCTTTGCATGGTTTGTCAGTTCCAATTCTCATCCATGTTTCTAAGTATTCTCAAATATGTCGGGATCACAACATGCTTCGAATAACTTAAAGTGTGATTTAAAAGCTAGCAAAATCTAAAAGAGATTTGCCCTCCAGTCTTACTGCATCTTTTGTTTTAAATATAACCTATGTAGAAAAGTCCTAATCTGTATTTTTTCTCATTGATTTGTACACATAAAATGTTGATATAAAACTATTTCAAAACTATCAGCAGAATATTTCTGCCCATGTTGTACTTCATAAATATTAGTGTAGCTGCAATGTGGTTGAGAAGTAGGACATTTCCCTTTGTGTCCTTGAATTTTGACCACATTATTACCATTAGTGATAATAGGAAATTTTTTTAGGTGTTAAAAGCATAACAAGACTGTCATTGTTATCTAAGGCATCATAAACCACAGAATTTCCCTTCAACTAGTCTGGGGAATAAACTGGAGCATGTTTTTTCAGAAAGAAACCCAGACTAGTTTTATAAAGTCTGAATAATGAAGATGCCAGCACATACTTCGGTTAAGGTGTTTCAGCAGCTGTTGTATTCTCAGGGGTAAAGAAAGGATGACTTTCTCATCATTAATTTTGCTGATGTTAGATATTGTGGTGTCTGAACATGCTGACTGTTGTAATGGTGCTGAATATTGTCCACTAGATTAGATAAGACTTTTCATTAGAAAACATCCATGTTTTGCTTCTTTAAATCTTTACCAGCTTTTATAAAGAAAACTTTCCTATTTTTTTTAATTCACTCTTAATAAGTTGAGAAATGGGAATAAATTTGGATCATTGCAGCTGAATCAGTGTTTTCATTTGATATTGCAAACCCAATCCGAAGTTGTCTTTAGACTGCCAGATACTTATGCTTTGAGTAAAGAAAGTACTTCTAATGGTCTGAAAAGGTGCTGTGCTTACTTATTGTTGACTTTTTTTCTTGCTGCAGAATCATATATTGAGGAAAAATATAAAGGGAAAGCATAACTTTTTAAATGCCTATATTTAATAATTTCATTTCTATTTAAGAGAAGTTTTAGCTACATTTTAATATGGTTTGTTTCTTTAGAGTAAAGTTCAGAATAATATATACTATAAGTCTCTTGCAACTGTCCACAAAAATAATTAATTTCAGAATGTCTAAGGGTGAGTATACCTTGAAATATACATGAACTTATTAAAGTAGGTATTATTATGGCACCCAATCAATCTTATTTTCCCCCTCACTAATTGTTTCACAACTAGAAGGTTCTTTTTCTTAGCTTTTCTAAGCTGTCTTGTATGACATTAACTTCAGTTGAAAATTGGGTTTCCCTTTCCTGCCACTCATAGGAGTGAAGTCAAGCTGTCTTTGGAGAAGGCAATGGTTCAGTTACAAAGAGAAATGACCAAAGAGGTAATAAAGTAGTAAGTTACCAGGCTCCTTTTAGTATAAAATAAAATAAAATAACCTCGTAGCTGTTTGTAAACAAGTTTTCTTCATTTTTTACTGCTGCTTATAATTCTCAAGCCTGGACACAATATTTTTCATGAGGAAAATATCAGTTAATCCAAGTATACTGTGAGTCAGTGAGTTATAAATATATACAGACTTTCCTAAAAAATACATTGTTCTCATATTAAGATTTGGAAAAGTCTGAGTAGCCCACTTCTGCATTTCAAAAATAAATGCATTAGTAAATTTACAGGTTATTTTTTAATTTCTCCTTGATAGGAGACCATTGATTTATTTTATTTTTTTTTCATGTTAAAAAAGGAACACTGAAACATTGCCCTTAGTGCAATACCCAATTGAGTCTCAGTTTCAAAGTTCCAGATGACAGTTTGCCTCTTCTAGAAAATAAAGGAGAATGACAGATTTGAGCATTATCCACATCTCAGTTGAATGCAATTCAGTACTAGCTGTATTGGCTGGTGGTGTTCCAGTTCTGCTTACCCATCTGAAAAGATTTCCGGATGACATTTATCTCCAGAATAACTTACTTTAAACACTCATCTTTCCTTAGTTTTAGTTTGTCTTTGGAAAACCTGAAGCTGTGCAACAGAAATAAAGAGGAAATAAAAACTATGTCAAGGCATAGAAGGACTCTTGAAGAACTGGAGAGCAGATAGGGTTGGAGGAAAAAGGCAGCTGACCTGATGAGGCCAGCATGCCAAACTGGCAACTCTGTGCATACAAATGTCTTAGAAATTAATTGCCTGGATAGAATGAAATGATGGTTTGCAAGCAATAACATTGTAGCAGCTAGCTATTTTGGCAAATGGATAATTAGATCAACTGTTAATTTATTAGTTTGTCAATGGACGGACTAGTTCTGATTGTGCTTGATCACTGCTGTGTATCAGAAGTTCTTCTGGTGAATGAATGAAAAAGAAAAAATTATTTGGAGACTCATGGTCAGAAGAGGGCTTAGAATCTCATTGGTAATGGGTAGAATTTATTTTTAGTCGATATTTTTTTTTAAATTAATGAACTTTTGTATAGCTCTTTCTGATTTTGAATAAGTATTCTGCTTTAACTTCTAAAGACAGAGCGTGCTAAGATTTACTGTAATTTTAATACTGAAATGTACAGCTAGAAAGCTAGTTCAAATAAAATTAGCTTTATGTCATAAGAGTTGGTAATGGCAAAAATGGTCTTTCTCTGTGATGTGTGATGGTAGGTTGCCTGATGACTACAGGGAGAAACTGACAACTGTGGTCTAAAGTATAATTATAGTATTTAGAGATATTTGCCTTTGATCTTCAGTGTAAACAAAAATTATTTTAAAGTGTGTAACAATCATATTTTTATTTATTTAGACATGTTTTTCAACAGGCCTCTGTAACCCTCATACTCCTTAACCCTGACTGTAAATTTGCCCATGACCTTCTTGGACATTCACTGCCTTTGCACCTAGGCATTGACACTAACATTCATTGCTAGATATTTTTTCTTTCAAAAATAGTGTAGCTGTAGAGAAGAGAGTAATATGACAACTGTATCTTGCAAAGGAAATGGATCTTTCATAATATTCTGTCTCAATTTTATTCAAAAAATCTGATTATCAGATCTTTTAAATGTGCCAGCATCAGGCAATTGAGAAGTATCCTCCAGCTAGAAAGAAAACCATTAACATGTGAATAATAATTTCAGTGAAATGTGATATTTAAAAACTGAACGTTGTGTTGTTGACTGTAGTTTTTAAATGCACCTGTGTTCTTATGATATACAAATAACATCTTATACATGTCCTAATGAGGTTTTAAAACTGATACTGTACTTGATATTGGAAATTACAGTTCAGAACTGTAGCAGGGTAAACAAACATTTCCTTTCTTGTTCAAGAATATTCTGTGGCACCTCTGCGCTCAAACATTGCATAGCTAAGTATTTTGAATTTAAATTAGGCTCTAAATATACTCCTTTAAAGTAATTGTCTCTTTATGTCTGCATATATTTGTGTGAGGCACAAAAGTCTTACACCATTTTTATTAAGCTCTTGAGAAAGGAGCAATGCTTCAAGGGCTACTGTAATGATTTTTTTTCCAGAATGAATTTAGACCTGGAAATGAAATATTACATGTGTATGTAATAGATGTCTATAGAACTTGTTTAATTATCTCAATTTAATAACTTTTACAAGTAAATTGTGTATTTTGTTCTGTAATCTCGGAGAACAAGCTCTAAATGGAATGACTGCTAGGTAGCTCAATCTCATTCTGAGCAACCAATATTTTAAATATATATACTTTTTTTTATGATAATAAAGCAGCTATGTTTTGTATGTCCACATTATTTTAGCTTCTCATTCACATTTTCTTCTAAAAAAGGGATTAATTTGTTTCTTTGATTAAACTGAAGAACAAAAAAAGTAACAGGAAAGAACTGTGTATTTGCATGTATAAGTCACAGACATTCCAAGTGCTGCAGAGGTTTATATCAAATATTCGTCACCATCCATGTTCACAGGTTTCACAGAGGTATTTTCCAGTCATCATGTCCCCAGTAGTAAAATCTGGCCTGCTGAATTGTATGCATACGCTGTTCCTATCTTCTCTTGCCTTTAGTGGATAGTCTTTACTGAGTTTCCTAATGGTTGTAGTCCCTTCTGATTGTAGTCAGTATGACATTAATATACTCAAGCTACTCCCCTACATTTGTGACCTTTTGTTTTAGTTCAAATAAGCATCACTATGTGGAGACTACTACTGTGTTTTTCAAGAAGCTTTTTGTAGAACTAATACAAAGATAAATAAAGAAATTCTTAATGAAATATATGGAAATACTTTTCATTTCCCAAGTTTTACAAAAATGGTTTTCACATAAATGGTTTTAATCTACTTGATTTTTTTCTCACAATCTTATATAATAGAGTATCATAACTCTGTCTTAAATAACTGCTCCATGCATGTGTTCATTTGTAACTTTTAGCATTTTTGCTCCTTCATTTTCCTACAAGAAGATAGAGAGAAATAGAGGTAGAAGATTAGGGGAGCTTCTGGAAAAAAACATTTCTGTTTGCAAGGAAAGATCACCTTCTAACAGACTCTACCTGTCAGTGATGTGAATTAAATATGTTTTCTTAAAAGTAAATAGAAGGTTTTGATCCATTGATCATTGCTGAAAATAAGAGCTCTTTGATGTCTGTTGGGAGCCAAGTTTCTTCAGTTTAGGTAGTGTGTTGGGCTGTTGCTGCTAAACCATGCCTAGGACTTGAATGTTATTCATGGCATATTGCCATACAGTCTTTAGACTAATTGCTTTTGACTTCTGTCTGCTTTCAGAAGTGCTTTGTAGCTGTACAAACTGGAGTTACTAGTACTTTCAGAGAAATTGGCAACTGTAACTGTACTGGCCATTGATCCTAAATACTAGCTGATACCTTCGCAGAGATCTTGGTTGCTGCGGTTTTTCAAGTGGAGTCATTGGAAAGAAGGGCAGGGTATTGTAGGAAAAAAAAAATACCGCAGAAGAGGCACAATCAATGAACTATGGATGAACTAAGCAGCATCTATGTCTTCTCTTGCACATTTTCTTGCTTTATTCATGCTATCTTTGCTTAACAGCTGCTGTTTGACTTTTCATCTAAGCATTTCTCATCTTTTACATCTTCATTGTCATGATCAGTAGTTTTCTGACTTAAAATATAACCCAATCTTTGTTTTCTTACAGGCAAATTAACTGTTTATCAGTGAGATAATTAATTTATTAATTAACTCAGCCTTTTAAGAGAATAACCCTATCTCGCTATACAGAGGACAAATACAACAGAAGGCATTAAAGTTTTTTTCCTCTGACCTGGAAAGTAATGTTGTATGTAGGTATCTATACTAGACATTAATTTTCATTCTTAGGTAATCCCCGGGAAAACCATTGCTAATAAAAATAGAAATGTGAGGGTTTGATTTGCTCTCTGACAAGTTCCTCAAGGTGCTACAGACTAGTGTCTCCAGCAGCATGTCAGCTGTTTGTGACTTAGATCTCACCTTTTGTCTCCTCTAGAGTGGATTAGTGCTTACTCTGTCACTGGGCTACACCAGATAGCCATTTAGAAATTGCAGTGACTGCAGACTGAAGCAGCTGCATCTTCTATCCAGAAAATACCGCTTAGGCCTGCATTTCCAGGAATTGTGCCAGTTTCTTATTCATTTGTAGGTGAAGTTCATGTCATTAGCTGGTTCTCATTCCTCATGACAGTTGTGACCATGTGCTGCTGGAAGGAAGAGTGGGTCAGAGCATGGTTCTGTGCTCTGGAATACACTAACTACACAGCCCGATATTTCTGCCTCCTGGGGAATGCTTTCTCTATGAGTGAAATGGGTTTATATTCTTTCATTTCTGATTTGGGATACACCAAAGAGTGAAAATTCTTGAGTGTTTCTCCTAAATAGTATGTATTTTTATTAATACTTTCTGCAATATTACTGCATTCACCAGTACACACTGAATAACTAGTTATGCACAATGAAAATCTGTGATCCAGAACTATGGAAAGCTTTGGTGATAATGCCAAAGTTACCTACTGCCTTTTTTCCTTAGGTTGTGGTGTCTTCAGATCTTATAAATGGCATGTGTATCAAGCATGAAAAGCATATAAACAGAAAAGTCAAGGGTGTGATAAAATGGTATCAGTTCAATAGTGTTTTGCTTTTTGAGGTCATTGAAACAAAACAGGAATCATAACACCTCTCTGATGTCAGAATTGCCTGTGCTCCCAGAGACACAATTTTAATATCTTTTCAAATTATAAGTCTTTGACTAGATGAAATCAGTTGATATCTGATTGCACCTTGGAGGAGTCAGTTATGAGCCCACTCTATTGGTGCCACTTTCTCTGTTTCAGCCAACTATAGTGTTTTTAATTTCCTGACCTGAACTGGCACTTGGAATTGCCGAGTGCTGCTAACTCTCAAATCAGGTTTTCACTTTTCTAATTTAATTTCTGACTTTTAATAATTATCCTGAGGATATCTGAGTGACTAATTTACAGAGACAAATAGGTTTCTTTTTTGAATGAAGTAATACAGGTCTTTCATCATATTGGGAACTTCAGGGTATAACAGGGATAGTAAAGCAATATGCCAGCAGTGGCATTTGATACAAAATTAGAGGATGTATTTAATAAAAATCAATTTTTCAGATTTTACTGATGTATTTTGCTTATACTGTCAAAAGGCCAATATAATATTAGAAAATACATGGAAGTAATGGAGAGGAAAACAGAAAATAGTTGTCACATTATTATATAAATCTGTGAATGTCTGCTCAATCCACCAGCTCAACATATTGATAATATGTGGTAGAGAACAATAAAGTGTAGGGAGAAGGACAATAAAGCGGTGGAATGTGTGGAACAGCTTCTCTGTTACAAGAGATTAAACATTTGCAGTATTTTTGGCTTGGTGTGTGTGTGTGTGAAAAGTTAACAGAGGGCAAATAATGCAACATTATGAATTACCTGGAGAGAGTGAGTAGAGAACAATTACTTAATGTTTCTCACCACACAAAATCTAAAGATGAAATAAATTGATGTAGCAGACTGATGAAAACTGGCAAAATACAGCAGTGAAACATGTTCCTTAAGCATCTGCTTCTGTTGTGGTCACAGTTGGGATTCAGGGCTTTGGTATGGCTGTTCTAATATTCTGCTCCCACTGTGAGGCAGGGAAGTGATACAATACTCAATTTATACAAGCCCTTGGGAACTGAAGGCCCAAGATCACGATGGGAATTTGAGACAGTGCAGTATTTTTAATCCAGGTCTTTCTAAATCCTAGGTAAGAGTGTTAGTTGTATTATTTTTTTTCCTTTGGGTTTTGAAGAAATAAGAAGAATCCAAAAATCCTTTATTTGAAAAAAATTCTTTGTTTAAAAAAAAAAAAAAAAGAGTTGCATGTATCTGCCCTCATAGCCATGTGGCATTTCAGCCATGTGACTTTAAGTCATTGGTTCAAGGGTATTAAAACACCACGTTTTTTGCAGGATGCAGAAACTAACCTCTATTCCTACTTTTCATGTCTTAGCACAAACATCTGTGAATATGCTTGTTGTATTATTCTGGTCTCATCTCTACTAGCAACTTGTTTGCCTAGGTTGTTTGGCTGTTCTGGCTATGATTGTCCTGGAATCATGAGAACTAGAGCCTTAAGAATTAACTGCTTTTAATTACAGAAGTACATGAATGGTATAGAATATACTGCTGAAATCTGCAATACTTCATGTTCCAGGTGATATTGTGAAACACATGGCTGCCTGTAATCTGGCTAGAGCTCTAACAATGGATTTAAAATAGCTGTCGAGAAACAGTTTTCATTTATTCTAAAATTTCACTGACCTATCTTTCCTCTCATATATTTAAACTGAGGAATGTATTCATTCTTGTATTTGTATGTCCTATTTGCATCCTATGGGAAATGAATTCAGTTCGCATTCTCACTTTTTGTCTCAGGGTTACCAGGCATCTTTGCAGGAGTACTTTTTTGTCAGTATCCCTACGCAGACTATTGCAAACTTGTCTGGTATACTTTGGAGCAGCTTTATATTTGTTTTATTTTCACATGACAATGTCTATTATCTTAATGATGTGAGGAAAACTATAGATTGATGTTTACTGCTATAAACTCAGTCTCACCTGAATTCATCTTGAGGGACCTTTGTGTTTGGGCAGAATCTCTGCCCATGCATTCTAGAGGAACAATATCTAAAGGTAAAGAAGAATCTGGCATCCCTGAGTGAAAATGTGGGTAAACCCTTATAGCTTCAAAAGTCAGGAAATCATTGCAAGAGGCTGATTTTGCTGACAGAGATGAAGGCAAGTAATATTTTAAGCATGATCCACATAATGCGTTACCATTTGATTTTTGATTGTCCATAGGGATCTCACTTTGTACAAGAATGTGAGAGAGAATAATTATATAGTGATACTAACAACATTAAGAAAGCCTGGAAGATCCTTTTTCCAAGTTTATTTTTCTTTTTTTCTTTTTATTTTTTTTCCCCTCTCTAATGTAGAAATGTGAAGGAGGGCAGTGATTGCCTGGATGTACAAGCGAAAATCAGTTCTCATCTTAATGGAAATATCCAGTGCCAAGTATAAATCAAAAATCTGAATTAAGAAATGGATCTATTACTGCATGAATAGAGCAGGAAAAGTATGGGGGAAAAAAAAAAGCATGGAAAAGAGAGAATATACATTTATGATAATAATCTGTATCCTGGTTAATATCTTGCTGATAATTGACTGACATATATAGATGTATGTATACTGATAATTATTGATATATTAAGATATATATACACACATACACACTTTGATAATTATTTATATACACTGATGATTATTATCAAAATATAAGTTAAATGCACTTACACTTTGGGCCTGACTGGATCATTGACCAGCAGACTGAATTACCTGAAAATATAAGCCTTTGTTGTTTGAGCTAAGATTAAATAGGAAAAAATACGTAAAAATGCAATTTTATAAATATAGAGGGAGCAGATATGACTTGAAGTGGGTATGGATCTGTTATATATTCTATTGATGGTGCTTTCCAACCTATGAACAACCTATTGCTCATCAGATCATATGACATCATTTACATCCACACAAACCACAATTTAAAACCGAGCATCTTATTACTTTTTGAGAAAAATCTGCATGTGATTTTGCTGTTGAAGTACACTATTCCCAGTCTGTGAACCAAGAAACAATTGTAGTAGATCTTGTTACAGGCAAGGCCTAACTTACAAATAAATGCTTTGACCCAGCAAATGACTGAAGTATAGTCTTTAAGTGTGCAAACAGTTTCATCCTGAAATTCAAATCTAGTAAAGACATTAGATACATTATTTATATTTATGATCATTGTGATTTTTTCCCCTGCTATATTTCTTTTATTTGTATTGTTGCTTTGTTTGCACTTTAGATTTGCTATCTTCTTGATCAAAATTTTGATAAATATTTCTCCCTTTCCCTTTCTATTTTTTCTGCGTCAAATCACTGTGTTGGGTGAAAGACAAGTAACAAAGATGGAAACAAAGTAGTATCAAATATTTCAAGGTTACTTTAACATCCTAACACATTCCAAGGTATTTGGTATGTTGAAATTTGCACTAGAATAAACAACTATGGCAGTTTTATTCAAGAGATTATTGTTATGAGGAGAAACAAAAAGAAGAAGGAAAGGGAAATAAAAGAAAATGTCTGGTCTACAACAACACTTTCTACTCTCTGTCTTTCACTTGTTATCTCTGACCCTTGTGGAGAAATCTTCCTCTGAAGTTTCTAGGCATTCTGTTTTAATTTTCACATTAAAGCAGTCCTATAGCAGTCACCGTAACAATAACAGTATCCACGAAGAACATTACTATACTGAGAAGAAATTAATTACTGCATCCTTTGAGATAGACAATAAAAAAAGTCATTGGATTTTATTTACTTTTTCAGCAGGAATTCAGATCTTGAACACCATACAGATGAAAAACTTGTTTCTTTTTTTTTTTTGGTTGACATCCATGTGATACAGACACTTTGCCTTGTGCTTTTAAAAGTATAGCCTCATTTGAGGAAGAGTTTCTAAAACAAATTACCAGAGTTATAGAGGGAGGTAAGAAAGAACAATATAATATATGGAAACGGGAAACTGTTCTTACACAGCCCACATAAATGATTTGCATCCAGCTTTTGTAATCTTACGCTTAGCATGGGATTCGCTAGGATAACCTTTTCATAAACATAATTGTAGATGGATATAAGACTGAGTCTCAGTTGCATATCAGCTACAAAAGCCAGAAAGAATTTGTACTTTTTTTCTGAAAACTTGAAATATCTGATATGACATAACAAAAATAAAGGTACTGACAAGGAGGGAAAATTGGTATATTTCAGAAATAATTTTAGTTACTGGAAATAACTGACCTTTTAGACATAAAAGCTAGTTAATTAAAAATAGCAAAAAGATATAGTAATTTCCATTCACCCTACTGTGGAAATGAGCACAGAATCCATTGTGGTATTGGTAAACAATGATATTTGTAGTACACAGACTCTTTTATTCAGGTCATTTTTTTTTAAATGTAGTTTATATGTACATTGCTGCAGTGAAAAGAATAGATGGATGCTGCAAATCAACATGCAGCAATATACAGGTTCCATATGTGTGTAAAAAATTGAGTGATATATTTCTTTAGGCTGAATAGGTAATTTTATTCACAATTTTACTGCCATCCCACTGTTTGACCCTCTATTTCTAAATACCATTATTAATCATATAATAATAAAACCTTCATACAGGCAATTCGATCTCAAGTTTGGGGAAAGTTATCTTGGCAGATTAATTTTTGCCCATCTGTGTTTCTGTGTGTAGGCTGTAAATATTGTCATTTTCATAAGGCTTTGCAAGAAAAGTTAAACTGCTTATTCATTTTCTTTCATTTAATATTGCTTTACGGTCCATTAAAACAGATTGCTAGTAGCTACTGAAGACCACTACTGTATTCTTTGTTTACTCAGTTGAACTGTCGCTGGTTTATAGATGCTATATTTTGTGAGACTGTCTTGTTACATATGTTAATCCAGGCTAGGATTTTTAAGGGACACAGAGGTGGCTAATTCCTATTAGTGTTATCTTCGTAATTTATTATCTAAGGCTTTCAGTCTTTACAGAACTACACAGTGAGATTTCAAATTTCAGGACTGCGTTGCAAGAACTACTTCTGGTTTTTTTTGTGTGATTGTTTTTTGGGGTTTTTTTTTTTGTTTTGTTTT
>VZRU01015470.1:4644-24039 GCA_013398155.1 Pedionomus torquatus | reverse complement strand
TTTTTTTTTTTTTTTTGTTTTGTTTTATTTTTCAAATCAGAAAAAGAGCCCAACTCAGCCTGCTTATATCCCAGTTCTGGTTTTAGTATGTCAAACATTGTTACAAGACTTAAAAGGAGATATATTTTTAATGCCTCGATGAGAGGGTCAGTCATACTCAGGAATCTTCAACAGAACATTGGTTGGTTTTCCAGCTTCATTAAAATGCTCGTGCTTCTTTTTTGCAACCAGATCAGTCCAGGCAATTATACAGTCCTTAATTTAGGCTGCCTCCCAATTTATGAGGGCATCATCTCATGGCTGTTCTAATAAGGATAACTGGGGCCTCTTTGCTTCTCTGTCATTACAAGAGAAGGTTTGCTTAGAGGAGTGCAAAATTAGAGGAGCATATGGTACAGCTACTGCTACTAGAGACAGCCTAGTAAGAAGTAGTGACAGACAAACAGGAAAAGAATTATATACTAAAACAACATGCTTTAGTACCGTAAGTATTTCAAAATGAGCAGAGGAATGTAATGTTGATGGGCCATTTCTCTAGAAGACAGCAATATTCCACCCTGTGTAATCAGCCATTTACCCTCCCTGTGAAGAGCAATTGCCAGGTAGTAGTAGGACTTCAGAGTTTAACAGTAATGTTAAATTTACTATCTTCTTATAGAAATACTATTTCAGTTGTACTGCATGACATATTCTCCAGCTAATTGCTGTCATGTGTTCCCTATAAATTATTCCACAGTAGGAATCAAAAATCCTACAGAAAACTGGCTATGACTTTTTGAACATATGTATTATGCTTGAGAAGTGAAACTTGTTAATATAGTAAGATCAAATCTTTCTGCAAAACTACTATTTTGGTAAAGATTTTACTGAAGACATTTCTTAAAATCAGGAGGAAATGCATGATAATTCAAAGGCAGACTCACCCACTGCGGAAGGGATCTGTAGCAGGAAGAATACCTTGTTGGGGTACAGATCCTGGTTCTCTCTGATTTGGAATAGAGACTTCTATCTGAATGTTGTCACACTGCATTTGCCTCAGGGCAGTATAGTTCAGATGAAGTTTCAAAAGGTGGCTATTAGTCCATGACTGAGGATAGGGCTGGACTTCTTTTCTGTCCTGCTCCTGTGAACCTAATCTGTGTGAGCTCTGGTGCTCATCTAAATTCTTGGAGAGCCTGCTACTCTTCCTAAGCTAGAAGAAAAAGACATTAAAAATATATATCATTATTTAGCTGAGTGGGTTTATTGAGAATCTAGGCAAGCAGCAGAGATATTGGAAAGTAAAAAGAGACAGTTCAGGCCTGGGAGGGTTGGGAAGATGGATTTTGCCTTTGGCAGCAGCAGATCATTAGATTGAAAGTAAGGTATCATAAGAAAATCTGTGGATTTGCTCTTTTGTGTAGTATCTCCTATTACCATGGCCCCATTTTATATAAAAAAAACCCTAATAATTTGGTTGGAGAGCTTGTAATTCTTAAAAAGGAGTGGTTATGACATTAATCAGACAAGTACAATAACTTAGTTGATAGGTCTTGTTTTTATGACTTTTAAAATTATCTCAGTTCTGTTCCAAAAAACACTTGTGTGTATTTCAGATGTATTCTTCCTTAATATTTTCAGTGATGGGCCAGTCTAATGCAGGAAAATATAATTATCCGAGCTAGTTGAATGATTTTGGCCAATAAATAGGTTTGAATCTCGGTAAAATGCCATAAGACTGGTACGTAATATGGCATCAGTTTCTCTCATTCCTTCACTCCAAATTCACAACTGTGCTTCTGTATGAAGCTTTGTTTTTTCTGTCTTGTTTTTCTGTCACATTTCTACTTTTCAGTGTATCCTTTCCAGATAAGTTTTGCATCTGCACCTTTGTTTTGTTTGTTCTAAAAAAAAATTGAGATTCATTTATGGTAACACCTAGAATGGCACTTGTTTATATGAGAATGCTGACTGACATTACTTTTTCTGATTCTTCTTAAATATAATAGAAGGGGGATTTTTTCCTTTCACTTATACCATTCTTCTCAGTGTCAACACAGGACAATTTTGGTGAGGTGGTTACAGAAGCAAAGCCACGTTACTGAAGGACTAGAACAGAGGACTTTGAACTAAGTTACTTGTGGAGGAATAAATGATTGAAGTAAAATGACCCTCCTGTTAGTCTAACTACATCTGCTGGAGACTTTTGTCACTCTGCCTGTTGGTGCTAGTGTGAATGTATCAGCCAGAGTAAATGAGTACAGCCCAGTATGGTAAACAGTCTATCAAGAGATTTAAGCCTAGATGAGATGCTGGGGCTGGCTGATAGCAATGGATGCTGAAATCAAGTTGAACTCTTCATTGTGGAAGGATGGGCTCTTTCACTTGTTGTCCCCCATGGGGATTTGTACTGATCCCTGCTCCGTTGTATGCGGTGAACTAGATACTGTATAGATTGCATTTTACTGATTTGTTTTTGTTTTAATATTTATGAGCCACATTATGCTCTGAAATGCGTGACCACTTCTTTCACTGAAACACATACAGATATAGAAAATATTTTGGGACAAAGTGTTTTAACTCAAAACTCACAATCTCAAGTATGAATCTTTTACTTTGCATTGCCTGTTTAATTTTCTGCTTTGGTAATATTTTTATGTGCAGGTCACAGTGGTGTGAGTAACCTGCGAAACATAAGGCAAATAGAGTATTTGACACCTGGAGATTTGTTAGAAAAAGGATTAAATGGTTTGGGCCTCTTCCTTTTAGGTCGTAATCTCATCATTTGGGTGAAGGAAAAAAAAACGTAAAAAGAATTGTCATTTTTGCATACTATATTTGGAAGTTTATCTTAAAACATAATGGAAAATGTGGTGTAAGAGAAATAGTGCAACAGTGTTTGGATTGATAGGAAATCAATATTCAACTGATGAAGAGAAACCAATTTCTCAGCAGCCACAGAATCAACATGCTTAAAAGCCCATTATGGCTATTGTAAACCAGTTAACATAAGTTATAAAAGAGCTAATCCCCTTGAAGCCTAATGTTACTATATATAATGATGTTTTTTTAATGTGGACCGCTTCTGGTCAGGTAATTAAAATAAATAATAAACCACTAGTTAATTGTCCATAGTGGCCACTAATGCAGGGATTTCCACTTTAATAATTAATAACATGCTCCTTGCTCGTCATTCTGAACATTTGTTCCTTCATGCTGATTACCTCTTTCACTTTTCTGCATTTTTGATAGCACAAGTTTTCACTAATCTCTTACTTCATTTGACATTATCTTCATACTATGGTGCTATTGCTTGTCCACCTCTTCCAGTGAAATAATTGCTATTGCTGCCTTTTCTTCATATTCACAGATAGTTGTCACAACTTTTTCTGGCAGGTAATTACCAGAGATATGTCACTGGATGTCTCTTCTTTTTCAGTGTTGTGTTTTTTAAGGAGTTCTCCATAATAAAAATTTTTATTTGTAGACTTTACTGGGTCCTATATAGACCTCCAAGACTGTGATTCACAGCCTGTGTGCTGGAAATTTCCACTGGGCTGCTCTTGAACTTCTCTACAAAGCCAGAGGGCTGAGACAAGGGAATATAATTTATAACACTACAAAATGAGAAGGTTCTTTTTACTAATTTAATCCAGAAGTGTTAAGTGCTGTGTTTACTAGTGCAGACCACTGCATGTTACTGTGAAAGTGGTTGCAGCTAACAGAGTGAAGGAGAGGAAAACTTTCCCTCTTTTTATGTTTTCATAAATAACAAAACCAATCTCTGATTCTGTATTTTTTGTTTCTGGCTTTCCCCTGGCTTTTTCTGTCTGTGTAGTAAAGCTATGTGTACACTGATTGTAGGAGACAAAAAGCTTGTGTAACCTTTGTAGTGGCAACATTTGTGTCTTGGAGGGTGTCCTGTTCGTTTTCGTTTGTTTCTTGAGGTTGTTTTTTGCTACAGGTTGCAGATGCTTCACATTCTTGGATACTATTAGAGATTAGAGGAGTAGGAAAACACTTCATATGCTTTCTTGATGACATGGTGTGAAGAAAGTGAAGAGTCCCAAAGCTTCGCTAACACAGGGTTACCAAATGACCTTTCTAGTGGCCTGGAATATCAAGACTGTAAAGGGGTCCTTAATGTGAAACATTTCTCATGGCTGAGTCATTTAATGAGGACATTGTTCTTTAGGAATGTCAGCTTTAGCAGAATTTATGTCTTCATGCATGTTTTGACCTTCTGAGCTGTGCTGGTACAACTGTTTGTGCAGCTATATTTGAAAACAGATATGGGAAAGATTTGAGTTTAATAGGAAACAAACCAAAGAAAAAGGTTATCTGAGATCTATTATATATTTATTTTCATTGCACAGCCACAGAAATTGACAAGAAGTAAGAATATACTTTGTTGGATGGGGATTGAAGTAATTTGCACAGGTGCTGCAGCTAAAACAAAAGCTAGTAAAAATACAGGTTTTGATCATTAAGAAGGCGTCATGCAGTATGTGCTCTGATGATCCTATATGCCTTTTGGTTTACCTTTGGTGGAGTGATGTTCCACTCTTCACAACTATGTGTGAGTAGCTTTGCATAGTCCTTATGGAAAAGACACAGATAAAAGCTTGTTATACATGTTGAATAGTTTCTACATGTATTGTTGGTGCTACTGATCATTCATACTACAGCACCTTTGTGCCAGCACCCTTTGTTTACAGCAGGGCAAAACCCCCCAATAATTTATCCGTTACTTTTGTTACTGCTTAAGCTACAGAAAAGAAGGGAGAGAGAGAAAAGGAAAGCTTTTACCTACAAGAATTTGGACTATTAAACACAGGGGCTTGTGTCATCATTTTATTTAATAAAACCCTCAATTTTTCAAAAATTACTATTGCAATTTGCTTCTCTGATCTGAAAGCTGACTTCTGAAAGGAGATGTAACTGTGTTATCAATTGACAGGTTCAAACATGAAAAATAAGATAATGAACGTTGCAAAAAGTAAATGAAGCATACATAATACACCCAAGATTATATATAATTTTGTTAAATTAATATACCATGACTTAAAGGTACCAGAAATACTGTGAAATATCTTGATGAAATGGAAAAAGAAAATGTTTCATACTAATGCCATTCTAATGGAAAACCACTTAGAGCAAATAACTGTAATTTGCATTCTGATCCCTGTTCTGTGAAGGGGCTTATCAGAAAGAAATACTCCATTACTTCTCTATGAAAGTTCTAATTTTGAATTAAAAAATATTTTTCAGGTGGATTGTTAGGATGAATTCTGTCCTTTAAAAGTTTGTCTCCCTTATCAGAGTGCAACTTGCAAAAATGCATTTTAAACAATTTCATTCTGTACATGACAGGCTAATTTTTGTGTTCGGGTGTAATTATTTATACTTGTAAGATTCTTGTCCATTATTTTCCTTTTTGCACACACAGACTCTAAATTACTTTAGGAACAACCTTGCTCTGTTCAGAGAAGATTTTTGTAAGACATTTTTTTTTAAAAAATCTGGCTCTAAAAGTATGTTATTGAAAATAAAGTGTGGAGAAACATATTGGTGGAAACAATACTACAGTTGATAAGATTTAATAATTACCTATTTTTCATTTAAGAGGACATTAGAAATATATGTGGTTCGGGTCTTTCATAGACTTTAAGTCACAGAATTTCCATTCAGTTTTGTCTTATGAAATAACGCAGAGATAATTCTCTCTCCTTTTGTTGTTGTTGTCGGCTTTTTTGGTTTTGGCAGGTTTGTTTGTTTTTTAAATGACTATTGCTTTTGGACAAGGGAATTTCTGAATGGTAAGAAGGTGAAAATTTAGATAGGTCTGATTTGCAAATTATGTTGACCTTAAGAAAACTGCAGATGAGCACCCAAAATGATTGAAGTAACTATAATTCTTAGTGCCAGGGATGTGCAAAAGGGAGCTGTGCTACTCTTTTAGAATCGAATGGGAGCTTAATGCATCCTGATGTAGCTGTCCTGTACCCCTGGCAAATCCATGCCTGACCCTAGAGAGGTAAAGGAAGATATGGAGTTACTGCATTGTTGTAAAAACATCTGAAACTTAATGAAGCAGGGATAATTCATTACGGATTGACTATGACATGGAACATTTTAAGATTTATGTACCATACTGCATGAGCAACCACAAGTAGTTTTCGTTGTAGCTGCTGTTATTTTTGAGGAGCTGAAAACCTGCTGTGCTCATCTAAGAGCAAGGGCTTGATGTTACCATCTCTTGTTTTGACAGAAATCATGGCTTAAACAAGTTTTTACATTTGGAAGTAATGAAATGGTGGATAATCACTAAAAATGAAAGTGAGAAATAAACCTGTTTAATTTCACTAATTATTGGTATGCAGCAGTGGAATATAGCAATTGATACTTGCTTTGATCTTACAGCATAAAATAATGTTGTTGATTTGTTTACTTTAATGTCTAGCCTATTTGTGATGAAATAAATCTTACCTGCTCTGTCTAAAATAAAATATGGTTCAGCCAGTGCATAAAATATTTTAAATGCTTGACTTCTGTTGATAGCACTGTAATGAGGCTGGAAATGTACTTATCTGTTGGCATCGTAGAAAGCCTAAGTATAGCTGTCAGGGTACCAGCAATTGCTTTGGAAAACAGATTTCTGAAAGGTTTAGGGCTCTGGTGAATGCTGAATCATTTCTACTTTCTCTCTGAATTATTGCCAGAAAATTCACCAGAGTAGCCAAGTGGCCTGTTTTATAATAGGAGGAACCTGGGGCTTAGCATAGCATGAACTTTTTTGTATCAAATTAATGACTTTTGTACAGCATGCTCATTTGGGAGAAGTTGTATAATATGGACTAAGCAAATGCAAGGAACTAAACGTGTTCTAAATTAATAACCATAAATCGGTCTCGGACTTAGAAGAGAGGGAGGAGAAACAGCAGTAGCAGTGGACAGATGAATTACAAACTCTTCAATACAACAGTTTGAAACAGTTTCTTTGAGAAGCCAAATTTAGATGCATATCATTTAGTGTCTCATGTGAGGGTCACAAAATTTACCAGAGCCTTTGTCAGCAACTAGGAAGAAAAGTCATATGGTTTGAAAGACAATTCATACTGCAATGACAACTTCTTGCAGAAATGACTGAAGTTGTTTAAAATACAGTCTGGAATGAATGTCACCAGGACTAAAATACGTGTGCATCCTTGAACCAACCGATTATCTTTAAATATGTAAATTTGTGTGGAAGACCAATTTGGAACATCTGTGAGCGATTTAATAAGTGCCTGAGTTTCAGTAAATACTATGTTTACTTTTTCTGTAATTTAGTAAAGACCCTGCTGTTACCTATTTTGTTATAATAGCCAACACCAGTTTTTATTTCCATCTTCAGCAGTGAAGATGCAATTAATCAAATGCTTGACCTTGCATAACATAGACTATCACAATAAATAAAGTACCAATTAAATTGTTACTTAGAAGATCTGAAATAAATTAATGGAATATTAATTGACAATTGTGACATCATTTTGCTTGAGGGACAGATCTTTTCTCCTGAGAATGTCTATACTGAGTTAAGAAATCCGGGAACTCAAGTAAATGCAATAGATCATTTATTAAAAAAAATTAGCTGAATTGCCCCTTTACAAATAAAATCACCTTTTTATTGTGATGTTTATTACTCATAGGTGAGACTTTTGGGGGGGGGTCATTTATTCCTGTGCTCTTCCAAGATTGAGTATTAAAATCCTGTTTTTCATATTTACTTTTACACTTGGTATAGTTCAATATCTAGGCTTTGGAAAAATTGGATTGGGCTGAGCTTTATTCACTTCTAAATACTAGCCTACTAGTGACATTTCAGTAATACAGGATGTTTCTCTTAGCTTCTGTGTACAATCTGGGCTGTGAATAACATCCTTCTTTTCCCTTGGCCCAGGAAGCATCTCACAATTGCAGCCTTTGCTTTCAGATATCTTAGATCATTCTTCCCACTCAGATTCTGGGCCTTTATAATCAACTGAATTCATTAGTAAATCACACCAGGCACTCTAGCCAAATGTGAGGATAGCATTTTCAACAGTATAGAGCTGGACTGAATGATCCACTTAAGAAAGAATGATTGGGTTTGATTTCCTCTTTCTGTCTAGTTTTGGAAGTGCTTCTCTATTATTTTTTCTGTCAAAACCAATATTTAAAATTCCCTTTTAGTTTGGCCTAAAACTCATCCAGCAGAAAGGATTAAGGTTTTTGGATCCCTAGTAGTGTGCTTTGAATTGTTCTTGACTGGAGGTGCCAGGTTTTAGTAAAACTCTACCATGCAACACGTGCCAATACTGTTGTTTTCAAGACAAACTCTTGTTAAAAGTTATGCAGTGAAGCAGTATGAATTATTGACAGACTAAACCCTTGTCTGTCACATGCTACCTGCTCCAGGTGCCTATATCTGTAGATGTAGTAGACTGGATCGATTCCCCTTTTTGCTCCCCCTGTCTGCCTTCATCTCCAAATGCAATTGATCACTGCCCAGCCACCATCTTCACCGTGTGTCCCTCCAGTACCTTGTGCTCTGTTTGTCACCTTTAGCTGACACTATTGATTGATATTTTTCTCAGTCTGTCTTTTAATAGCTTGAACAGTATACAGACCCATGGAGAGCTTAAAAAAGTCAAAAGGAAAGAACTCCTTTCTTTCATTCTCCACCCTCAAAACACACTTAAATGTGTGTGTGTGTGTTCTTGCTTCAGACAGATGTTGTTTCTCCTTGACTTACCTCATTTCCTGGGAAAAACCCAACAGAATCTCAAATATTAACAGTGGCAGCTTGCAGCATTGTGTTTCTTCTGTAAGCCTATGGGGCATACCTTAGGGACTTTGTGTTCCCTTCCAAGTGAGGCTTAGTGTGGTGCTTATTCCCTAGAGCCTGAATTGCTATTTAGTGAACAACCTCGCTGCAGCTGTAAAGAGGAAAAAAGTCTTGTACTGAGGGAGACTGGGGATTTTTTGAGCTTGTAACTTTTTTAAATCTCACCCACTGTTCTGAAGATAAGAAAGACGATTAGGAAATCTGGAAGGAAAGGTGAAGTCTTGGATTTTGTCATATGTACCCATCAATGCTCTATCCTCTTTCATGTTATCTAGAGGCTGACATCAAAATGGCAACTAATTAAAAGTAAAAATGCTAGCGTCTTTTGAACATGAGTCACTCTTCAGAGATGAGAGAGGTGGCTGCCCTCAATATTTTCTTAGCTGCTTACTTTTAACTCTTAAGCCTGCTTGAAGTATGTTTGTGTTGTAAGTTAGTATTTTTACACAGATTTATTCTCAAATAAAGTACATCACTAATTAGCTCACTTGCAGTGTTAGCTGAGGTGCTTTTTGCCTCCTCCCTTTCCAGAATCTATAATTTTTCCTTATTCCTAGAAAATATGACAAAATTCATGTGAATGTAATGGTAAGAAAAAAATAAAAAAATCAAAACCCAACCTGGATTCTGATTCTCAGCTGATGTGGGTTCTCAACAGAGGCTTGGTTTTGACTTTTTCTTTATAATCTCATCATTAATATCCCTGTAGTTTTTTGATATATGATACCTAACTGGTGCTGTTACTTGCTCATAAGAGGAAAAATGTGTCAAATCTGAAATTAAGACAGAAAGTCCCCTTTAGTATATGTTGATACAGAAGTTGGGATACTCTACTTGCTTCTATAGGACCATTTCTCACTTAGATGAATTTATTTGAAATAGATCATCTGTTTCCCATAATACATATTTCTGTCATTTTTATGTCATATGAAAGGTGATTGCTTTATCTCCACATTTTATTTCTCCCCGTCCTGTGTGTGTGTATATGGCTCTGTTGCTACTGGCCTGATCATACACATAGCTTCATTCAGTACTTTTCAGATGACTTCTACGCATCAGGAGCTTCAGTCTTTATGGAAATTAAAGGTGAAGCAGTCCCGTACACTCACTCTTGCTAGTACACGTTGTTTACCAGTATGAATCTTCATAGTATTTGTCCAGGTTATTTTTTGATTAAAAGGGAGAGTTAAGTGCATTGGAGAACATTCAAAAGCTAAAGAGAATTCTTGTTCGCATCTGTTTCATGATATCTATTACAACCATACTCTCCTTTATTCCTCCTAACTCCTAATTACTCTTCTTTCCTGGTGCTTTAAAATATTTGTAAACAATCTTCTTCCTCTCTCACTTCCCTGTTCTCCTTATAAGTATGGTGCCAAGCCATATGTGTGTATTTGCTTTCTAATTATCCTTCATAATGAAGTCTAAGTTGAATTTCTATAAATTTTGCAATTTTCTGGTTTCTCTGATTTACCAATTTCTTTGCACTAATGAGATAGAATATAATTAAGTTTAGAGTGCACTTATTCACAGTAGAAAAATGTAGAGAAAACAAATAATGTTGTTTTTTATTGCACTCTACCTTTACAGTACAAAACCGCCTTTCAGATTTTTGAAGCTTTATTATTTGTCTATTTTGCTACTTTGCACATGGGTCTTTACCAATGAATCTCATCTTGTTCATCCAGACATATTTTGAATCTAGTTTCTGTTATTTCAGCATTGATCTTTCATCATTCTTGAACCTTAAACCTCCCGGGTGCATCAGGGCCAATCCAAGCACTCACGCATCATGAAATAAAAGGAACCTAAACTATTACCCTTTAGTCTGCTCTTACATTGGGTTGTCATCTGAGCAACAGATTCAGGTTTTCCTCCCACAACCGTAAGAAACTTTGCATTGCTTTTAGATAAAAGCTGGTTTGGCCTAGAATCAAATTCTACAGCTCATTGTTTAGTTATTGAACCACTGTGATGGACACGCTGATGGATTTAATGTAACAGTGATGCATTTCTAGGCTAGTCAAAAGTCTTTAGAATATAGTCTTCTTGTAGTGGTTAACTGAAAATGGATTGAAATCTAGCAGAAACTACAGTGCTATTTACAGTTTCAATAAAGAAAATAATGCCTTGTGTAAACTCTAGCAATTATCTTGTATATTTTATTTAAAAAAAATAATCCTATTTAGTGCGTGTTAACTAAGCAGCAAGTAGTCAAGCCTGGATAGTTAAAATTATCAAGTGAAATGTGTAGATCCCAATTCAGTTGCAGTGGCTCAGAAGGAACTTGTCTGTACTGAAAAGAAAAAAGAGCAAATAAAAATGCTTTTATAAGAAAACAGTATTTAAGAAATATATTGATCCTAGTACTCTGCTAGACATCCTTTGTTTTAAGATTTCTGCTAAATACAACTGCTGCTTAATGAAAGGGAAGACAAAATGCTTTTTGGGTGTCCAATTAAACAACTGTTTACCATTCTACGGAAAAAAAGAAATAAAATTTGTCTTCTATATAGCAGTTGGCTTTTAACTGCAGGCATGGAATTACTGTGATTTAGAAATAGGAACATGGGAGAGAAATCTTTCTTAAAGGAGAAGCCAAATTGTTTCATTCCTTTTCATATTTTGGAATTATTCTGGTTTAGATACTTTGGTATTGAGGGTTATGTTCTTTTTTTTTTAATTTCTTTTTTTACCTCCTTAACTCCTTAATACCTCTTCATCATACATGCTTTGCTCATTTTCTTCCAAGCTGTATTTCTGTAGTCAAGATGGGGGCACCCCATATCAGTGATGATAGTAGAGGGCTGGAATAGAATTTAGGCATTTTCTCTAAAGGAGGGATTACAGTATGATATCTAAAAAAAAATGGTTGTGCTCTAGATGAAGATACTGTCTGTGAACTGACTGGAAAATTTCCTTTGAGGCAAGGTCCAGGGAATGTATATGGCTCCCATGTTCACATGAGAGATGTGTGCCAGCTGCAGATATCCCACTGGATGATTCTTTTGCAAATCTGTCTTCATATCATCATTGAGCTTTTGGGTTTTTGCCCTAGTTTTCTCGGAAGGAAAATTAGAAGCAAGAGCTCAAGCATATGGTTAGATAAGAGAGAATCTGCAAAGAGGAAAATCATGGGAAATCAGGATTAAAAAATTCTACTGCTGAAGAAACTTTGATTCTTTTTGTTTTGTTTGATCCTTAATTTTAGTTGGTTGGAATACATTCAGCTAACAGTTAAATTTTCAGTACCTACCTGGGCATGTTGAACACTTGATGAGAAATCAATGGATGTGAGAATATGGGGATGTAGTGATGCCTTTACATGCAGAGAGCAGAATGGCAAGACCAGAGGAAGAGATTTTCCAGAAACAAAAGAGAAAATAAATGGTGAACATCTGGTTTAGTGCGAATTGCAAATCACTTTAATCTGTGTTCTAATATACTTTAACTGATGAAGAAGAAAGAATATTTATTTTAGGACTTGTCTGTAATCTCAATTCTTTGATTATTAAAAATCTCATTTTAGAAAGAGAGTGGGTTTTGTGAATTAGTAGTTCTTGTCCTTCTATGGCTTTAGCTCTTGTAACACAAACCAAAAGGCTTAATAACATTTTGACTTTACACTATGGGGTGAAATTTTGAATGAAAGACAATTCTGTTATCATCTTCAACAGAGCAATGAACCATTTAAAACTTATTTATTCTTTATATTGAATTGTGCAATAATTCATCACCTGTGGATTTGTGTAAAAGTATACGGATTTATGAGTATGTATAAATATTAAGATGTTGCATCCTCTTGGTACTACTTCTCAGCTGTCTGGAATGAAACTGAAATTTGCACCCTCTTCATGCCAGCTGGCATTGTGACTTCTCTGCTTTATCCTTTATTAGGATGTTTTCCCATTTGTTTGATGTATTGAGGCTCTCAGATGAAGTAAGCAAACAAAGGATTCAAAGAGCTAGCTATAACAGTGCTCCTACAGTACTTCTGTTTTCTATTTGGCATTGCTACATGATGGATATACGAATGTTATCAAAACAGTGTCTTGAGTGATTTTTAGATATGTCAGTCTGAGCGGGAACAAGAAATTTACCCAATGTGAATCATATTATGCTTTATTTCTTCAGCTGAATTTAAATTCATATCCTCTTAGAATTTTACAATTTATTTAGGCTAATTTTGATCAACCCAAGTTTTTTTTTATCAGAATAAATTAATTAAAATATTATCATCCAATATAAAAAGTCAAACTTTAGGCCCCAGCTATGTTATTTACCTTTATTAAAATCTGAAATTTATCTTTCCGTTTGCTTTATGTAAACATTTGTGACAAAATAAAAAGTGTTTCTTAATAAGGATAGAGCTGAACGATTTTCCCATTCTGTGAACATTTCATAGATTTAAAAACTTTTCCTGATCTGTTCAAGGGTGAACTTGACTCCATTCCGAATTTTCCATAAAAACCTCCTCTTGAGACAGGAATGCTTGGGACCAGGAGGTTACTTATTCTGTGAGGTAGGTAGCAGTGATCCTGCCAGAGCTATTTCATAGCTGGCTGAGCATTGTGCCACAGAGGATTTCTCTTTCTAGTCAGCTCCACTCATCTGCTATAAGAAACTGGAGTTCAGGTCCTGAGGTTAAACAGGACTGAATATGGTTTGGATACTAGGCTTTCTCCATCTGTTAAGATGCCCTTTAAAATGGATCTAATTCCTGTTTTGCATTTAGTATTTCTCCTTGTTTGACTAGACATCCCATTCTGAATCCAAGGAATTACTTTCAACAAAAATGTCATCAACAATTTTTCTATTAATTGAATTATTCTATTAAAATTATTTTACTGGAAAATAGCTTACCATAACTGTTGTCTTCAGAGGTTAATTTTGGCATATGGTAAATGTCATTTAGTTTAAACATATAGTGTAAACTTCCCCCCTATTTAATTATTTCAAAAATTGGATTTATTTTTTCTTTTGTTTTTCTTTTTCCTTTTCAAGCTTCTGTGGTTTGGTGGCAGTTCTTCCACACTGCTGGCTGTACAGAATATTCAGGTACAGTGAGTCTGTATCCACTGAAGTGCAGATCATCTCACCCTGGGGCTTAATCTGCAGTTTTGCAATCTGTCTGGTGGGGAGGTGTGACAGCAGATAATTACAGTTACTCAGGTGCAAACCACAGAACAAGTTATGGCTCAGTCATGACTATTTTCTTGATCCTTTTTATGGTGGAAACCGAAAAAGGGAAGGAAGTTAATTCACACCAACTGACTTGTCTTCTATCGTCTCCTGGCTGACTGTACCAGAGCTTCTCCTATGTTTTCCCTTAGTCCAATCTTTCACCTTGTGTTTGTTAATTCAAGTGACAAATATTCTCTCTCCTCCCTTCAAAGTCAAAAAGCAAAGTGTAGAGCTCAGCTGTTCCTATTCCCTGATACTGCTGCATAAGACCCAATACATTCCAATTCTGAGTTCATTTACTGTTAAGAAATGCTTAGGAAAAAAAAGCAACCGACAAACAAACCCAAACAAACCACCCCAACCTTTCTCTGTTAAAAAGAGTAATCAGTAGGGTGAAGATTATGGACAAGATTACTGGATACACTGTAAGTGTTGACAAGGAAAATGTAGCTAAATTGCAGAGTATAGAAGTTTAGACTGAACTTAGTGTAATGCAAAAGGTAAATAAGGTACAGAATTATAGTGAATATGCATAGAGTCTGTGTATTTAAGCTCAGCTGCTGCTAACTTCTTAAAACTAAGAGTGGCAGCATTAAAATCAGCATCTTGACTGACAGCTATGTTTCTATTTTTATATTTTCCCTAGAAACAGCAGAAATATACAGTTTAATAAGCATCTTCTGATTAAACACTCACTGAATGCCTGTCTGCTGTGATGTGGGGCTAGACTGAGCAGCAAGCAGACATACTCCTGATAATGCCTTCTTATGTTTGAAATGATTCATACATGGGATTCATAAGGCTGAGCCTGCCGGTGTGAGCATATTTGTAAAGACATGTTTTAGAATAGTAAGAGGGCTTGGTTGATCTCCTAGTCAGAGTCTCCAAGAGGAAATCCATTCTGGAATATGCTCTTACAGTGCAAGGACAAAGTCTCAAGGATGTCCTGCAGCATAGTATGCTATGCTACACTATTTACTACAACTCTGTACATACCCATTTAATTCATTTGTGCCAGCCCTGTCTCTTTAAGTGGAGCAGTTCAAAGATTCTGAATATAAACCTCTTTTGTGCAGTGTTATTTAAACAGTCCCTCCTGCAATAGAGACTTAACAGTTGTCAGTGATGTTAGAATTAATGTAATTCTTGGTGCCAGGGATGTGCAAGCATAAGTTGTGCTACTCTTTTAGAATCGAATGAGAGCTTAATGCATCCTCACATAGTTGTCCTGTGCCCCTGGCAAATCCATACCTGATGGTAAAGAGGTAAAGGAAGATACAGAATTCCTGCATTGTTGTAAAAACACTCACAGAAGCACATACTTTAAAAAATATTTAAGCAAACAAACAAAAAATTCACGAAGATGTAAATTTTAAAGGTAACTTTTTTTTTGAGAGAGAGAATCTGTCATAAAATTTAGTCCAGGTTCTGTATACCTTAATCAGACTGCTGAGTATTTGTTTATTTCTGTAATCAAATTGTCTTAAATTTTTACTTCATGTTGACATGAGATTCCTGAGCTGTACCTGATAGAAAATACTCACCTTCCCATATGCTTGAAAGTCTGGTCATTTGAGGGGGCAGAGGGGCAGTCAGTAGGGGCAGCAGGAAGAAAGTCTGCATTGCTTGCCTGTGGAACAAAATGTTATTGTCTAAGTTATGGGGGGAGAAAAGGCAGTAACCTAAATTAATTGGAGTAAGGTAAAATTCTGAAAGTTTGTACTTTTCATGTAAGTTAGCCATCTGTACTGCAAAGGATGTTTGATTGCATCTGAATTTTTGCTGGAAAACATCTGCCTGCCTTTATATTTTACTCCTGGCAAATGAACCTCAGTTAAATTTGCAAAGCTTTTTCCTTGTTTAGACAATTTCAGTATTACAATCTTCTTGCATGACCTGAAGTTAGGCTGAACACATTACACAATTTCTTAAGTAACTGGCAAATTTTAAGGCAGACAAAATCATTGCTGGTGATGCTGTTAATGTTGTATTTCTGTGTTATATCTGACTAGATTAAATTTTTGATGGAAACTTTTTCACTATTTAATTTTGAGTAACCTTGCAACCAAGATGAGACTATTAAGTGAAATTTCTATGTGAATACGTCCGTGGGAACACTGTCTTTTCTCAACCATTCTTGGGAATAATACTGCCTTCTTTCTATTCTGAAAAGCTGGGTGAGGCTCTACTACTGCTAGTCAGGAGAACATTTTATCCTTTAACATCAACTCTGAAAGTACTGATTCCAAATGAAGCTGTAGCAAAGCCAGCTGGAGACGTGATAAAATGAAGTTCTATCAATTTTTAACATTTTCCCTTGTTTTGTGGTATCATCTTCAAAATAATCTTGCCCTCAAGATAGTACTGTACACACTCTTGATTTTGCCTTACATACAACTTACCTATGAGAAAAAGTCATCCTATTTCTCTACTGTTTTATTGCATATAAATATTTTTGCTCCCAGATATATCAGATTACCTAACTCTGTACTTCCAACTCCAGTTTGGTGACAAACATATGCCCAAAATCCTAGTGCTCTAAGAATTCTCTTGGGCTTCTTTGAATTGCACACAGTTAATTACACCATTGGCCTATATTAGCTTCAAAAAAGCAATGGCCCAGGAGCAATTACAACACTAACTTTTAACAGGTTAATAAATTTGCAATGGCACAATCGATAACTGCACTTTCACATATTATGTAATGTATTAAGTGAATTGAAAGTGTTTTTCAGTTAATAAAAGTTGAGTAAAGCAAGCTTTTATCCATTAAATGACCAGCTAATTCTTGGAGTAAAACATACTAGATGCTGCAAAAGAAGTATTGAATTAAAAGGTTGTTTTAAAGTTCAGTTTGGTTAAATCTCTACTTAAAGGAGCACTTAATTGGTCGTATGATAATACTTCCCTAAAAAGATAACAATCTCCTTTCAACCTGCCACAATAGAAATACATGAGTCACTTTTTTATTTACATCTAGATAAGGCAAATTTACTAAACTATTAAGTTGAAATATATGATCTGATGACATTAAAACACCATTTATGTTTTCATAAAACCATCATGTCAAAGAATAAAAGAACTATTTTTTCTGACTAAAAAAAATTCCATCTTTTTTGGAAACCTCTTTTTGAAATGATGAAAATCAGATGTCTTAAAGGAAACAGAAGCCTCTTGTTTCTAATCGCCAGAATATGCTAAACTGGACATTTCTTTAATATTTTCCAGAGCATTGTCCTGTAGCTAGAATGATGGAGAACTAATTTTTTGTAATTTTAATGAATTTAAACCCAACTGCCAGTATTTGTTATTCATTATATATACACATAGTAGTATGTAACTGTATTTTTCCATACAATATATCTGTGTACTTTTCGACACAGAATTGGGCCAGAAAGGGCAGTTGCAAAAGTGCTGGTAATTGTCATTTTTCTATGAAGTCAGATACTGCAACCCAGTGTACACATACTGCAGTTACTGCAAACCTGAGAGTGCTCTGTATCTATTAGAATTTTCTTTGCCTGTGCCAAATAGAATTTGCAAATCCGCAAATTTTTGCAAATTATTGCAAATCCCCGCCCCCCCCACCCCAAGGCAAAGGAAAAGAGAAGTGATTATTTCATAATCCCTCATTGAGTGTAGAGTGATAAATGTACGTGCAATTAAACGTGAATGTTCTATTTAATTGTGTAATAGTAAGGTAGTTTTGGAGATTGAATGTTTTAGACTACACTTACTTCAGAAGACTGTCAGATGGGAAGGTAGCATGACAATGGAGGCAATCACGGTACGTGTGCTGACTGATCAAAGTCGGGTATAAGTCAATTTGAATTCCATAAAGCCTCACTTCATAAAATGTTTTGGGGTTTCATGAAATTACATCTTAAAAATTCAGCCTTACAAGCAGGATAACTGGTATTCAGTTCCACTTTGAATGTAGTATTTTTCCAATAACAATTTATTTGACAGAGGTATTGATAGTAGGCCTGACTTTGCAACTGTAGTAAAATACCAGCATTCTTGTTTCATCTTTCTAAAGAATTTTATACTGGGTGCACACTGCATGACTGTTTCTTAATTGTTAATGGACCCAAGGGCCAGAATGGTTGCAGTTGCATTAAAATGAATCCATACTCACCTTATTGAAGGCAAAAGGGCAGACTGGGTTGTTGCTGGACAGCACTTCCCTGTGTCTCAGGACAAAGGTATGACTAGTTTACTCCAAAACACTTCTACGTTTAATCCCCAGGGAAATTAATTACTGAATGACCCTGGGTGAGGAGATGGTAAAGACATGATTTTCTACAATATCCTACTGAATTCCTTCAATTTACAGGCAAGTTTTAAGCATACACACATAAAGAATCCTGCAAAGGGAACAAAGGTTGACTGTTGTGAGAAAAATAGTTGAAAGGCAGAGATAGAGCTGGCCTCATTCATCCTTACGTTGTGTGTGCTGCACTATCATGTTTCTCATCAACTGTCTATGTGAGAAGAGGTTGGAATCTGAATCAGTCATTGAATCAGAAACTTAGTAAGGTTTGATAAATCGTTGGCAATACTTTGTATGATATGTTCACACTTATAGTGATTAACAGTAAGAGTGTCTTAGTTATCTTTGCACTGTACGTTAATATGCACATCTTTTCTTTCATATGGAGATACACCGAAGATAGCAAAGCCTAGGGTTCATGCAGTTCTAGAGTTTTTAAGTACTGTCCCAAATTATACTGGTGGTAAATGTACTCATCATATAAACATTTAATGCGGATCCCTTGTGACTGAAGCTCAACTAGAGGATTTTCTACAGGAGAAGTTATAGTTTTCAACTCTTAGTGATGCAAGGAGAAGAGTAGCAAAACCTCCACCTTGAACTTCTGGAGGGCAGACTTTGGCCTGTTCAGAACACTGGTTGAGAGAGTCCCTTGGGAGATAATCCTGAAGGGCAAAGGGTTCCAGGAAGACTGGATGTTCTTCAAGAAGGAAATCTTAAAGGCCCAGGAGCAGGCTGTCCTCATGTGTTGCAAGAATAAAGGGAAGGGAAAATGGCCAGCCTGGTTGAACAAGGAGCTTTTGATGGGACTTAGGGGAAAAAAAGGAGGGTTTACCACCTTTGGAATAAGGGACAGGCATCTTGGGAGGTGTACAGACATCTCACTAAACAACAAGAAAATTAGGAAGGCAAAAGCCCAGTTGAAGTTCAACTTGGCCACTAACATAAGAGACAACAAAACCAGTAATGAGAGCTATGGAGAATCTCCATCCCTTACTGGATGCAGGGGGGAACATTGCAACCAAGGACGAGAAGAAGGCTGAGATACTTCATCATTTTTTTACCTCCATCTTCAATAGTCAGACCAGCT
>VZRU01015469.1:61138-83478 GCA_013398155.1 Pedionomus torquatus | reverse complement strand
AAAAAAAGGAAGCTATAACATAAATAACACCACCACTGGGGCCTAAGGAAAGAAACATAAATGAAAAAGAAAGTCCAGTTTCCATACAGAAAACAGCAATGCAAGAAAGCGTAACGTTTGTTAATTAGCTGTTTTTCAATGATCCATTAATATAATAAGATATGTATTTAGTGTACAGTGTATATTTTTGGATACTGTAATGTTCCCTGTGTGTATAGATATTAATGATTAAAATATGTCTTTAAACCATTTGCTCCCTGATTCTGGAGTCCGTCCTTTGTATGTATTTGTCACTTCCGTATGTAATAGGTGTTAGCGCTTCTAGCAGTAGGTTAGTACGGAACCACAACCAGTGACTCCACATACTCAGTTTGCAAGTATCCTAAAATACTAATTCACTGAAGTCCACAATTTGTAGCTGCTGCTGAACACAGAATGGCAGCCCGTGAGAGTGACTAAATTCATGATGCAATCTTGTGGTTTTAAGCAATTTATAACTAGACAATTATCTGTTATTTCTGCCTACACTTCCATACCTGTTCCTATTGAACCTCTGTAGACAGCAAAGTTACGTTTATGCGACTGTCTTGGACACTGTTATTTACATTCCAAAACTGTTCTGTTTGACCAGCATATATTCTTGAGGGCAAGGCTGCCATCCATGGGGATCTTGACAGAAAATTGCCAACAGGAACATCTTCCTTGGGAAGACAAAACCTAGAAGGGTGCAGACTGGGGCAACCAGGGCCAGGGAGCATCTCTGGGGGACAGCCCTGATAGGCAGGGGCCATCCATGTCCCTGGGCAGCAACAAGGGACAGCATAGCCTGGGGCTGTGAGCACAGGACAGCTGCAAGAGGCAGGGGAAGTATTGTCCCCTCTACAGTGTCACGACACCAGGAGTATCACCCTGCATGCGGGAAAGATACCAACACACTGGCTGGAGGTTAGAGGAAACCACCAAGGCAGCAGGGCAGAGGCCCTTGCCCTGCAAGAGGCAGCAACACAAGCTGAAGTAGGAGGGGCTCAGGTTGGACATAAGGTCAAGCCTTTTTCACAGGACAGCCCTGCTGTGGAACCAAGGCCTGGGGAAGCTGGGATGTCTCCTACTTCCAGAGTTTCCTGTCCTGACTGGCTGAAGCCCTGAGCTGTGGTTTCACCCCACAGCTAAACCTGCTCTGGACAGAGCCTGGGACTGGAGACCTCCCTAGGTCCCTGCCAGCCTGTGTGAGTCCTCAGATCTGTGATTCTTGTTGAGAAAAAACGGTAATTAGGCTTGGTTGGTTGGTTTATAGCATCTAGAGTTAGAATGATCCTTCTCCTCTGTATCTTTGCTAAGGTACTTGTCCACTTTCCTCATACAGCAGAATTTTTTGCCTTAGTGTGAATGTCTGCCCCAGACCAGCTGCTCACATGTTTTTTTTTGTATTAACAGAGTCTCTGCCTCTGTCCACTTAATGCCATTTCATTCATCAGTTCATCAATTCAAAATGTACGCCTTGTTTATGATTTCCTATTACAAAGAACATTTGCTTGTTCCCTATACCTTTCCAGTCCCCTATCTCTTAATTATTTCCCATGACTATCTAATTTCCTAATACCCATATATCAGCACAAAGGCTGAGAAAAACATAGAAAATGAAGACCCAGACGATGGTGCCAAAGAGACCTGAAAATTATCAATTGCTAATATATCAAGATTGTGTCTAGAATTTGTCGTAGCAAGTGAAGGAACTGGCTCTGAGTACTTAGACCACATTGAACACACCTTTTGCTCCCCATATTATTTCAATAAAATTCTTGGTCTGGGTCTTAGTCCAGAAGCTGCTCAAAGGGCAAGGTATACAGAATCGGGATCACAGAATCAGAGAATCAGAGAATTGCAGAATCATAGAATAGTTTTGATTGGAAGCTACCTTTACAGGTCCTGTTCAATCTCCCCAGCAATGAACAGGGACATCTTCAACTAGGTCAGGTTGCTGAGAGACACGTCCAATCTGACCTGGAATCCTTCCAGGGATGGGGCAGCTACCACCTTTCTGGGTAATCTGTTCTAGTGCTTCACCATCCTTATTGTAAAGAATTTCTTCCTCTAGTATAAATCTTCCCTCTTTCAGTTAAAGACATTACCCCTTGTCCTATTGCAAAGACCCTGTTCATCTTTCTTATAAGCCCTCTTTAAGTACTGAAAGGTTGCAATAAGGTCTCCCTGGAGCCTTCTCTTCTCCAGTCTGAACAACTCCAACTCTCTCAGCCTATCATTTCTGTGGCCCTTCTCTGAACCTGTTACGATAGGTCGTTGTCTTTTATGAGCTGAGGGCTCCAGAGCTGAATGCAGTACTGCAGGTGGGGTCTCACCAGAGTGGAGTAGAGGGGCAGAATCATCTCCCTTGACCTGCTAGCCATGCTTCTTTTGATGCAGCCCAGGGTACAGTAATTTTCTGGGCTTCTAGCACACATTGACAGCTCATGCCCAGTTTTATATCTGCCAGTACCCCCCAAGTCCGACTCAGAAGGGCTGCTTTCCATCCTTTCATCCCCCAGCCTGTATTGACACTAGGCATTGCCCCAACTCAGGTGCAGGACCCTGCACTTGCCCTTATTGAATCTCTTGAGGTTCATACAGAATCACAGAATGGTAGGGGCTGGAAGGGACCTTGGTTGGGAGAGATCACCTAGTCAAACCTCACTGGCAAAGAAAGTTCACCTAGAGCATGCTGGAGAGGAGCACATTCAGGTAGGTTTTGAACATCTTCAGAGAATGAGACTTCTTCCAGTGCTCTGTTACCCTCAAAGAAAGTTTTCCTCATGTTCAAACAGAATTTCCTGTGTTCCAGTTTATGCCCATTGCGCCTTGTCCTGTCATTGGTCACTACTGAAAGGAGTCTAGCCTGACTGAAAACCGAATTCAGTACACAGGAGCGGTCAATAGATGAATTTCTGTGATTGATTTCAGGATTTACCTCTGCATAAAAAAGAACTTTCTTAGGGGTCCATACTAGATGAATTCCTGTGAGGATGATATCCCACCCTCCTCCTTGTTCAGACCTCACTATATTCTGGTCCTAGTGCATATTCATTCCTCTCTTCATCACAAATAAGAATGATAATAAGTACCTCTCACAGTACATTCATATTCAAAAAATAAGATTGTGCCAGTGCCCACACTATTCCACCTGAGGAAGAGGGAAGAACAAGTATCACTGCACCTGAGGAAGATGAGGTAAGAATGACAGAGGGCAAAAACCTACATGGAATGGAAATAAGCTTCCCATTCATATAGTAATCTTTTTGTAGAATGATAATTAACTAATACTCTTTGGATAAGACATTATAGGTGTAAAAGGTTGTACAAGATATATTTATTTTGAAAGCAGTCTCTTTGTAACAGAAAAATTATTACAGTGGACTGTCTTTTCAAGGCTAGATATTATACATCCTATATTTTGTAGCAAATTTTTTATGATAAACCAACTATTTAGACTCTACCAATAATCTTTTGCTGCTTGCTTTCCAAAAAGTCTGCAAAAAATCTGGTATGATCAGACTGACAAACATCTTGTTAGAAGGCATAATGGAGTACAGCCAACATATTTGGAGACAGCCTTGCACTAGTAATCTGAAAGCTACAAGTAAGGCAAGCCATGGAAAGCATGCAAGGGTAAAACTAAACCTGACTTGAATGTATTCTTCAAATAAGGATTTAATAAGACAATTATGGAATGTTAATTAAAAATGCTAACAGATTGAACACATTCATCATGATTTAACAATTCAGTATGTGATAAGTGTTTATTGAAACCACATTGTGCTTAATGGTAGTGCAACTGAGGATGAACAATTTAGGAGTTATTCTGATTCTGTGGTCATACATTTTCAAGTAATTTTTGTTCTAAAACTAGATATTAGAAGCAGAGAAAATGCTACAAAACTGTTCTGCAAGTAGCCACTTGTTTCTGACCTCATACATGCTTTAGGGAGGTCTACAAAGACACTTATTTCTTTATCTAATCATGGAAATATATGAGTTTTTCTATAGGCATGCTTATACAATGCTTCTAAGTAAGCTTTATGGCAACCATGAGATGAGAATCACATCAACATCTTTAAAATAAAATAAATAAAAAAAGATCCAAACGAAAAGGCAACAGACAGGGCAAAGAAAACAGACTTCCTGGCACTGACAGTTAAGATGTTAGAATCCAAGCCTTCTGACCATCGGTGTAAACTATCCACCACTGTTTTTTGCTGATACTGAAATCAGCAGTGTCCTACTTAACACAGCTCAGGAGCAGGAGTTTCCAAAACATCAGTGTCCCAGACCAGAGACAACTCAATAAACCAGGCCAGGATACGATGGCATACATGACAGCTAGGAAATATGCAGGCATACAGACTTACTTTTAGGTCAGCAAAACTAAATTTAGACTCTTAACCCTGCCAGTGATTTTTCAGTAGTATAATTTTTTTCTAGGAATAATGTCCTGGCATAGCTTAATGTGACCCAAAAAGGAAAAAGTTTGAACATGTCTAACATTCTCTAATCGCTCCGATGTACTACCTCTCCCTTAGATAGTCAAAGCTCCCTTGGCTGGATTTTCTGGCCCTTATCCTCAGGAGGCAGCCTAGGCCTGTATGAACAAGGAATGGAAAGAAAGAAATTGCCCTTTCATTTGCAGCAATGCTGAGAGGCATTGACCAAGGGTGAGGACTGCAGGCAGAATCTCTATTAATTGTAAGAGGTAGTGTTGATCGCAAAGTCCCTATGTTCAGTGCAGCTAAGAAATTTCTGTACAACTGGGAATCAAGAGAAGTGTTCTTCAAAATCCTCTGGTCCTAAAGCATCACTGGTTCAGAAGACTCTTTATAACTACTGGCAAAGAAAAAGTGAAAGAATAAGCTGTGACTTTTTCCTTCAGTTATTAGTAGTGAGCATTTGCTAAAATGTCTACATTATTTCAGGCTTCTGAGACTCACACTGCAAACATGGCATCTAGATAGGCATACGCATATTATAAAGACATATGTGGGTGTAACCATATTAGCTGCAATTAGCTATATATGGCACATATATGTATTATATATACACACACAAAGAAAGACGGAAAATTAACAGAACCTCAAAGATATGTCAGCCTGACATGGAAATATGAAGGTATGAGGAATAGTAAACTTGCAAGCAGCTAAATCTATGCAACCACATTTTTTACTAGAGTGTTCAGTTAATATTTACAAAATAGAAAATCAGCAAACATTGGCCTAGCCATAGAAAGAGGAATTCTTAGTCAAGAATGTAATCTAAGTCCAACAAAAAGAAGTACTTTACTCCAAAATGTTTAAATGAGCTATTCACTTAACCATCACTAGTTTTTAAAAGATTATAGTTCTCTCCATTCATATTTTGCCTTCTGTAGAACAATTCCAGGTGAAATTCATGCCCTCAGGTAAGGGAGAAAGTCTAGAATATCTCAGATCTTCCTTGCTGGACAACTTTTATATTATTCTTTTGTCTACACCTTGCTTACCCATTGTACCTTAATTAATAAATTCCATAAAAATTGTATAAATTTTGGCAATGATATAAAAAAGAGGAATTGTTCATTTCAATCAAGCAAGACCTTATAGAACAGTGATGTTGAGTGTTTGCTTTGAAGAGCTAGAACTATATATATTTTGAGTGTAATAATTCTTCTTAACTGATTTCCTACAGTTGCAATTTATAGTTTCATAAGACTTTTATTAAAATGCACAGAAGCAAGTCTTGCACATATAAATAGCACCCCCATATTGCATTAGTGCAAAACAAGCTACTAGTTATTTGAATTATGCTCATGTAGAGTGGAAACAGCATAATGAAAAAATAGTTTCCAGTACCTCCGTGTAGCAAACAGAAAGGCTACTTAATGTGACGGAAACTAAGGAAATCTTCAATTGTAGGGAAGGGGTGTATGGAACAAATATGAATAAATTTAGCTCTGTACTGTGGTAGACCAAAGAGTGTTCTATATCATTACACAAACAATGGCTTAGTTGTGCTTTAATTTTTCATTTTCCTAATGTGGGCAAGACTAATAACTCAATCTTTCTAAAAACAGCCTCCTTTCCTCCTGTATCAACTTCAGCACTAGACAGAGTCACGAGACAATTTTGGCAGCAGTGGAACCTGTATTCAAAGCTTTAGAATGTAATCTTTTTATGTTCTGAGCACTGGTGTCTTGAGTGGCTTTCTAACAGAAAAAGGAAAATATAGGACCAGCTAGGGATCAAAACATTCAATGGTCCTGCTTCTATTTTTAAAGGCATGTAAGTAATATCATTTCGAGGCAATCAGAAAAATGGACAATAAAACATTAGAACATTCTGGTATCTTAGTACTGGTAGACACTTAGAATTAAGGCAAGTTGAAAATGCCAATGTTCCGTCCTGTTATTTGCTTATGATGATCCGTAGATCTCTAAATATATTTGATATTTTCCCTTTTTAAAGGAGGTGAACCTTTAAAATAAAAACCTTGATCAACTTAAACAATTTAATCTGGAGGAAACAATAACAATTTTTTGAAATACAGACTGAAAAACATTTGAAATCTTTTGTGTCAGGAACTGATTTTCACTGAAAACAGTCCATGCTCCAAACAGCAAGTGGGTAAAGGGCAGTCTTGAATATGGGCTGAATTATGAGGCCGAAGTTTAACAGAATGTTTTGTTAAAGATTACTATGATATATTAAAGAACTTGGCAGTAATCAGTTGTGAGAAGAGTAACACAAAGGATGATATTCATTAAAATCAGAACACAATTTATCAGGCCGTGGACAAGTGATTTTTTTGAACTGATGAAACAGATGAGCCAGGTTACATGGAAGAAGAGAACCCCACTATCTGCAGTCAAGTTTGTATTTCTCTGGAAAATCTGAAAAGGCTGCTCTCATCTCTAAAGATATGACATTCTCCCGCAGCAACAATGTTTAACTGTTGTCTTAGGGGTATCCTCTTGTTCTAAATAAACTAGTTTTGGCATGGAAGGGAGCTTGAAAAAAAACATTTTCTGCCATGCCGTGCAGCTGCTACACATGGCCTGTGAGAAGCCTGTGCCCTAACTGCTTCCCACTGCTTTTCTTACTACCCCAGACAAAACCCCAGTTTGATTTTAATTTCTCCAAGGACATTATTTTCCAGAGCGCTCTTAAATAATTCTTGATCTCTAGGTTTAAGTGGAAGTTCAGACTGTTTTACATCTCAAAATATTAAGGTCAATCTCATGGTCTTGCCAGGACAGACTCATGATTTTCAAATAATTGGTTTGGCAGCAACAAACATAGGATTGTTTAAGCTTACACCAAGGAGATCTGTTCTCTGCAATGAGCAAATACAAGGTATNACAAAAACCAAAACAAAAGATATCAACTAAAAAAAAAAAAAAAAAAAAAAACAACAAACCCAAATGCTCTTGTGATATCTCCAACTTTTACAGGGAATGGCAAGGTAATGGCAATGGTTCCATTGTTAACAGCTTTAAGGCATAGGCCCAGAAAGCTATACACGTCTGCACGCTGACTCTGGCCATTCTCTCATTTATACCATAAGAGGGTTACCTCTGGAAAGGCATCTCTTCTCCCAAATTGTTACGGAGTTATGGGGATATTACTTTTTCATGTGAGAACTGAATCAGTCTTTTCAGATTTTTTCAGCTAGCCACAGAAATAGTCCTACATGCTCTTTTTTGAAAGAGTGAAGACATTCTTCAGACAGTAACTTCTAAGTCTGGATGACCAATCTGGATTTATTGAGAAAGCATCAAATCAGCTCATGTCTCATGGGGAAAACAAAGTCTAAAGGCTTTTATAAAAGATAATTAAGACACTAGCTGCACATCTTTCATGGAGGCTATGTGTGCATACTGATATTGAAATGTTGCAAACAGATAACCCTACCCTACATTAATAATAGGACTCTTACAAAAAGAACATAAGTGAGATTTACTGGGGAAGTATGATAAAAGATGCTGTTTTTTCTATGTCTCATTTGTTATAAAAACACCTTTGTGGTAGATTTTCTCATTATGTACAACATGACCACAGTGGAAATTGCAGGAAAAAAAGAGTTTGTCCTAGAATTAGGAAAGATTTGGTCTGAAATATAGCTTGTGCTTTCTTTTCTGGAAAAATACACCTCTACGTCTGCAACAGTTATTGTATCACTATATCCAAGCCACTTGTAGCATTTCTTCTCATAAATTAGTAATCACGTACTCTTTGCTCTTGTAGATGCTATAATTGTGATTTTCAGCTTGATTGACAAAGATTCTGAGTAGTCATGGTTGCATGTGAGGTCAATAGTTCCCCTCTGAACTATTAGTATGTCATGTGAGGTGAACTGTAAAAAACAGACCCTTGTGTCTCAGAGCACTCAAGAAAAGTAGATGCTTTTGAGATTAATGTCTGTCAGCCTTTGAGTCTACACCCATAAAATAGGAGGAATATCCTGTACATGCCACAGAAATTTAGGAAAACAAATTCACTAATATTTAAGAAATAGAAATTTAGAATTAGTGCCACAGAAAAACCCTTGGTGAAATTAATGCATGTCTTTGAAATAAAGTCTGTGTAGCACACAGCAAACAATTCAGGAGATCACACACACAGTTAAAATATTTCAGGCAAAATACAGAAAAAATACTTCAAGCTCTTCCATACTACCTGTTCTCTACTGATTCAGTCATTTACAGCAAACTGTATGTAGTTCTATAGTTGAAGATGGTATCATCAAGAGATTAAGTTGGAATAAAAGTTCCAGTAGTTACATTTAAATGGAGACTGCAAAGTCATATTTTCTGTGTGATAGTCTTTCAGTGTAGCTCGGTTTTCATACTTACAGAGCTCCACAGAAAGATCACAGGAATGACACAGCATCCTTGTGAAATAATAATAAAAAAAAGAATGCTACCTTAAAGTCAAACCTATGAATAATTCCCAGACTACTACGCTTATAAAGAGGCATAAGAGCAACACAACTCAGAAAACAACAAATCAATTCACTGATACTGACAAAACAGTAATAAAATCTTGCTTGTTTCTCTGGACCACAGAGAACAAATATTTGTACTGAATAACAGCTTAAGCCATACCTCCTTGATGAGTGAACAGGAGTAGCGAAAGACTGGCAGTTTCTATTAAATTAATCTTTATTGTCCTGGAAGTGAAGCCATTGCTTGATACAATTCTGAACTGCCATAAAATTACCCACATTGGTAGAAAACAGTACTGGTTTTGCCTGATTGGAAATATCTCTTAGCAGTTGTAAAGCACTAAGGATAACTAGTCTGAGAGCAGATGGATTAGCACAAACACAGTGGTTTGTTAAATACTTTCACTCCTTTTGTTAACTGGATTTTTTGACCTGAGCAACAAGACTTATCAAACGACATCCTCCTCATCCTTCCAAATTCCTTCTTTTGCATGCTCTCACCAATGATAATTGGCTAACATTCACTCATGCACTAAGAAAGGTAACTTCAGGCATTGCCTTCTGAGGCTATGAGAAAAAGTTGATTCAAAAGGCAGTAAGTATGGCTGTGCCAACACGTAATTATTCTAGAATTACTTTCCTTTTCTTTTCCCATCCTATAGAGTCATTATTTTGAACTATAATCCCTAAAATACATCACCAAGTAATGATAATATCAGATGCTAATGCACTAACACTTCTGTTAAATGAGAACTTGTTGGACATCATAATATATTAGTCCTTGAAACTATCAAACCTATAAAGGTAATGCAGTTTAAAATCAGCTAGCTTGCTTTATTCCATATCAAAGTATGATTAAGCCTGACTCAAAAGATCTTTATTTCCACATTCTTTTTTTCAAAACCATTAGAGAATTAGCTGCTAGACAGATGTAAAATCCTGCAGGCCTGAAATAAATACCTTGCCAGCCATATATAGAAGACAGCGAATATATATTTTACATAAAACTGCTTTCCCTGTTTGTTACATTCCTTGATGCATTATATAAAATTATTCAAGTAATTTATTACTTTTAACATAGCCTGTGAATTTAACTTTACTCATTCATATTTAATAAAAAATAAACTCTTTTTGTATGTGAAAATCAAGCAATGATAACAAATTAGGCTGCCAAAACTCTGAATGAGAATAATTTTCATTAGATAGTTATTATTTTCATTACATAGACTGTGCTTCTATTTGTCCTGAAAAATAGTGAAACCTCATATGCATTATACACCCATTCTGTGAACAGGTCTTTATTTCCATGGAATTTCCAATATTTTTGGGGCCATGTTTTTATGTAGCATATCTAATTTTGTAGCTTTCCACAAATTAATTAACCGGAATGAAAGGCCTATTACAAAGTCTGTATTTCTGCAAGCATTTCTGACCAAATATCTTAGAATAACAGAAGATTCCTACCGGGTCTTCTGTTTTGTGGTTATTCAGCAAATCAGATAGGAAATCATCATGAAGATTTTCTCTCCGAATCAAAGTAAATTCACGTAGGAAAACTGCTCCTTGATTTTGGTCTCCACAAACCTAGAAGGAAAACATGACATTAGGAAAAGCAAAACTGTAATTCTGTCATACTAGAATCATAGAATCATCCAGGCTGGAAGAGACCTCCAAAGGTCATCTAATCTGACTTCCCTGCAGCCGCAGGGACACTCCCAACTAGACCAGGCTGCCCAGGACCTCATTGAGCATCACCCTGAATATCTCCAGGGAAGGGGCCTCAACCACCTCCCTGGGCAACCTGTTCCAGTGCTCCACCACCCTCAAAGTAAAGAAATTTTTCCTAATATGCAACCTAAATCTACTCTTCAAGCTAAAATTATTTTTTTTTTCTTTTTTAGGTATATAGTACACTTTAAATGTTGGAAACGGGTGAAATATCAGGGAAGATTTTTAACATATTAATTGAATACGCTGTTATTCATTAGACTGCCTACAAAGAATTTCACTCGAGGTAAGATATCCAAAAATACTGTAAACAATAAGAAATAGGGAGTATATTACCAAATGAAAACAAGTAGATTTTTCCATTGTCAGCACTTCACAACATATTTTGAAGATGACTCAGCTTGAGAGGATAATAGGTTTTATCAAACGGCTAAGTACTTTTGAAAGCAGACTGCAGCTCTAGTATCAATTAGGCAAGCGTAACAATCATAAATTTTTATTCATATGAGATACTAATTTATCTTCCTATAAAGGTATGTGAGATACACATGCATGGTAATTATGGAGTCTGGAGTTTCTGGTTCTCTCTGCTAATACATTCAGGAATGGTAGATACAGTGTTTTCTTATGTATTTAAGGTAAGCACAGGATTTATGAATGGACTCTTGGATTATTACTCACGGGTGCTGTATTACTAAATTTATTTTACCAAGAAGAAAGCTCATGCTCAGCTGACTCTTTTTTGTACTCGTCCTTTCACATAGCCAGATGCCACAGTTGTCCTGGCTTTACTTACCCTAGCTGAGAAGTTCAGCGTAAAGGGAGGGCCTCGGAGTACCATGAATATGATGTGTAGTGTCCAGGGGGAGGATGAAGTATAGATTTGCCTTGCCACTCCCTACAAGAGAGTTGGTATTGCTGTTCGGGAGGAGGCGGTGCTCCCTGCCAGCTGGGAAGTGAGAACAGAGTTTCTGCAAAATGTAGTGCAGATATAATGGGGTGACTAGAAGAAGATGAGCTAATAAAATGTAAGTGGGGGATGGGAATATCTTAGAATGAAGTGGGTAATGGGAAAAAGCAAGAGCCCTTGAATCCAAACTACACACTAGTGAATGTTGCAAGCTTTCTCTTTGATGTAAGCCTCTTGTAAATACTAGTAAAATATAGGACACCTAATTCTTTTGGTGGCTCTAAGCTCCTTCGCTGAAAATATTACATTAAAAAAATATTAAAAAATTTCTTTCCATAAAAGGAATCAAGTCTTACAAGTGTGGATTTTTAAAATTTATTGTTAGCTTCCTGTCTTGTGGATAACATTGAGAGATACACCCACTGATATTATTCTTTTATTATTGAGTCATGGCAATGAAGAATCCTCAGGGGTGTCAGAGGAAGAAACATGCATGGGTCCAAAAAAAGAAGCCTTACTACTGACATGTATTCTTTTTGTAATAAAAAAATATGAACAAATCACTATGTTACAAATAAAAATGTCTTTGAAAGAGCTTGTATTACATAAAAATGATTCATCCCAGGAATGGCAAAAATATTCAACAATAGAAGTTATTTCAAGAAAGGAAATCTGCAGTTTTATTTTGGTTTTAAGTCACAGAATGTACTTGTGATTTTAAGCACTTACAGTCAACAAATATAACAATAAAATTATGATTAATTAGGCTTTCTTACAATTTTGTTCTCCTAATTGCAGAAGTAAAATTACAAACCTTAATAAAGTAAATTCCTCACTAGTGATTCACCTTTCTACTTTGCTTATTTTTCCCCTATACAAATATACCCAGTATCTGCAAAATCCTTGCCTTCTAAGAGCAGTCAGCTTCCTGTTATTTCAATGTCTAACTGGTTTTCAAAAAGAAAGCATACCTGCTAAAGTACAATGTTATCTTCCTAAGTTATCAATAGTTAAAATAAAAACTTCACAAGGAATGCATTTGCAGTATTAATAGTCTCAATAAAGTATTGCCAACCTCTAAAACTCATCTGTTTAACATGTCAATATTAACGCTTTAACTACTGATAATTACACATAAGGGAAGCGGATGCTGGAGGCAATATTCAGGAAGAACAGAGAAACCAAGAGAGACAAAAGAAAGACATTGGGAAATGGAGGAGGAAGGAAGAAGATGAGAATTAAAAAACACAAGAGAAGCAGTCCTGAAAGCACAGATTTTAAATTATTTTTCTTTTTACTCAGCAAATCTGAATGATAAAATCTTGAAAAAAAATGACAGAACTAAAAACATGCATTCATCTATAAAGGCTTACTTTCCTCTTAATTTATGGTGTACACTTTTCCACTGTTCCTCCTGCATTCACTGTAATTTATACATCTGCTGGTGAAACACAGCCAGAGTAGAGTATGGCCATCCTTACTGAGAGAGCTGAAATCAATGTTTGATCCAAACACCCAGAAAGTTATTACTAGCATCTCAACTTGAGGCAAAAAAAGAGTACCGGTTCATTAAAAAAGCATCTTCTGACAAAATTATTCTAAAAATTGACAATGATAAGAAGGATTACTTTTCCTTATTAGTAATATCATTAGGCATGAATCTCTTGGATTTATGACAGAAACAAATTAGAACATGAAGCATATGACAGAAATTAAGATATTAAATACCAGAAAGGAAGCACTGACACTTATAGTAAGGGATGAGAAATAAAGGCTTTTAAGAAGCCAAGTTATTGTGCAATACACTTTTTGGTTTAAACTTTATTCTAAACAGCATAGCAACTTGTGCATGTGTTTCATTACTCTGAAATACTCTCAGTAAAAGCTAATCAGAACATTCCTCTTTCCTGCCTCACACTACCAAGTGAAAGAGTGTCACATTTTTGTATTGCTGACAAGAACTTTGTTGCATCCCTCAGACCTGCAAGACACAATCATGTAAGAAGGGAGAGCATCCTAGAAGACTCTAGGGTGTATCTATGCAGCTTCTATCTGCCAAATGATTAGTACCAGTGGTGCCTGAAGAAAACATTTAACGAAAACTCCTAAGAAGTTCTGAAATAAGAAAATTATTACTGTTGCCCTTAGTCTTCTATGAATTTATGCTACAATTGTGATGCACTTTGTCTTTTTTTATTCTCCAAAATAGAATTAGGATGGGTAGATAGGGGCACAAGCCCAATACCAGGTCCCAAATTTAGAAATGATTACAGTTTGGCTCCAAATCTGAAATCTGAAAAGTATTTGTCTTTACCAAAGTCCAAGTAAGAACTGAAAATATACACAGATTTTACAGCCTGATTCTGCTACTGTTAATAATTCTCAATACTTTTCATTTCTCCAGGGACATCCAGAAAGCTATGCAAAATTTAAAATCTGTTCTGTGTGTTTCCGTCTTGGAATTTCCTGGGTATAGACACACTGTTTTTCAGTGGAATACATGCAAAAGGATATACCACACAATTTCGTTAAGGACATCACTGCCCAAATGCCGTGTTTCTGTATTACACATTAATACACTAGCTCTTCAGAAATGTTGAAGATTTTCCAAAGACATTTTCTAGGTCCCCATGGCAAAATATGCAGGCCCAGGTAATCAGAGGCTATGACAATGCACTTCTAATAGGGTTGACAATTTGAAGCCTTTACTGTCATAAAGTCAGCTCTTGCTTTAAACCAAAGAACAGAAGAATCCATGCCTAATATGACTTGAGTGATAAAGTAGACTCCAAAACAAACATCTGATTATTAGACAGAGAGANTTTTTTTTTTTTCTCTTTCACCTTTGCATTCTCACAGATTTAACTAGTGCTGTGAAGACGAGTGCTGTCACGTGAAAAATCCCTTCCCTTCTGTAAAACTTAATTCTATTTGGATTCAGTCCAAACAAATGGTTTTCTGGCCAAAACAACTAGAAGACAAACTAAAAGCATTTTTTCTTTTATTTTTTGTGAGGTCAGACGAGATGATTTCTGTCACTGTAACAAAACTAAACTGTGGGCTATTGTAATAAACCTTCCACAGGTGACAAAGCTAAGTTTTCAGTGATCCCATAGCTCAATAACTAATAAGCTTATGTGGGTGTAGATAGCTTTCACATGAGCATCTTGAGCTTTTCCCTTACTGGCACAGAGGACAGTCACCGGCTAGAGTGGTGTTACTCCATACACAGAAAATTTTTACCACACAAGAAGGTAGGAGAAACCTCAGGTGATTGTACGTGTGACTCTCATGCAGTCACAGCAAGTAGAAATATTACAAGAAAGTAGTCAGATTCTCAAGATGTTCTCTGTGTTTTCTTTCCATCTTCAATTCTCCAATACCCTTGGAAGAATTTCAGCATCTCTACTGAAGATAGAAGAGACTGTTACAGGTCTAAGCTAACTGCTATCAGCAGGATTTCTTTTTATCTTTCCTGTTAGTCTGGTTTGAAGAAGTCTGGGGAATCTTCTTTATTCATGCAGAATGTTTTTTGAAGGTAACCTTTAGAGGTTAGATTCCCAGATTTTCTTGGCGTGGATATTTAGTAGGTATTTATTATCTTACAGCCCTTGCACTTTATAGCTTTCATTGTCAGCTTGCTAACTTTCTTTTAAATGGGAGAAAGGGTTGTCGAGATTTACAAATTAAATCAACCCTAAGAGACCATTTCTCATTACTGCAATACCTTATTCTGATGTCTCGAAGTAGGACTGCATGTCTTGGGAAGGAAAAGTTACATGACAGAAACAGACAAATAAACAAAAAAATCTTTACCACTACGGAAAACAAGCTTTTCATGGGACCTGAATATCAACAGTATTGTTTTCTGGTTCCAGTCTTTCCAAACTGTGATGATATTATTGTTTCTGAATTAACAGCCTGTCTCTTAGGAAACTGGCTACTGTTAGTAGTGGTTTTGTAGGTTTAGAATTTTTAAAGAGAGAAGGAGGTTCTTATTTGGCTTCTCTGAAGGTACTCACAAAGTGCTTCAAAATACAAACCCAAATAGTAATTTATTTCCCAAGGGAATGTTTTATTCAACAGTGAAATGTTCCCACCAGAAATCTTTTTGCTTGTCTTGAAATATATTTAATCTTTTTTCTTTCTTCCCTGTCTTTCCACAGAGACTGAATTCATTATTATCTTCATGGTAATGCCTTGACTTCTTTTAAAGCTCTGTGAAGGAAATGTGGCTTTGTGCTAATTATTTTCAGTTCTTAAACAGCCACAATAGAAGAGTCTGGTTAATGTATTCATTGAAGGAATTATTTAAGCTCCATTTCAGTCTCTCATTATAAATGAACAAAAGAAACAAAAAGTGATTTGCACTCAAGAATTACAGCATGAAGTGTCCCTCAAACAAAACCACCAGCTACTAGCATCTTGGACAGACATTAGCAATGATGGGGATAAATTTGTAAAGCATGCACACGCCTACACTTGACCTACAGTGTACCAACAAGAGAGAAAGGCAATATGGCCCCATTAAATGGAGTGGCAAAAATGCAGAATGCACAAAAACACAGCAATTCTACTGCCAAGCAACCTTAGCCAAAAAAAAAAAAAAAAAAAAAAAAAAAAAAAAAAAAAAGGGGGGGGGGGAGGGGGGGAAAAACAAAAAAAAAAAAGGTGGGAGGGAGGAAGTGGAGAAAGAACAAGAAAAAAGGGAAAGGAAAAAAACAGAAGAGCAGACTGTAGGGGAAAAAAGGTGAAGTCAAACAGAAACAAACAAATCAAAGTTATACAATCCCTTTTAAATCTTGCTGATTACAAGCTTCTTTCTAGCAGTAGTGAACACAAAATGCAGAGACTTAAAAAACCTTCATAAATAAGAGCTGGAATTATATTTGAGAATATTATCTAGTTTCTCAATTACTGGATACACAGAGAGATTTAGGCGGTTATGACTTGTGCTTCTCAAGCAAGTCTTTTTATAAAGAAAAAACCCAAAAATACCCTGCTGTGGTTTGAACAAGATTGTGTCTGAACATGAGCCAGATTTCCTTTCCAAAGCATTTGCCAAACAAATACTGTTGTTCAAAATACTTGAAAGCAGTCACACAAATTGCTGTGACACACAACTAAAGGCAACCAAGATAAAGAGTTTGGAGAACTAATTTTCTATCACTTGTTTCATTGTCTCACTTGGTTAACCATCAGTAAGTAAGAAATCATTAATTCAACCACCATTTTTCAAAAGATAAATATTTTTTAAAATTATCAGAATCATGTTCCATGTGAGGAAGTGGAGAAAGTAACAGCTTCAGGAATCATTTTGTAAGCTTCAGTATTTTCATTTATAGAATCATAGAATGGTTAGAGTTAGAAGGGACCCTCAAGATCATTGAGTTCCAACCCCCCTGCCATAGGCAGGGACACCTCCTACTACACCAGGTTGCTCAAAGCCCCATCCAGCCTGGCTTTGAACACTCCCAGGGATGGGGCAATGCAACTTTTCGCTGACCTGCAATATCCTCCTGAAGTCCAGCGTTGGACTCTTTGACCACAAAGTATGCCAAAATGCATGAACAAATTACTACCTGGGATTAGCAAGATCAGCCATTTCCAAATGTTATCTAATGAGCAGTACCTGATTTCAAATTATTATTAATGCGAAAGAAAGCGGTAAACAAGTCTTACCATTATTTTGCAACATATAATTAGTTGTACTTGGGTATTCAATACCAATACTTCTTGGTTTTTTTACGCATGTTAGAAAAAATACTACTAATACAACTTTTCTTTAGTAAGGAAATAACAAGTGACAAGTGTGCATCCAGGATAATAATTAAATTTGATAGTCTAATTCAATCTAGAGATAAAATTATTTAAAGTTCTTCTTCTTCATTGAATCGTATTACTCAGAGGTTTTTTATTTCAGCTGAACTACAGAATTCTCTAGGTTTTGTTCTTCAATTTTGACTGGCTTTTGGAAAATGAAATTACTTAAATTCTCCAGATTTGATTCATCAATCTTCCTTGGCACTCTGAGCACAGTATTTTCCTCACGAAAATAAGATTTCACAATGATAATCTTCACTTTTTTTCAGTACTTGAATGTTGGGCTTTTATGACACAGGACCAATGACCAGCTACTCATGCTTCTTTCTTATGGTTAAACTTCATTATGTTACAGAATAATGAACACTGTGGAAAATTCATTGAGCTGACATTATGGATTTTGGCTTAAACCCTAGTTACACAGTGTTCATGTACTGGTGGTAGAATATCCTATTTATTTTGTTGTATCTCTATCATATTAATGCAAAATAAGGCATTTACCACAGCGTAATTCTTGGCAACGTGCAGTTCTTTATGCAAACCACAGTTTATTCGTTAGTCTTGTCATACTGTTTGGCTTCTGACCATCTCTCTGATTTATTAAGGACTAGAACTTGAGCAATGTCCTGGCAGATCACTTTCGGGTATTTATTACATTCACGCTATTTTCTGCTAATCAAATCATACAGTATTTACAGCAAGTCAGATACTTCAAATAGCCAACACAGACATTAGAAGACAGTAGTAAGACTATCTTTATGACCTGCAATTCAGACGGGTTTCAGTTACCTCATTTCTTGATAATAAGGAACTGCAAATTTTATTCAGTCTAGGTGAATATGACCTTTATTGGCCAGGTAACTAAACTACCATTATTTCCATCAATACAATGATTGGGTTTGTTTGTATTTTGTGTTCAGATGCATAAGCTTCTGTTACAGCTGGCACAATGTTGAAACAGAAGCCAGGATTTTTTCACGCTTGTGAAATATTAAGACCTCCGGTAGGAAAAGTATCAGAATGAGTAGCTTCATGGTGTGAGATTTTACGTAAATCTTTCCACTGCAATTGTCCTTGTAATGCAAGACTTGATTCATAGACTCTGAGGAATCTTTTTCTTCACATTGGACTTTACGTCCTGTATTTTAGTTTAAAAATACATTTGATGAGACTTATAATGCTTTCAGCCAGTGGTAAGACTGGTTTTAATAACGTTAGTCTTTTAATTCTAAACAGTATGTGAATATAGGAATCGGGCCTTTTTTTTCCTTTGTTTTTTCCCTTTGGGGGAAAAAAAAGAAAAAAGAAAAAAGAAAAAAGAGAAAAAAGAAAAAAAGAAAAAAGGAAAAAGAAAAAAGAAAAAAGAAAAAAAGAAAAAAGAAAAAAAGAAAAAAACAAAGCAGCTTTGTCTTTATAGGGTTGAAGGTTTCCTTTTTTATCGCTCCATATTTAGTATACCAAACCTCTGTCACATGTGTTATCGATGAACTCAGTTGGGTCAGGCTCTTGCAATCAGAATTTCTAACTTCTCTCAGATCTTTATGTTCTAAATAAGGAGCTGAATGGTTTCTGGAGATGATGATAGCAGGGCTGGGTATTTGACATAAACTAGCAAGTAACATACCATATATCCAGCTGGAGTAAATTAACACAGCTTCATTTAAGCTATTGATTTATACCAGCTGAAGGATTATACCTGCTTTAACAAAAATACTTTTTTTCTCTTTTTTTTTAAAGTCACAGCAGGACGTTCTAATAATTTATCCAACTTTCTGCACATCTTTCTAGCTGTACTGTTTAGCAAGACGCTATGCCTCTAATTCACTTTTCAGAGTATCTTAGTTCCTGTTGTCCGAGTACAGTTGGCAGTGACACAGCAGCTGCCCAACTCTATGAGCTGCTACAATCAGTCAGAGGATACCTACGCCGCACCCTTCCCAGCTCGTCCCACTGACTCTCCCGAGCACAACTTGTATTACAGAGTGTCTCCCTATCTGTGTATATAACACAGTACCCCTTTTACACTGCATAGTGCTCCTACAGTGTGTAATGAGACAATTTCCTAGAATATGTCATATAGCTTTTGTGGGAGAGTTGAGGCTAGCGTTTTGTGTTAGATACACCTCTTAGTCTCACCAGATGATTCACAGCATTTTTAGTTTCACAGCACTGAAGGCCACATTTTCAGACTATATGGTCAGACATACAATTCCTGCTTTAAAGCATTGATGTATTCTGCATTAGTCATCAATAACTTTTGAGTGAAGGAAAGTAACATCCTTTAGAAAGATTCAGTCTCAAAATCCATGTCAATACTTGATGCAGGAACATGAAAAAACAGCCTGTACTAGCATAAGTATATTGTACAGAAAGGAGAGTCATTATATCTGAATTCCCTCCTAAAATGCTTTTCAGTGGAGTTTCACATATCTGTTTAAAACATGCTAAAGCCTAACTTAAAAGCAACTGTGGAATATGGGCGTGAATTACCAACTATAGAAAGTATAATATCCAGGAGCTACTCAGAACTGCTAGATTACTGCATGTATTTAGGGCTGAGGCATAGATAGAGGCAAAATCCAGCACAGAGGCAGACAAAGCAAAGAATCAAAAAGCCTCCCAGTGAAAGCTCAAATGCCTGTCACAAGGCTCCTCTGGGCACCTGCTTGGCTTCAAGGAATTTGAAATTTATGTTTTTCCCAGCATTAAGCTACTAGCATTGGTAAGGCATTGGTGTAAAATACAAAATTGTACCCTCTCTGTTATGGCTTGATATACACCCCAGATTAAAATACCTTGATCTGGGAATCTAAAAGATAATTTTTGCTCTCAGCTCCTTCTGGATCATGGAATAATCCTATCACAATCCGGATTAAAAAGTAGCACTTCTTGTCATGGTTAATTCTAAAAGAAGCAAAAGATGAACAGGAGTTTCCAGATAAAAAAGCCCACAACATATCAAAAATCCAGATGGAAAAAATCTTCTGGTTGATCTAAACCTCTTGACAGCTCTCACTAGCAGTCCTTACCGCTGCACTTTTTAAACAAAGCACGTTTTTAACACATCAGTTCTGTCCTTTTTACTAGTTTAAGGGAATACCCCACTAATATACAAGTATCTGAGCACCCTGCCAAACACAGTGTCTTATTTAATTAAAACTGTGGGTCTATCAGTTTAGAATTCAGATGCCGCTGTCCAATCCCGTGAGTTGCCCAGAAGATGTATAGCTGAAACAGGTTGGTGGTGTGATCACACTCACTGGAGATAGCTGAGCTGTGAAACTTATTAACAAAGAGTGAACTGAATGCAGTAGGACTGAAATGGAAATAAATCAGAAACACAGCAGCTTATGGGCGGGCCGCGGAGGCAGCGTGGGCATGTCTCCCCTGTGCTAAAGGCGGCCTCTCAGGAGCACAGGGACCAGTTGCTGCGCACCCAGAAAAGTGCAGCGGCGGCAAAGGGCACACACGGCACAAGCAGTGGCACAAGCCTCTGTTGGCTTGAGAGGTGAGTCCTCCTGGTGGTCATTACCCTCTCGATGGGATCTTAGCCACAGTCTCAACCCGGAGTAGGGTCATGCATGCACCCTGAACCAGAATGGAGGCAGTAACCCAGGCAGTCTCCCACAGTGGCTGTCCAGGTCACAGGCTGCAGAGAGTGCCAGGACCTTTTACTAGTTAAGGATGGTAGCTGTGAGACCTGCTGTATAAGATGTGACCAGGTCAGCAATCTGCTCAGCATGGTTGCAGAGTTGAAAGAGGAAGCTGAAAGGCTGAGGAGCAATAGGAAGGGAAGGAGCAATAAGGAGAAAAGTAGCAAGGGTCTAGGAGTCCCTGCAGGCAACCTGGCAGGCTGAAGGCAAAAGTTTAAAAGAAAGGGCAGGCAAAAGTGTGACAGAAAAGAGCAAGTGGAAGCAGGTTTGTAGTCGGGGCAGCAGATGACCTCCCACTTTACCCATCTCATCCTATCTTATCTGAGTAACAGATTTGAGGCTCTGATTGAAGAAGTACTTCTGGAAGTTCTTCTGGGGAAGAAGTAGATAAGGAGCACCCTGTCACACAGGTGCCTCCTCAGTCAAAAAAGCATACAACTTGGATCAATACCACACTCACTAAAAAAACCCAAAGGGTTATAGTTGTTGGGGACTCCTTTCTGAGAAGGACTGAGGGCCCGATATGCTGGGCTGACCCTCCACAGAGAGAGAGAGGTCTGTTGTCTTCCAGTGATGGACATCAGCAGGAAACTTCTTGGGTTAGTAAGGTCCTCAGATTATTTTCCATTATCCATGATATTGGTGTTGTCTCTGTCAAAGACCAGCTGTAGTGTGTGGAGCTCCACCTGGGAACAGAGGAAGACCTGACAGAGATTTTATGGCTTAGGATTAAAGGGAGAACAGGTGTGGGTGATGTTATGGTGGGGGTCTGCTACAGGCCACCTGATCATAGTGACAAGGAAGATGAGACCTTCTGTAGACAGATAGGAGTGGCGTTGCGCTCACATACCCTGGTCCTCATAGGTGACTTCAACCACCCCGATATCTGTTGGAAGGACAACACAGCAGAAAGTTCTTGGAATGTGTTGATGATAACTCCTTTCTTCAAATGTTTGAGGAACCAGTGAGGAAAGGAACCATGCTGGATCTTGTCCTTACCAACAAGGAGGGGTTAGTGAGAGATGTCAAGCTGAAGGGCAACCTTGGTGATAATGAAATGGTAGAATTCAATATTCTTAGGGCAGTGAGGAGGGTATGCAGCAAGCTCGCTACCCTGGACTTCAGGAGAGCAGACTTTGTACTCCTGAGAGGTCTGATTGGCAGGATAGTGTGGCAAAAGAACTGGAGGGAGAGGGACCCAAGAAAGCTGGTTAGTGTTCAAGGATCACCTCCTCCAAGCTCAGCAGAGGTGCATCCCAAAA
>VZRU01015469.1:29932-53560 GCA_013398155.1 Pedionomus torquatus | reverse complement strand
AAAAAAAAAAAAAAAAAAAAAAAAAGCGCTTCATATTTCTAAAACCAAAGCCACAAATGGTTTTGAAGTTGTTCAGATATCTGGTTTCCTGTTTTTCCCATTGGTTTCATTTTTCCCCGGAGAGAAAAGTGCTAAAACTCCATTAAGACAAACCAACTGCTCTCACAGCCATCACAGATTAAGAATGGGCAGGAAATACTAGCAGTCTTACTGTAAATTTTCAAGAAATTCCCAGCTAAATTTTGCTGATTCTGATGGCTCAATAAAAAAAAAAAAATCTAAATAAATGTTAGAAAACTTTAAGGGTTTTAGGCAAACTAAATCTAGAATCCATATCTTCCAAGATTTTATCCTTACTCATATAAACATAACCAGCCAGGACTTACTGAATGAAGAGGGTGCAGCTCTTTGTAGAACTAAGTTCCCAGTTAAAATCCAGACAGATGCTGCATTAATTTTAGCTTCAGCACTATTTTAATTTTCTTTTAGAAATAGGTTTATTTAATTTACTTCTGTCTAAGACTGTCTAATATCATACAGAAAACTCCTATGTTTGTGGCTGAACAAAAATAAACTGGAGCCAATGTAAATTAAAACTATTAATTTTATTTCAAGCTATCATCTTTCACCTTTTACTTCACTCGAAACATATTTGAATTTTGAAAAAAACCTCTGCTGATCCATATATTTCCTTTACCTATTTGATTTTCCAATGCAATTCTCCCAAAATGAATAAGGAAATGAAATCATGTAAGCAATTACTGCAAGATAAAAATTTGTACTTTACCCATGTTTGGCAAAGTAGGACCATTTCAAAGAAAGAGTAAGTGGATAGATCTTTGGCTTTATTCTTCAGACAGCACAGATTATTATTATTATTTATTGCATCACTTTTCTAAGACACAACATGGATGCAGCTGCTGTTAATTATCTTTCAAATCAGAACATGTCAGATTTTATGTCTGTCAGTACATTCTGAATTTTCAAAGCCTCTGTTTTCTTCTCACAGTAATAAACATCTCTGAGGAGTAGAAAATCACAAAGTTATATTGAAATATTAAATGTGGTTTTACTTACATGCAATCATCTGTATTAAGTAATTTATGCAAAACACTAATAACTGGGGTCTGGCTACCAATTATATGTAATTATTCTGCCTGCCTAACACCTCTTCTTTACCCTCTGTCTAGGTAACGCATTGATGCTGAAAAATTTGGAGAGACCCTGCTTCAGGTTAAAAAAACTTCTGCCCTGGAGAATTTTTTTGCTTCTGTATTTGCTATATCAGATTAGCTGTGATTGAGGATACACACCATTCAAAAGTGACTTGATGTTTCAAGAGTTGGTCTGACATCCAACAGCAAGCCATTGTTTAGCTACTTTTGGTTTGATCTGTTACTCGATTTCTTATCGGAAAGTAAAATCACATTTTGAGGGCAGCCTGACAGATCACATCATAAGAGCAGATCTCAAATCAGCAAGACAGAGAGAGAAAGCATTTGTTCACCACAGTGAACAAACCATCACTCCTAAGAGGTAAAGTATATAACATGTATGATAAGAAACAGAGACCTGCAGTCATCCTTTAATAAGAACCAAAAGGATGTCATGCGAGAAGAATGGGAATTCATCTTCAACACTTTCCCTCAAGCATTCTGCATGAAGAGGGTTATCTTTTTAGGTAATATACTAACCTAGTAGCACAGAAGGAAAAAAAAAAAAAAAAAAAACAAAACAAAAAGGCACTGTTGCCAAAAGGACAACACATTCTAAAGCAGCAAGAAGACACTTGTAATCCATCCTCTTTTCCCTGAATTTCTGCCATAGGCATCTCAAACACTGGGTCTCCAAGGAGAAAGAGATGCCAACTGTGCTCCTCTTGAGCAGCCCCTAGCCGTTAATTCATGAAGTGTCAATGAAAGGCCGTCTGTTTGCCGCGTCCCTCCGGCTGTCTGTCTGCAGCAGTGGGTGGTGACTAGTGGGATGATGTAACCCAAAGTGGCCGTCGGCAGTAGGTCACGGTTCATCTGCTTCCACTAAGAAATTGCAGCTGTGCAATCTACAGCCTTTACTCGGGAAAAGATTGGCCACATGCATGAAAGCATCTTGTAGCTGTTACTTTTAGCTTCCCCAAAGAAAGATACAGGAAAGGAGGAGATTACAGAGAACCACAATGGGTCACTGGTGTGGCCAGCATCCAGCCTCAATGAGACAAGGGCCATTAAACAAAGTAATCCCAAAGTATTAAGACATGCAGGTGAAAACTTAAAGAATATAAGTGCTAAAACAAGCAAAATATTTGAAAATTATGTTCAAAGTTTCCAGCCTCCAGGTACCAATCTGTTTTCTGAGCAGTGACACAAACAGATTACCCTGTAAAATCAAGCATGAAGTGTGCAAAAAGGAGTAACATTAGTCTTTCAGAAGAATGGGATAACAATTTGGAAAAACACAATACCACAAACAAGCAGAGAAGATGCTGGAAAAATAAAGTTAGAAAATTGCCCGTGAGGTCCCCCTATCTGATAGAAAAGTGGGTTTCTCATTTCACAGTGTGCCCTCTGTCTCTTGTTCTCCTGAGGGATATTGTAGTGAAGATCAACTTGAGGATTTTTTCAACATAAATAAACTAAAGTCAATTAAACTTGGAGAAAATGGACAAACTCATGCTTTCCTTCTCCCTAGGCCTAATCACTCCTTTTCCTTCCTTTCTCCCTCTGAATTTAGGACTGTGCTTTTTCTATACCTTTGTATCCCCACTCTGAAGGTTAACAGAGTGATGACTGCATAGAGTGCATCCACTTGTGCCTCTTGTTCCTCTGATTCTCATTGATGCAGATTTTTATTTCGATTCTAATGTTCTCTGTGTCTTTTCAGTTCATTTGTAAATGAAAAGGCAAGATGTTCTGAAACCCAGGACTTCAAAAAACTTTGCAAAAGTTGGAAGCTGGTATTTTTTCCTCTTCTTCAGTGGTGTAATAGTAATATGGCTTCAACAAATTCTTTCTCAGATATAAACTTCAGGATGCAGCAAAATTTCCTTATTAGATGCAAGGCTCTCTCTTCTTTAAATCTTTATCTAGAAGTTAATTATGTCTAAATTCTTTCCAGAATGAATTCTTGGGGAAAATGACAGCTGACTAGAAATACAATAGGAATCCAGATAAATTTGAAGATAGGATAGAGAAATCTGCACAGAAAATGAGATTTCAGAAACCTGCACGACACAAGGGTGTAGCAAGACCTACAGAACTTAGCTGAGATATAAAGATGAAATTCAAATTCATCCTATAGCTACAAATGTGGTCTACTCTAGTATCAAGGACATGCCTGTGTGTGCACCCAGTGATCTTGAGTCATGAATTCCCTGCACAATCCAGGAAGCCCCCAGACAGCCATCTGCCTAGGTGAGAAAATAGATTGATTTGAAACAGTGAGTTGACTACAACAAAGGTGATACACTGAAATCCTAGCTATCTGCAGAATAAAGCATCTGACTACTTGGCTCAGGAGTGTTTCAAGTGAAAATGTTGAACTCTCTTGAAGATGCCTCCTGAAAGTTGGTCAAAGTGCCTTGACCACTTTGTATGCTTCAATACAGTGATTAACATTCTGGGTGAAGAAATCCCACCCTTCCTTTCAGTTACTCTCTAGGAAGTACCCCTGCAGAACTGAATAAAAACTACAGAAATATAGCATTTAAGTATCTATTAGAAACTCTTCCAGATGATGCAGACATAGCACTCTGGATATGGGAAAGACATGACTTTTTAAAATCAGTAGCAGAAGAAAACAATGAACAGAAGAAAGGATAGAATAGAATAGAATAGAATAGAATAGAATAGAATAGAATAGAATAGAATAGAATAGAATAGTTCAGTTGGAAAGGATTTGCAAATGATCAGTAGTCCAACCACTTAAATAACTAGATAACTCAGGCCTTTGCAAAGGGACTAAAGGCAGCTTGTCTATGTGCCAAAATAATGCTAGGAAGTGAACTCAACATGCTGAATAGTATTCTAAAGTGGTGGTGGTGAGAGATTTTCATTGATCAACATAAGCCATCCTTGATAAAGCATGTTTCCAGGCAAATTATAAATCTGCTATGTTGGGGAAAAGGTTTCACAAAAACAGGCATCAGGAGACTTGCAGTGGAATTCTTTTGCTTGTAAGAAAAAATTAATTACATAATGACAAAAGTCAAGAACCAGTGCTCTGGATTACCCTAGGTAAGAAGGCAGCAATGGGAAAAGGAGTCTGAATGTTTGTAGTCTAAAAATGTAAAATAATAGCTTTCTCAGCACAGGGCATATGGGATGCTGAAGGGATTTAAACAAGGAGAGCAGAATGGCTTGCTCTCATAACTCTAAATTACAGAACATAGAAAATCAGGTAAAATGCAATTTAAAAAAGATTTTAAAAATTCACTGAAAACTTTGAGAAAACACAAAAAAAACCATCAATATATGGAGAGCAAAAATAAAGTAGGAAATAATGAAAAAGCTGACAAACTTGGCTTGGAAAACAAATGAAATCAATGAGAAACAAGGAAAAAAATAATAGAATTATGCAAGAAGGCTGATAAACCCACTGAAAAAACAGAGTAACATGTATAAAATGTAAAGTTAGGCAACACAAACCCCAAAAACTTATGAATACAGGTACTGTAAGGAAAGAACTGTTCAAGAAGAGTGGAAATAAAACTGAGAGGTAAGCATTTAATAATTATCTGAGAGAAAATTTGTTTTGGAAATAATCACTAAAAAAAGTATTCTAATGGAACTGTAGACAAAGTCTACCTACACAACTACAGTCATGTTTGGATATAGGCAAAGAACTTATTAATATTATTAGAAAGGAAATTGGTGGCAATAATTGTAGAAAAAGAGTATCCCAAATATACTTGGGAAAAGAAAGGACTACTAAAAATTGTAGGCCCAGTAATTTCTAGATTTAGTAGCTAGGAGTACTTGAAAAATTAATGAAAAACATTTCATCAACTAACAAAAATAGAACAAAACAAAACAAAACCTCCAACCAACCAAAAAACTACTTTAGATCAGTTACCAGGAATGAAATAATGGAAAATATACTTGGATGAAGTAGCTATATGTTTATTTATTTGAATACTTATATAGAAAGATAAAAATCAGGCTTTTATTGCAAAAATGTCAGTCTGTGAAGAATTAAGGCCTCTGGTAAGCAAATTCAGTCAAGCTAAAGAGTTCAAAGTCTCAAACTCTATAGAGGCTTTAATTTCCCCAAGATAAAACTACATAAAAGCTCTACTTGGAACACAAATCACAAACAAGTAGGAAAAGCATCCAGAACTAATGTAATGAATCACTGTATATAAAGGGCTATCAGTAATAATATGTGCGCCTGCAAAAGATGAAGGGAAAAAAAGAGACTGAGCTTCAAAGAAAGCTGAGATTTAGTACTGAGGATGAAACAACATTCACTAAAAGCCAAACTGGATATAAGCCCAAGGAAGAAAATAATAAAGATGGTGAGATGGGAAAAAGGGAGAAATGCTACTGGTGAATCAACCTCAAAGGTAGGGAGTGTCAGTTTAGAAAAACAGATGAAGTTTTGATATAAATTTTAAACAAGATTAGCTGCATTGACCATTTTGGGAAAGACATAGAAAGAGTACTATGAAGCAAGAATGTGTAAATGTAATTGCTATAGCAAATGTTAAAATACAATTAAAAATCTTACAGTATTGTAAGAGGAAAGTAAGGAAGGAAAGCTTTCTTACTGAAATTAAGCTCCATGTGAAGATAAGAACAAGGGGGTATTTCATAGAATCATAGAATGTTTAGAGTTGGAAGGGACCATAAAAGATCATCCAGTTCCAACCCCCCTGCCATGGGCAGGGACACCTCCCACTAGACAAAGTTGCTCAAAGCCCCATCCAGCCTGGCCTTAAACAACTCTGGGATGGGGCAGGCACAACTTCTCTGGACAACCTGTTGCAGTGCCTCACCACCCTCACAGGAAAGACTTTCTTCCCAATGTCCAATCTAAATCTGCCTTCTCCTAGTTGAAAACCATTACCCCTTGTCCTATCACTACACTTCCTGACAAAGAGTCCCTCTCCTGCTCNTCTCTGTTGAGGACTCCAGAGCTGGACACAGTACTCCGGGTGGGGTCTCACAAGCACAGAGTAGAGGGGGAGAATCACCTCCTGTGACCTGCTGGTCACACTTCTTTTGATGCAGCCCAAGACACGGTTGGCTTTCTGGGCTACCAGTGTGCATTGCCGGCTCATGTTGAGCTTCTCATCCACGAGCACTCCCAAGTCCTTCTCCTCAGGGCCGCTCTCCAGCCAGAGACCCATTTATTACATCAAATGCTGGCATTTAATATTTCTTCTACATAAAACAGTGAAAAAAACCAGCAAATTTAGACAGGAGAGAGGAAAGGAATCCAAGAAGACTTCTAAGAACCTAATTTTCAGTATTTTATGATGTTTTACTCATGACATTGGCACAAAAAGCAAAATGTGATGATGACATATTGTCAACACAAAGAAGCATTATGTGATCTTGAGAAATAAAGGCATAAAAAAGAAATTACACTAGTTATTATGAAGTGAGAATCACACACAGGTATCCTATTCCACAAAATCTACAGCATAGAATCCTATTTATGAGAACTTCTGACCCTACAAATAAAAGAGCTAATATAGAACTCTAGACTTCATGGATAGAGTAGAAAACAGATATTTAAATTGAATACTTCTTATCCTGAGAAATCTTCAAAGCCCAGCAGCTTTAATTCAGGCCCAAAACACTGATGACCTGTTTAGAAATCATGAGCTACAAAAGTGCTATAAAAAACTGTTGGGTTTGTTTTCATTTAACCCTCAGATATTTTTACATTGTTATTCTGGGGCAACTGCTCTCTCCCAGTCCCATTTGAAGCATTTTATGGCAAATAACATGGGCTGGCTAAAAGAAATTAATTCTATTTCTTTAAAACTTTAAAAATAAGATTTATTGTCATTTCCTATGTACTTTGCACTGAATTCAACTAGCGATTAACCCCACATTCAGCACAGTAACTCACACTATATAAAACAGCTCTGTGAAAAAAAGACAATCTAGATCCAACACCTTTCTTTGCTGTTTAGACACCTTGCCTACACAAGACATGCAACAACTTAAGCTCATGCTTTTCCTTCATGCCCTAGTCTGTTTTTCTCCCCATATTTTCCGTACTCTTACATCACCTCATCTTTTTTTTTTTTTCAGTAGAAACAAATGGGTCACTGAAAAGCATGTTGACTGAAAATTTGCATATGTAAAATAGTCTTTTTCCAGGAATGTCTCTTTCTCTGTCTGTGACACAATAATCTTTCTGTAGAAAAGTCAGATAATAATTCTTCAGAGCCAGAAATTAGTTACTTTAGTAAAGAGAAGTAGATGAGGAGGTCCAAGCACAGTTCCTGAATGCCTTTACTGAAAAGGAGTCTACCAAAACGAATAGGGGGGTCGTACTCATTTAGAATTAGGTCTACTTTTCACAAAATGGGTAAATCAGAAACATGTGAGAATTTTAAAGAAAGGGTAGACCCCAAAATACTGAATGGTTCACAGTAAAACTATAATTCTTTTGCTCAAAAATGTCTTGTACAAAAATTCCTTTGCCAAACTGTTCTAGAAAATTTCCTCAACGATTAGATCCATAGCAACATCATGTAGTCTTTCCCTATAGGTCCTCACAAAAGAGAGGTCATTGCAGATGGACAAGATGTTCCATTTCCCTGACATGATGAAAATTATTTCAATTAATTTAATTAAGGTTAGTAATGTGAGCAAGAAAGCGTCCTTTGCCATGCCAAATTTAATACGATTTATAAGAATATTATATCATTTCAAAGACAAAAATATAGCTTAAAATACAGACTTTTTGTATGTATACAACATGAAAATCAAACAATCCACCTTCTAAGAAGATATTTTTGAGCAAACTGCATAAGACTTCTCCATGTAACAAAACTTTCTTTTGTTATACAAATAAAACTAAATTATTCCTTCATCAGTCACTACCATAAGCTACCTTCATTTCATGGTATGTAGTTTTTACTGCAAAATTAAAGAATGCATAACATGTGATAATGGCCTAAAATTAACACAATGAAAAAAAAATATTAAAATAATCTTAAATCTGCAAATACCAAGAAATGCCAAGACTAATTTCTTCCATGGGCTTTTTAATTGGTTCTAATATTGCTAGGCCCGCCTGGAAAACTGGAATTTTGACATTTCCTTTTATCTTTTGTCTTTGGAAATAAAGAGAAAAATGTTGATATTTTTTGACATTTTCAGCAACAAATATAATTCAAATGAACTATTTCTAAATTATTTGTATGTTTTAAAACAATTTCTAGCTTCCATTCATCTATATTAACTCAGTCACTGTCAAACTACATGTTCCACCCCACATTGCCTCTTACACTTTAGGCACTTATTATGATTTGGTCCATCAACCGATTCTAATTTACAGAAGAAACCAGACATCAAATAGGTTGTGTTATTTTAGGAAGGGGAGTGTCAAACTGACTTGAAACCAATTAATTGTAATAATAATTCCACAAGTCAGAATATGAAATATCAACAATAGCTTGGGGTAACTTTTAAGGATTAAAACCTAGCCTTTTTGTCCCTGCTATATTACAAGACCTAAATTCCAGTCTTAAATGCCCACATTCATACTTGCCTGCCCACATTCATATTTGCCTTCCCCTTGCTGCTCAGACAAAGGTTCCTCTCCTTGAGACAGATTTGCATCTGTCTTCATGGACCTGTCTGAGCTTTTCACTTACAAGTTTTTGCACAAAATCATGGAAAAAAATGAGCTGGAACAAATATATATTTTTAACAGCAAATTCTGCTTTATCAAACTATTTATTTATTCAGGATTAAATACTTGAATTAAATTTCTTGAATGAATTTTCTAAAGCCTGAATTTGTGTTTAAATACAAGTTTCCAGCAAAATCACCACCTCCCCTGTGCAAGAATTTGCTTATTTTCAGTCAAAACCACATTTTTGCAAGAAATTTGCCCGGATATATCTTACAATTTCTTATACTTCTTAATTTCTGAGCTGAGCTGAGAGTAGGGAAATGCCTTCATTTCTTCTCTGACTGAATTGCTGTTCACTTATAACTCTTGTCTTTTTTCCTGATCCTGAATCAAATGTGTATAGTAAAACTGCATTGTTTTACTGACAGAAATTTTGTTCTACAAAGTCAAAATCCAAGCAGTAAAAAAAATAGACAGTTATAAACACAGTCCTTTTTTTCTTTTTCTCTTCCTTTTCCTTTTCCCTTTTGATAAATAATCACTCTAATTTGAAATCACAGTTTATCTTCTTTGAAGACAAAAAAAATCTGTGCACCTGTATACTGCTCTCTCTCTTATAAAGAGACATATAATATCCAGAAATTTAGATGTAGAAAAACTTATTCAGGTGAAGGTTTCAGAAATTGTATGGATTTTCATTATCCCTCATGCCCACCTTTTTCCACTTATCTCTACTACCTGAATCCCTGCTATGAAAAGGACACATTTAACACAGCACTGAATTATTCTGATTTCTTTTTTTTAAAACCACTAACGCATACAGCTTCTCAGTGTTACAAACTAAACTGTGAATTCGTTGGAGTTCTTGCAAGGCATATTGCATTTTCATGCAATTTTGATGCAAAGCAGGTGACATTTACAGGGACAAAATTAACACATATCAGGTTTCAAATGTATTTCTGAGACACGGGTATCTGGCCAGCACTGACCACCTCTCTTCCCTTCCCGCCTGCTCTACAGTAGATTTACATTCCCAGCCCCACTGTCTAGGCAATGCCTTTCACATACAAGTATGGGGAACGTCTCAAATCATTGTTGGAAGGCAAGATAAAAACCTGATGGTCTGTAGGAACCATCCGAGTAGAGCAAAACCTCTGTGTCCAGCATGGCTGTTTGTGCTACCAAAATCCCTGCATGTTTTTCACTGCTCTCAGAGCATTGAACAGGACTCCAGAAACTGCACGTTTTCTCCTGGCTGCTTCCTGCTAATAATCTGAAGTCTGCCAAAGTAGCTCGAACCTCTCCCCTCTCCACACCCAGTCCCTAGGTCGCTAACCTTCCCAGCGCTGACAACAAGGACTCTGAAAAAGAATGACAAAATCTGAAGCATCTTTGAATACACAGGGAATGGCTTGCCAAGGATTTGATCTGTGGCAAAAATCAGCCCTTCTGAGCCATTATTTTTAAGAGTCTTTTGGTTATGGGGCATATTAGGATTTCACACTCTGCAATGAGAGAAAAAAAACCCCAACAACAAATCTCCAGCAGTTTACTCAATTTGCCCTCAATTCCATTACTACTTTCTCTGCACTCTCACATTTTATATCTTTATTACATCAGAGAATGCTGTCTCAATGATGTAGTACAATATAGTAGAGTACATCTGGTGGCTTAGGTAATAAATCACAGGACTATTTTTCTAAGCTTTTAAATAAAATTGCTTTATCATCTGCTTCTTCCTACTAACAGCGCCATCAGTCCAAATGGCTTGCTTGGTTTTCAGAGCTTTCCCACTAGCTCACTAGGCCTGGCACAGAAAGTTTGCATCTGTGCCATATGCTTGATGGTGTTAACAATGAGTCCCTGGTTACATGATGAAATTTCATTTTGTGCTCCTCAAATCTCCACTCCCCACATTCTACGAGGATGACAGACAGTTTGGGAGACCAGCCCTGCCCCCTTGTCTGGCAACAGAGGCATTAGTGAACAATAGAAACCACCTTCCTTGTTTTGAAACTCCCTAAATTTTAAACATGGCTTTAACAAACTCCAAAGCACTAAAGACCTTTAGCCTCAGGTTTCCCCTCCCCAATCCACTCCTCCCTCCACCCTAAGCCAGGCTTGTGAATTACAAGCACAACATCCACTCAGGTTGATTTAACTACTGGTTATCAGAATTGTGCAAATAAGACAAACATTTATACAGACACTATTTGCCTAAAGGTTAGAGTTATTTGCCTTGGTATTTCAGGTCCCTGTGTGCCAAAATAGGTTTTTTAAGATTTAGATTTACTCAAACCTTCATTCTAGTTCTTGCTGGTTTTTTGTCAATCCAGCATGCTATTTGGTTGCTTAAAATCCTGTATGAACTGTAGGCCAACTAAGGGAAATGCTATGCAGCAACTTCAGCTGAGTCCAAACAGTATCAGCTGACAGCTGTGTAACCAGGACATCTGCCACTGGCTACATGGATGTGCTTATACTCTAGTGCACCTTCAGATTACCCCACAGAGGAGGCAATGGCCCAGATTTTACAGTCACTTTTAAAAAACATACAAAGCAATTATTTGTCAGAATACCAATGCATTTTGTAGATCAAACTGGAGCAAGCACTTGAAAACCTCCAGTAGGCTAAAGTTACCTGTTATTAGCTCAAAGTTTCAGTATACTTAATTCAGCAATTACAGTAGTAAAGCGGTCACACTCCATTTTGCCAAGTTCTTTCTCCTGCAAATAAGTTTTGTTGTTTAACCATAAAAGTCAGCAACACGTTGGGTAAGTATTAAAGAAGCTCCAAACGTGGTGATTCATGCACATAGCAGGTTCCATTACATATGAAAAACATAGAAATGCTAAGTATGTGTAATTAAAAACCAAAATACTATATTACTGTAATTAACTCGTTGTCAAAACCATCATTACTTATTTCTTACAGTTGTAGATATTTATATATTTTCTATAAAACCAGGGCCATGTCTGCTTTTCTCCTGTGATTCCTGTAAGGATGGGCAGGGAGGCACAAGCATACACTCAAATGTCATCAGTCAAGACTGAGAATCTCTAGTGGAGGGAGCTGGCGGACAAAGTTAAGGGAGGTGTCAGACCAACGCCAAGCCACTTTCCATCATATCTGAAAAATCATGGCAACCTGGTGAAATTCCTGATGATTGGAAAAAGGGGAACATAACCCCGATATTCAAAAAAGGGAAAAAGGAGGACCCAGGAAACTATAGAGCAGCCAGTCTCACCCCAGTGCCTGGCAAGAGCAAGGAGCAGATTCACCTGCAATCTCTGCTAAGGCACATNTCTGCTAAGGCACATGGAAAATAAGGAGGTGACTGGAGACATCCAGCATGGCTTCACCAAGGGCAAATCCTGCCGGACAAATCTGATGGCCTTCTACGATACTGCCACAGACTTGGTGGATAAAGGCAGACCAATGGACGTCATCTGTCTGGACTTAAGCTAAATGTTTGACAGTGTGCCACATAACATCCTAGTCTTCAAACTGGAAAGCGGTGGATTCGATGGACGGACCACTCGGTGGATAAGGAACTGGCTGGCTGGCTGCACTCAAAGGGCTGTGGTCAACGGCTCAATGGCCAAGCGGCAGCTAGTGACAACTGGTGTCCCTCAAGGGTCAGTTCTGGGACCAGTGCTATTTAACATCTTTGTCAGAGACATTGACAGTGGGATAGAAAGCACCTTCAGCAAGTTTGCTGATGACATCAAGCTTGGTGGCGTGGTTGAAATGCTGTAGGGAAGGGATGCCATCCAGAGGGACAAGGAGAGGCTTGAGAGGTGGGCTAATGTAAATTGCATGAAGTTCAGCCAAGCCAAGTGGAGGGTCCCACACCTGGGACATGGCAATCCCAGGCACAAATACAGGCTGGGCAGAGAAAGGCTGGAGAGCAGCCCTGAGGAGAAAGACTTGGGAGTGATTGTGGATGAGAAGCTCAACATGAGCCGGCAGTGCACACTGGCAGCCCAGAAAGCCAACCGTGTCTTGGGCTGCATCAAAAGAAGAGTGACCAGCAGGTTGTGGGAGGCGATTCTCCCCCTCTACTCTGCACTTGTGAGACCCCACCTGGAGTCCTGTGTCCAGCTCTGGAGTCCTCAACTTAGAAAGGTCATAGAACTGTTGGAACAGGTCCAGCAGAGGGCCACAAAGATGAGTAGAGGGTTGGAGCACCTCTGCTATGGGGACAGGCTGAGGGAGCTGGGGCTGTTCAGCCCGGAGAAGAGAAGGCTCCTGAAAGACCTTATTGCAGCCTCCCAATATCTGAAGGGAGTCTTCAGGAGAGCAGGAGAGGGACTCTTTGTCAGGAAGTGTAGTGACAGGACAAGGGGTAATGGTTTTCAACTAGGAGAAGGCAGATTTAGATTGGATATTGGGAAGAAATTCTTTCCTGTGAGGGTGGTGAGGCACTGCAACAGGTTGTCTAGAGAAGCTGTGCCTGCCCCATCCCCGGAGCTGTTTAAGGCCAGGCTGGATGGGGCTTTGAGCAACTTGGTCTAGTGGGAGGTGTCCCTGCCCATGGCAGGGGGGTTGGAACTCGATGATCTTTTATGGTCCCTTCCAACTCTAACCATTCTATGATTTTATGAAATCAAATCAGGCTATAAAATCAGTGCAAATTGAAGCATAATTCATCTTTAAAACATATATTTACAATGAATGACATTGATGAAACTGTTCTTGAGAACAACAATTTATTCAAATACTACATAGTCCCAAGTGCAAGAAGAAATTTTGCTTTCACAAAATTTGTCTTTTTACTCTTCTTAGGGTTAAGCTTTCTTTAAAGTATGGTGACAATCTCTTCGCTATCTCAGCTCAATACTCAAGCCCGTCAGCTCAAGAGACCTAGGTGTTTCCTATGCTGAAAACCATCATATAGGATACTCAGCATTATATGGCCATTCAAAACACTATGCTACCTAGTAGAAGAGAATTTTTAAATCTTCAGAGGAAATAAGAATAGCTGCCAGGTTCCTAACACTGGTCTTTAAGGCTTCGTGTAGAAGTAACCAGACTTGCCTAAACAGTTCATATTCTGAACCCTATCTTCAAACTAATGAAACCTGAGATTTAAAGTCGCATTTTCAATGTGTGTAAAACTCACAGTTCACCCCAACTTTTATGCTTGTACCTGCTCAGAAGCTCAGGTTACAGAGCAAATGCTACCACCTCCCAGTGGAGACTGTGCTGACATCTGCTCACTGGTAATATGGTATTTTGCTCAAACCACCACATCTCAGCTTCAGGTCTGATATAGATACAGGAATTTAAGATAAGCGATTCTAGCTACAACAATGCAGCATATAAAACTTGATATGTTCTCCTTTACAGGGATATACACACAACAACTACATTATGTCAGGCAAAACTTTGACATGGTCCAGTTGGTAATGTAAAGGAGTGGCCATCAGCAGACACATAGAAAAGAGTAGAAATAGAGTAAGAATCCTTATCTGAGCATACAAGCTTTAAGTGGAATACATAGATGGATAAATTAATGATAAATTTAGTATTTCAAAAATTCATGGTGGTTATATCAGAAATTTGTATCTGAATCTCTAGTTACAGCTAAAGAATATGTGGAAGTTGTTAGTAACAGCAGGTAGCATTGAGTAGGAAAAATTATTTTGTTTGTAATCATCTCACATTAGAATTATGAAACATTCACCACCAGAAAAGACACTGCTAAAAATTTTAATTATTTTTAAAAACACTCCCTTAAGATATAGCTGCTCTAGTGTTATGACAGAAATAAGTACAGAATGAGTTCAAGTCTTTGGAAGATATTTTGTTTCTGTTTTCTGAAAACAGTAGCTAAGCAGCAGGCAAGGACTATTTATTCCTCCTTTGGTTGTGAGACTGTGGAACATCTAATGCCAAATCTATGCCTTCTTATTATCACTGTACAGAAGGATGCAGATTCTACCCCCAAAATACATTTGTGCCAACCTCTGCAGCTCTCCCTATCAGCATAGTTTTTACTATAGGTAGAAGGTACCCTGTCATAATTTTCTGTTCAATTCTTTCTTTTATCTGAGTAATAAATAAAATACACAAGAATGAGAGAAAAATATTTGATTATTCAGTTGAAAGCAGTCCAAATCATTTGAATCTGAAACTACTACACTTTGGAATACACTCGGTTTTCAGAAGCCCCATCTATTCCTAAGTGTTGAGTGTAGCTGGATCAAATCATCATGTCCCCATTATGTGATTAAAACAGCCCCTGACCATGCTGTTTCTATGTTTGTGTCTGTTTTTGACTTCCGTGGCTCCAGAGTATCCCCCTTCGCCCCCATTAAAGGCGATCACAGATTGAGAGTTGGCTGCTTTGCCTTTTTCATACATACCACTTGGATCATGAGTAATGAGGGGCATTTTATTTAGGGGTGTTCCTAACAACGGGACCTTGTCCAACTGCCATGTGTCTGTTAACTGAATGTTAAAACAAGGTAGGTTAATGTTAGGCAAGTCTCCTTGGAAAGTTATTAGCACAAGAGACTGTTTATTGCTAAAACATTCTGAAGCAAAAATAGAAATATATTTAACATTGTGTCCTAGATTTCCAACACACATCTCAAAAGAGAGTGTTTTAAACATTTTGCACTGTCTTTGTTCTCCTCAATAACAGCCACTAGTTGGTCTGATAACCCCTCTTGGTCTTTCATTCCAGCTTCAGCAGAAACAGCAAATAGGAGCATTACAACACTAAAAGAAAGTTCCAAGATTTTTCAAGTTTATGAGCTCTCTCAAATTAGCAGAAACAAAATACTATAAATTTAAAAATCAACTTAAACCTTAGGATTAACAAATATTAAATGCTCCCAAAACACTCCTCCTGTGGCAGGCAAGAAAGTTTCCCAACGAATGAGTTAATCAACATGTAAAGCACTGGCAAAATCCCATGACTTCTTTATACTAGCCTGACAAAAGGAATTGAAGTGGGGGAAAAGAAAGAAAAAAGCACATTAAAATTAATCAGGGCAAAACCAATAGTCAATTTGATTTTCTGAATTTTCACTTATGATGGCTGTAGCAGACAAGTTCACATACTGAACAGATGAAGACAAGATAAACATGCTAAGTTAAACATTATCTGTTTTATATAATCAACTTACTTATTTCCATTTTTGACACTCCAACTCATACCCCTGAATTTGAAACAGTTAAGAAAGAGATGTTATGGAATTTTGACATTGCAAACATTGCTATTTTCTATTCTTCAATTATATCATTTCAAAATCAGAGGAAAGCACAAAAATTTGGTGGAGATGTGGTCACCACAGTTTGGAGTCATCTGCAAACTTAACAAGCATACCCTTCAACCCCTCCTCCCCAATTATCAATAGAGATGTGAAACAAACCAGGTTACAGGACAGACCCTTTTGAATGCCTCCTTGTTAATGGCCTCCAGGCAGAGTACAAACGTCTCAACATGACCATCCAAACAGCATTTCACTCCATCTACTCAAGCTTCATTGTCCTAAAATGCATACAAGAGTATTGCAGTAAACAATGTTCAAAGTTTTGCTAAACAATGTAAATGACATCCATCCAGCGTCCTCATATTATTCACATATCCAGTCTGTTTATCCTTCCTAAAAAGCAGCCAAGTATATCAGGCAGACCATGTTGGAGAACACTTAGGCAAGGAAGGCACAGAGTACCTCTGTTTTATCCATTTCAACTGGAAGCTCTTTCCAAGCTTATATTACTTTGAAAAGAAAAAGTAAGAAGAACCCCTGAGGAAGAAAAGATTCTTTCTCTTTCAGATGGAGGGAAGCTAAGCATGCCAAAAGAGAAGTAAGTTTGGGAGATGGCATCGTATCTCTGAGGTGGCAGAAAAAAGCATTTCCTTGGAAACAGGGAGAAACGTATGAGTTTGCTACTGTTGAGTTGGCTAGAATCAAGTTAGGCCTGTTAGGACTGAAATTACACGGAAGGAACTGCTATTATAAATCTTATGTTTGTTTCTGCTCTTACTGTAGTATTTAATACTAAATTGTCTTTCTCTCCATTTAAAAAGATGAATGTACAGGTTTCATTTTTAATTGCCTTTTTTAAATTTAAAAAAGCGTTTTGGAGAATTCATTATAGCAAAAAATTTAAGCACATACACTTCAAAACTCTCACTGAATCCTCATCTCATTACTGCCATTAAATTGTTTCCATTGGTCCTGTTCTTTCACACTTTTAAGAAAAAAATAGATGATTGTTACTTTCTTTAATCAAGGAAAAGGACAGCTTCAACCACCTCAAACAATATATTCTCTGCACTGCATTTTATATAATGAAAATTATTTCCATTTATTATCAACCAAAGACATACCTTAAAAATGTGTAGGTATGTATGCATGGGCCAGCATAAAAGCTTCATGATCATCTAATGCAGCTAAATTCATTCTCCATATGTGAAATGAAAATTATTTTCCAAAACAAGAAGTTAAGCATAAATTCTAAAAAGCACTGCTGACCTTTAGTTGCATTTAAGTCCTACTATTGAATTTAAAGAAAACAATGACAAGTAATTATTTACCTAGGCTTTTTGTTTTGCTTTCTGTGTGCACATAAATGTAATACTTCAAGAAGTATTATTATAAAGAATAAATTTAATTCTTTCATGAAACTGGAACAGCTTTTGTATGTACCTATTGCAGAAGAAAAGGTTAGTTTAGGTTTCATGCCAGCTTAATCCTTGGCATTTGCTCTAAAATACCCAGCAGCATGAGTTTTAATAAGTATTAGGATGTAGGAATGTCATTGTTGTAATAGACACACCTCTTTGCCATGAAATGAGTTGACTCTAACAACCTGTTTTACATATGCTATATAATAATCTCATGCACTCATAGTTCCTCTCTTTTCATTATCCCAAACTGATTATATGCTTTAAAAATATATATTAAAAATATTACTTGAAAATACTTTGGGATCAGTTAGTATGAGAAAAACTAATGTTCTCCGAGTTCATTCTAGATCAGTATTATAGTGGTATAGCATCTTCTTGCTTACTCCAAGAGACTGCCTAAAGAAAAATAGTTGGATGCTTTCCAGGACTTCAAAACACAGCCAAGTAAGCTTTAGTGTATATTTCATCACCTTAACATCAGTTTACAATACCATTGAAATAATGCAAAAAATATATCAGATAAGGCTTCATGACTAACCAGAACTCCAGCTGAAACTAAAAAAAAAGAAATTTAAAAAATTCTAATATCTTTAAACAGAGTGAAATCTTTACAGGTGTTTCCAAATATTCAAAATTCAGTTTTTGTCAATATTAGATACCTTTCTTTTTACCAAACAACTGAAATTTATAACAAAACCAAACCCTTCACAATGCCACTGTTTCTATAAACATAGATTGGGGTTTTTTTAGAGCTTTAAAAAGGGATCTTTTGTCTGTTAAAATCTGTTAAAAAGGGTTTTTTTTTAAGAGAAGACCAACTTACTCGACACTGTTTCAATTTTCTTATTAAAAAATAATTCTTTTAAGCACCACGTCATTCTTCCTGGAGCACTAAAAAACCATTGGAGATGGCTGTGTCATTTTGGCTAGGACTCATTCTTTCACCAAATACAAAACTGAGTAGGTAAATTTACCTCTGATCAGTGATTTATAAATAAATATCGTACTTATCTAAAACATTTTTGGCAATTTACTTCTTATGTAGTGATAATCTTTAAGTCTTTGAACCATCATGTAGTGTGCAAACCAAAGCCAAGAAATCAATCTTGCTTTAAGAAATTTACCAGTATAAAAAAAATCTAAACTGAAAAATTCAAATTACTGCATCCTGTAAAGCTGAGTTTGAATAGCTCATGGGGTTTTTTGTGTGGACTTGCCAAAAACTGCCCAAGAATTTACACAGCACACTTCTATTTCTCCTGTGACTGACTCATTATGTTATTCTATAGGAATGATAGACTGCATCTTATTATAGAGAATAAACTCAGGCAAGGGGGAATACAGCATTATGAGCTAAATTAACTTGATTATTGAACTAATTGAAGATTAAATATTTCCTTGAATTAATTTCTCTAACTCTGAAATGGTTTTAAACAAACTAAAGCATGTTTTCCTCTGTTTAAAAACACAGAAGTGAGTGCAAGAAATATTATTGTGTTTAATCTAAACAATAGAAAAATTCATGCCATAGCTTAGGGGGCTAGTTACTGCACTACATTCTTTATTTAGTATAGTGCTTTGTTACTTTGGACAACCCAGAATCTATGGCACCACAGCCTAAGAAATAAAAAAAAATAAATTCATACCTCTGGATTTATGTTACCCAGTTCAGCAAATGCAGGTCATAAGTACTATAAGCATTATAAGTCTTATTTTGTAGTATACATAACCCTGGATTAATACATTCTGCTTTTTCAAGGAATGCTAAAATAAAGTTAAATTAATTATGCTGTATGATTGGCAGCTATTAGAAACGGGTTTTTAAAGGTAAGCCAAGACAAATTTCAATGTCTCCCAATGTCATCCCTGACTAACAATGTATATATAGAGCCCTAGAGCTAACAATGTATATATATTTTTAGATAGTCCCAAACTGGAAAAATCAAAGTTGTAAAACTTTGTCAAACTCAAACCTGCAAAAACACCTCAATTAAGGAAAGTTCTCCAGACTAATCTTTCCCTTAATCAGTTGTTCCTTGGAACAGTGAAAAACAATTTTTTTTCCTCAAATTTCTGTTTGTAAAAAGAAAAATTTAAAAAAAAATACCAGAATATTTCAATTTATATCCAAAGATTTTTCACATATGTAGTACTATGTTTTATGATTATATTTATTTTTATCTTTTAGCAAAAATCAACTTCTTATGAAACGAATGGCTATTTTTCTACCCAGCCGCTCTGGCTTTAATTTAGAGCACATGCAAGAATACAGACCAATGAGTACATGTAGCATTTAATGCAATGTATTCAATTTTAGCAAATTTCTCACTTTATGTAGTAAGAAGCTAATACTTTTAAAGTTGTAACCCATGATAGTATCAACATATGGTTGTAAATAATCTCAGGAAGTAGGAAGCATGAACTATATTTGTCAAAATTATTTCAGTCCTCAAAGTTTGTTTACCTTGTAACATTGATAATACTAAACCTAGGACTAGGAACAGAATCCAAATAACCAGCAGTTTCCATAATACTTCTATTCCCATTGGCACTCAGTGCTTGAAAGAAAATTGAAGAGAGTGTTTTTTATGGTTCATTATACTTTTTTTTTTTTACCCATCCTATCCATCTCACCACTTTTTTTTTTCTTTTTTTTCTTTTTTTTTTCTTTTAGCAAATCATTATATGTACAGTATGATTCAGTACTAGAAAATCTTATTACAAACCTTTTTTTCACAGCTTGCTGTTTAGAAGATTTGGGCAAGTGCTGGAACCACAAAAGACAGCAATAAAATATTAAGCAGTGAAGCTCTATATCCATGCATAGTCAAGATTCTCCATTAAATATGACTTTATTTGCCAAAATTTTTTTGGCATGGTCAGACCTTATAAAGAAATGACCTACTCTGCTTTTTGAAAAAATGTGGATTATGTAAAAGATGGCTGTCATTTCTTTTATAAGCTTACACTTACTATGCCAAATGTTTTCCATTCTTACCCTTTATTAAATGTAAACCTTAATATTTTGCTTTTATTTATCAGAGGTACTACATGTAGTGAGATGACCTTGGCCAGAGCACAGCATTATAGTTTCAGTTAAGAAAGTTTACTTTTGCGAATTTGAAATTTCATCAGGAAACTAAAATACATGGGTATAATTTAAATTCTGTGAATGTGTGCGTGTATGTATCTGTCATTTGCCTCAGTGGCAAGTCCAGCCCAAACCACAACAGATGTTTAGCACGTGGAACTCCCATCCATTTCTATGAACTGTAACATTTCTATCAAGTCTACTTTATAGCTATCCTCAATTACCCTGATGGTACTATCAAAGTGTCGCTGTATTATCTGAAGGAAGTATTCAGACTTTAGGACTAGGAGTTGCTCAGTTACATTAGATACTATTTTAAATTCCCTATTTGCCACAGATATGACTCTCTATTTGCTCAGACTGAGTAAAATCAATTTTCACGGTATATTAAATTTAGAACAATCAAAATTATACTGTATTGGGTCAACAACTTTGTCCTGAATTGTCATCTAGAAGTCATCTGTGTTTTCAGCTGTACATCACAGTGTACACTTAAGGTTATCACCATTCTGTGAAATACTCCAATATAAAAATGTAATCACTGACGTGACTAGCATCAGAAGATTCCTGTTTCACATTGCAACCGTTTGCATGGAATATGTATTTCTCTGAGAGTGATACTGTTAAAAGGCTGAACTATTGTTTCCACTAGTATAAAGAACATCGTTCACCCTCTTGCAGTAAATGATGGGGCTCTTAAAAGATAGGGGCTCCATTTATATGATGTTGAATAATTGCAACTATATTGAATTGTCAGAATCTATCATGTACTCTGTATGACACAAAAGCATGACCCTCTGCTAGGTGTGAATGTACAGTTCAATTCTACATATACCATTGTGCTTATTTCTTGAATAAATATGAAAAATCATTGGGGTATTTGCAACCTTTAGAATCAGCAGAAATTAATCATCAGCTCCTGATGCACTTGAGAGTTTGGACAACAAGACAAAACCTGGAATTGCTCCATCATGATAAGAAAATAAATGTAGTATACAAAGGAAAAACATACAGAAGAACATAAAGGTTTTATTTTATTTCTTGTTTTATTGGCAATGAAAAAAGTTATTCTCACCATGAGTTATTTCTTAAAAGTCAATTATTTTCTCTGTGCTATTCTAGTAGTTTGCACAGCCACAGGAGTTAAGAGCTAGCAAATTCTGTCAAAACCTGCCATTCATGTGACTATCCCCCCAACCATAATGACCACTGTGAGTATGCACTGATTGCCCATCTCACTTTTGTACTCTCAAAAGCACCAGACCAAACCCTATTGGTCACTTTTTAAAATGGCTTGGCTGCAAAGCTAATGTCAGTTGTGATTCAGCCTTAATTTTGCCTGTCAACAGTCTTGCTCAACTTCCCAGATACTCCAGGTTGTTGCCAAGACCATTTTGTAAACGAAATCTCTCATTTGAAAATCACCATATGAATATGTCAACAGGTCATGAAATATTTTCATTACAAACCTTGAAGAAAATCTAAGCTCTAAAGCAACAGCTAGAAAAATGTCTATTTCATTAGGCATGAGTGTGAAATCTTGCTGGAAAACATTTATTTTGGCAACTCCCTATTCTGTTGGTGGCCCAAAAGTATCTTGACTAGACTATCCTGGTGGGAGGCAGAACCAGCACCAGTGAGGAAGCTGTAGCAGATGAGCTAATAACCACAAGGATCACCCTAAAGCACAAATTTGCAGTCTGCAAGTACCTGAGTAGCTACAAGATCAGACTGAAATAGAAATTCACAGGTTACTTCAAAGTAAAAGGTTGAAAACTTGTATTCATTTATCTAAGAATCAAAAAGCATGTTAGAAAATCCACAGCAGAGCTGACTTTTTCTCATGCTATTAACAGGAATAGATGTTAGCGTGTACAATGGGAACAGAGTTCCTTCAACCTCTTCTTAGGGTTCCTTCAATCTCTGCATATCCTTTAAAAAGTTTTGTGGTTATTTTAACTAAGAGACTTCAGTTACCCGTCAGACCTAGTTACCATCCATCTTTGGTCTTACCAGGTCTCCTACAGTGCACAAAAAGCCCTGTGATTTTAAAGCTGAAGAACATGTTTAATGCATAAGTCATAGTCAATTACCTGATGCATAGATCATGTGTATTTGCACAAATGTAAGGAAGGGAATATGCGGTGTAGCCTTATCCATGAAAAAGGGGAGAAAAGGTGTTGGAAGTCCCACTACCAGCACTGAAGTCACTCCACGGGGAGAAAATTTTCTCACAGTCATCAACATCTTACCCTCTCTTAACTTCCCACTTCCAAAATTTCCAGAGATTCATACTATTCTGCGANAGCACACAGCTGAGTGTCAAGATAAACAAGTTCTGCCAGAGATTTCCTATGCACTCCATCCAAAACCAGAAATACTTATCTCACTTGTGAATTTCACATGTCAATTTGATGTCTGTACAGTATCCAAAATCTTCAAATACATTATGAATTATAATTCTATTAAGTGTTACATGAAAAAAGTCACTAAAAATAATAGTGCAAAGCTGTTAGTTTCAATTCTTTTTTTTGTAAGTGTTTTTACTTACAAGCCTTCTTAAGTCATTCTTTGCAAACCAAGTAAGTCCATACACTCATATCAAAATAAAAAAACGTAATTTGAAGGGGATTTTTTGAGTTTTGAGGAATTTTGGTTTAAGTCAAACAGCTCAAATGCATGACTAAACAAAACAATCTGGCAAAGTGTGAAATACAACAACTCCTTCCATTCTTTGTAGCAAATCACCATACTACCAAAAGGATTAAGTGGGTTTACATTAAAACTGAGAAGGAAAAGACAGCTTTCCTGCTTCTTTGAGATGAATTTGGAGAGTTCCTTCAGCACTCAAATGTGAAATTACAGAACTGTTGGCCAATGTATGTAACCTACCATATAAAGAGCCAGTGTGCTGGTGGACTGGCAGGTTGCCATTATTAACTCCCATCTACAAAAAAGGCTCCAGAGTGAATGTTGCAAACTACAGACCAGTGAGCCTGACTGTACCCACCCATGGGAAGATAGCAATCTGTCTTTAAAAAAAAATTATAAAAAAGAGGAAAAAAAAAAGGG
>VZRU01015469.1:0-29901 GCA_013398155.1 Pedionomus torquatus | reverse complement strand
GGGTAGGGGGGAGTGGGATGGGAGTGAGACAGGGCAGAAAGAAAAGATTACCAAACAGACACACAGATTAGCACAGTTTTGTTGGAGAAGCATCAGTGGGGCTTCTGTAAAAGGAAATCCTGCTTCATTAATGCACTGGAATTGCAGAAGGGTTACAATACCTATGTGGATAAATCTGACCTGGATTTTGAAATGGCCTTTGACAAGGCTCCACATGAAATATTATGAAGAAATTCCATTGCTGTGGGATTGGAGAAGAGATCCTTTAATGAGAGAGAGCCAGTTAAAGAAGAGGAAGCAAAAGGTATGCTTAGGTGTTGCCTTCAGGATGGAAAAATGGCAAGAGAAGGACTCCTCCCTCATGGAATGGTGCTGGAAAGAGCTTTTTATCAGATCCCTGATAAAGAGAAAGGAGCAGTAACTGTGAAATTTCCAAGCTTGCAGGTGGTACTGAGCTCTTTATTCATAGTAAATGCAACCCAGGCTCATGGCAAGGAACAATAAAAGGGCTGTGACAGAGGCAGTCAGGGGCTGTGGCAGTGAAAGGTCATGTTGAGAAGAAACACTGTAGGACTAGCAGTTTCATCTCAGGAACAAGATCTCTGGGTCAACCTTGGCAGTTCTCCAAAATCATCAGCTCGGGGTGCAAGGGCATCTGAGAAGCCAAGAAAAAGCTTGGGTTTATCAGGAAGGTCACTGAGAACAAGGTCGTCTGTTCGTGTAACACTGATGCACCCATATCTTGAGTGCAGGATGTCTCTCCAGTCCTTGCACCTCAGAGGGAAGGTAAGATATTTATAGAACATAAAAAGAAAAGCAGCTAAAACGATCCAGGACTTGGACTGGCTACCTACATACTAATTAGCTGTTTCACTCCATTTCATATCCAGCTGAGGGAACCCAAAAATCCTTTGTCTGTTTCAGTGTTAGGAAGTTAATGCAGTCATCCTCAGCTTATGTCAGAACAATCTGAACCATGAGGCCAAAATTTAGTGTGTTTCTGTTACTGGTACTTTCATGTTTGAATCAGACAGGACTATTTTTCACAGCATCACATCTAACTAAGAACTGAGAGGATCTGCAGGTATTTCTCTATGAATTCTTTCACACATGAAAAAGACACAAACTCTTTTTAAAAAGACCTCATTAATTTATTAGGCACAAAGTCAACAAATTAAGTACTGTAAGAACTAAACCATGTCTGTTTAAAAGTAAACTTTTCAAACTTTTTTACACTAAAAGAATAAGAATAGTAATATTGGAGGCATGAAAAGTTCACATTAGTACTTAAAATCACACACACTTGCTAATGCACAGGTCTTCATTATTTGTAACTTTACCAGACTGATGTAATACATGTCACAAACCTGATTCAGGGAGAGTTTTATGGATGAACCAGCAGGGAAATTACCTGGGACCCTGGGGACCAGAACAAAGCACCCTAGGAAGCCAAGATAAGTAGTAGTACAAGTCATCTAATGTAAGAGTGGGAGCAACAAGGGGACCATGTTTCAGCTTCTCTGGAGCCTTGCTGCATCTAAATCCAGTTTCAATTCTGCCACCTTCTTCTTCACCTGTATGAGAACAGCTGTGCCACTGCTGTAAACACAAAAACCTAAACCTATCCAATACAAGTTTTACAAAAGTAATGCAATGATACAGTGTTAGCCTACTAGAAATAATTAGCATTTTCTGAAAACCAAAATGGAGGATTGCTGACACTAATAGCAGGGTTAGCTCTATAGAGAACCAAAACAAATGGAAGTGTTGGAAGGATTTGCCAACACTAGTGTCATAGTCTGGTTGCTTCTGCTTTAGCATTTTCCTTGACTAATGAAGGAATGTTTGTTGTTTGGTTGTTTTTTTTTTTTTAATTTGACTATGTAAGGAGTTACACATCATACTACTTACAATTCAGAAGGTGGGTCTGTGGGTCTTACATTTAAAAAATGTAAGAATTTGTTTTACAGGTTAGAATTTTTTTCTTAATCAGAAAATGAGCTGTTTATTTTTAAGACTGCTATGCATTCTCTGCAAAGGATTTTGAAAATCTAAATAAACAGCACGGCTTATTTCTGAGGATTTCTATATTCTTTTGTTTTATCAAGATCTAAGAATTAGGTAAGAAAATACATGCTTAAATTTTTTGCACTTTCTTGTTGATTTGGTGATGTTATTACAAGAGATCATGAAGGAATGGCATATAACATATCACAATATAAAACACACTGTATTTTAAAGATCTTTCACCATAATCCACCTACATGGAATTTTTATACAACTTGCTAGATAATTAATAGGACTTTGGAGTACCCGGACATATAAAGTTACATGTAGGATTGTTAACTGCTTCTAAAGATTGACAACATTTTATAAAGGCAGAGTAACAGGAAGTGATGGACACAATGAGAAGGACTTGCTTAAATATATGCTTGGGCATGATTCACTCTTTCTCTCAAACAAGGATACAAATAATAAAAATGAAAATACGTATCACTCAACTCCAAACACCTTACTGGGATGCAGATCTCTTTCTGCCTGACATTTATACCCCTGATGTTTTGCTCATCTCTGCAACAACTTTTTAAATCCAAAAATCCCCACCTTCCTAGTTCTACACATGTTAAACATGTTAGTTTTATGTTGTGTATGTGATTGATCCACAGAGAGCCACCTGCATGTTCTGATGATTTTCAGCATGTATGGACAGGATGATCCTGTACTTAATTGCCTGGTGTATGCTGCTGTGAGCATTCCAGGGGTGGGGTTGCCCAATTAGGCAATTCAATAGAAACTTTTGACAAAAAAAAAAAAAAAAAAAAAAACAAAAAAAAAAACACAAACCAGCTGCAAAGAGTTTTCTAATTAGGCTTTTTAGGTAGTTTACAAACAATTTAGAATTAAATTAGGGCTATCAACATCTTGAGACACAGTTCTTAAGTGAAATGGGTAACATCTTGGAAATTTAGTATGTACTGGGTCACAGCAATCCCAGACACAAATAAAGGTTAAGTGGAGAATGGACTAAGGAAAACCCTGAGGAGAAGGAGTTGGGGAAGCTGGTGGATGAGAAGTTCAACAAGAGTTGGCAATGTGCACTGGCAGCCCAGAAAGCAAACCATATACTGGGCTGCATCAGAAGAAGCATGGCCAGCAGGTTGAGGGATGTGATTCTACCCCTCCACTCTGTTCTTGTGTGACCCCACCTGGGGTACCGCATCCAGCTTTGGACTCCTTAGTGCAGGAAGGACATGGACCTTTTAGAACAAGCCCGGTGGAGTGCCACAAAGATGATCAGAAGTCTGGAGCACCTCTCCTGTGAGGACAAGTTGAGAGAGTTGACATTGTTCAGCCTGGAGAAAAGAAGGGCCAAGAGACACCATATAGCAACCTTCCAATACCTAAAGTGGATCTACAGGAGAGATGGGGAGAGACTCCTTATCAGGAAGTGTAGTGACAGGATGAGGGGGAATGGCTTTAAACTAAAAGAGGGGAGATTTACATTAGACATCAGGAAGAAATGCTTCAGTGTATGGGTGGTGAAGTCCAGACAAGTTGTGGGTGCCCCATCCCTGGAAATGTTTGAGGCCAGGCTGGATCGGGATTTGAGCAATCTGGTCTAGTGGGAGGTGTCCCTGCCCATGGCAGGGGGATTAGAACTGTCTATTCTTGAAGATCCCTTCCAACTCTAACCATTCTATGATTCCATGCTTCTATATGGAACATAGAATCAACAACTCAATGGACTACCATCAAGCAAAATGTTAATTGCACAAAGATAATTACTATAATGTCTGTGGTTCAGGTTGAACCAGGAATCTTTGCCAGCAATACTTTAGGTAGTTGTTACCCTGATGACAAAATCTCAATTATCCGCTTAAATCTCTGGCACGCCTTCTACTTTTTCGGGAATTAAGATTAGCTTGTTTTTCCACATTATGTCCTTGATATGCTTGTTCAACTGAATGGTGCAGGAATGATCCTTTTGCCTGCAGACACCATAACACAGGACAAATGCACTTACCGTGTCGTACAATTAGAACAGTTCAAAGAAGTAACTTTGTTAACCAAATGTCACAATCTCTGACTTCCTGTATTGAATGAAAATTTTCCCCTCATTGAAGCCCTGTAGCTATTCTGCATAAAACTAGTTCCTACGGCCAATATACCAGCATTTATAGATCAACTTTTTTTTTGTCAGAAAAAAGAGAATCTAAAAATTATTATTCCCTACCCTGACAATCTATTTAGTGTCTAACTCTTGTGATTCAAAATAAATCAGTGAGGAAGGCTTCAAAATCAGTATTATTATCCTGATATTTCAAGTAGATTTCAGTTCTTCTCCACTAAGACATTTAAAAAATTCTCAGACTAGGGAGCTGACATTCGTATTCTCGCAGCACTCAGTCCACAGGAATCCATTGTCCAGGACACTGAGGTCACCTCCACTTGCTCCCAGGGCTTCTGAGTGCTTATGGAGTTTGAATGGAGTTCTTAATTTATCAAGTTTCTCATGCACTAAGTTATGCTAAGGCTTCATCATAACCCAGAAGCTAGAGAATTACAGCTTATTTCTCTCTCCAACTGAGCATATTTTGGGACAGGAGAAGATTTGTCCCACAGATTTCTACAAATAAAAATATTAAATATCTGTCAGCTTGAAAATAAAAAACTACTAAAATAAAATCAAAAGTAGCCAGTGATTTAAGGGAAAAGCCTATTTAATGTTATGCTAACTTTCTTTAAATGAGAAACACATAAGAAAGACAAGAAGGTAAAAAAAAAAATTTAAAAGTAAAGGCAATAGAAGCACACTACAACAAACATGCAAGCTTTATCTGGAAAGATATATTTAAAGTGCAATGAGAAGTTAAAAAGCATGCTAGGTAGTTTTTGTCCTGGATTGTGCCTTGCTTGTGAATAGCTGAACTGGTTAAGTATCCCCTTTCTGTATCTGTCACCTCCAGAAAAAGAAAAAAAAAAAAAGAAAAAAAAAAAGAAAAAAAAAAAAAAAAAAAAAAAAAAGAAAAAGCAAAGCTAGGTTAGGCACCTGGCAAAAAAAAACCACAAAGAGCACATTTCCTGGGGGCACTTGCTTTTCCTTATAGCAGAGAAGATTTTTAAAGCACTCCCACTTTCTCCATGTTGTCTTTTTCATGCCTTTATTAATGTCAGGTCTAATGATTATCACCGTATGTCAGTGCTGTATGCTTCCTCTTACTGTGTTCTTGAACAAGTTTGTCTTTATAGCAAGTGTGTGCCTCTACTGTACTTTTTCAATCATCTTTTTCCATGCCTCACACAATTCAGACAGAAGGTGATCAGTTCACAACCTTTTACCACCTTTTCTTCCTAGCATGCTTCTCTCACAGCATGAATTTCCATTTCCTTTGTGGAGTCTTAAGGGAAAGCACATCAGCTGAATGCAGGTCCTCCTTTGGATACTAATCATCCACCTTCCCTTCCTCACAGGAAGCTGGCATTTCTGTTTCCTTTCATGGATATCCACAATTGCCACCACTAGCAGTACTAGGTCATGTACTGAAAGCTTTGAATTTCCTCTTCCACCATTATTTTGGAAGCTAAGACCAAAGCAAAATCATGCACAATAAATAATAAACACTTCATATGTTGTAATAAAGATTGTATCTGTATTTCTAAGTTCACTTGTAACTGCTGATTTTTGTGATTTCCATTGTGAGAACAACACCTTTATTTTAGCAGCCCCGAAATCATGACTTTTAGAACTATTGATGACCCTCCTCCAGGATGAATATTGACCTCATTTTTATAGTTATTATTTTTCTGTGTTCTCCTTTCTCTCTCACAGTCTTGCTTTCAAAGCTTCTGTTTCCATGGATTTCAATATTATTTTGGGGCATGCAAAGACTACAAATTTACAGTACTAACCACATGGAAAGGCATGAAGACAGGATCTTTGCTGTATGGAGCTGCCAGTCCAGACATAAGAGAAAAGGAAACAGAAGTTTGTGCGAAACGAGACTAATTAATTCACCTTTTATAGCAGCACCGACTACATCTGGTCAAAACAGTAGGCCTTCACCGAGTATGGAAACACAATATACCGATATTTCTAGCTAGTATGGCTGAGAAAAACATTGTGTTTCTTTTTAATTTTGAAGTCTTGTTTCCTACATCACTTTCCTGTTGGCAGAAAGAGTCAGTACTTAAAACTGGTGAATTTACACCGGTAGGCCAAGGCGGTCAAGGCAGAGAGGGTTAGCACCCTGAACAGCTCCGGGAGGGAAACCAGCTCCCTCCAAACTCCACAGGATTAGTCACCAGATCTCCTGTCTAGAATGAAGGAAAAGCCTGACCCCGCTTAGTTTGCCAGGAGGCATTCAAACACGTTGAAAGCAGAGCTCGCTGGGTCCTGACACTTCAAATCACTTATGCAACTGTCAAACTTAATTGAATTTATCAGTGCGGTTTAGAAATAGCAAGGGGCTCAAAGAAGCATGTAGCTCACTGTGTTCAAGGGCTGGTCTAACAACACACACCTCTAGCAGAGCAGCACAATACATAAAGCATCCTGGGCTTGTTCTGCAAAAGCTTTCATTTTGTCAAGTCTATTATCTTTGAGTTTCAATGACTATGTTTTGCTTCAAATTCCACTGGAACTTGAAACATGTTTTTTACCTCATAAAACATGTCCTGGAATGCCTTTACACTCCCCAACCCCTTAGACTTCCTATCCAAGGCTGCATGACTAGGCATTTTCCCTGCTGAAATCTCTACCTTAACTGCATCCAAGAAGAGCTTCCTATATTACTTGTAAGAGACCTTCTTTCCCAAAACACAGCCACTACCGACTTGGAAGTTATAGGAGAGAGTTAGTAAGGAGAATCTAGTAATTTTACTTATGCAGTAATGATGGAGAACTGGACAACATTACCATCATGAAAGGTTGTGGATTTCATATTCTAAAACCATAATTTGTTGCATGATAACACCAAATGAGTCACTCCTAGGTATCAATGCAACTCATTTTTGTTCCTGGGTCAAATTAAACCTTCAAGTCATCCTTTCACTTTTTGGAGTTTCACAGTAGATTAATGCAGACTATTAAGAAGAAAATAAGAAAAGGAGGTCATGAAACTCAATTATTTCATGTTCTCTTCCTCTGAAAAATAAGTGACCAATTATCAGACTGTAGTTTAGGCAGTCATGATTCTAAGAAAGCCACCTCTCTGCCTAAGGCTCTTAGGAGAGGAAACCACACAAGAGGAATTGCAATCTGTGGTGTGGATCCATGACACAGAAAGTCATGATAGACTGTATCCTGTGGGAGGCACCCCACACTGGAGAAGTGAAGTAGCATGACAAGGAAAGACTAGCAGGGACAAAGCATTATGAGTTGACCCAAACCCCCACCGCAGATCCACCAGACTTCATCACTCAGCTGTATTTTAAGGGATTTCATAATGCCATCTATGCCCATTCAACTCCACAGTCAGTGAAGGAAAAGTTGGTATTCAAACTTTGCAGAAGCTTGACACCTACAAATCAATGGCCCCTCATGTTATCCACCCAAGAGTGTTAAGTGAGCTGACTGACGTCATTACAACATTGCCCTCCATAATCTCTCAGAAATCATGGAGATCGGGACATGTCCCAGAAGACCCAGAAGGCTAAAGTCACCCCCCATCTACAAAAAGGTGTTCAAAGAGGATCCAGGAAATTATAAGCCCATCAATCTTACTTCAGTCCCTTGGGTACAAGTTTATCCTAGGGAGATTCCAGCTAGACACAGGAGGAAAAATTCTCCTTTTCACAGTGCGAAAAATCAACCATTGGAATAATCTCCCCAGGGAAGTGGTGGATTCCTGAACACTGGACACTTTTAAGATTCAGCTGGACTGGATACTGGGCCACCTTGTCTTTTGCCAAGAAAGGTCGGACCAGATGATCCTTGACATCCCTTCTAATTTAGTATTCTATGATTGTATAATAATCCCAATGAAAATACAACTTGGCCTCTAGCAAGCAAATCACATATTTATCACAGTTTAGGTGATAGTTAAGTCTAACATAAATTCTCTCATTCTAACATCATTAAAAAATGAGAGACTACCATGGAATTTCATTCTTCAGGTCAAGCAATCATTTTGCAAATGAAAGATCAGAAAATAATTAACCACAGGAAAAGTTTAGTTCAATATCCATTTGTGGTTTGGTGACATGGATAGAACTTCTGTTCAAGTAATTACTGGTGGCAAGTGTTATATATAATATATATGCAGTATACATGACATATATACTTAGTATGCATGTACTCTGTACAATGAAGAATGGAATGGAATGGAGTAGAGTAGAGTAAGAGTAAAACAGACCTTTCAGCTGGAAGAAACCTGCAATGATCAAGTCCAACTGCCTGAGGGCTTCAGGACTGACCAAAAGTTAAAACCTATAGAGGAGGACATTCTCCAAATGCCTCTTAAGCACTGACAGGCCAGGGGCATCTCTCTAGAAAGCCTGTTCCAGTGTTTGACCACACTCTCATTAAAGAAATGCTTTACAATGAAAAGTCTGAACCTCCCCTGTGATAGCTTTAAACCATGGCTATGAACCCTGTCACTGGATACGCGTGAGTGATATTAAAGAGCTATTAAAGTGCAATTCTCTGTTTGGCTTTTTATTCAAGTGACCAGTGATGAGCACGTACTACATTCAATTTATCAGAATGACTGCTTGAGCCTGTTCAATATAATTCAGGTCTATACACATGATTTTTCTTTCTCAATGCTAAAAAGGATGCAAGTATTGCAAAGTTCCTTGACTATAATGGTAGCAGAAAAATCAATTGATTCTATGTCCAGAAAGTATAACCAGGTCATGTGACATTGTGAAAAATAGGCCATACTATTTAAATCAGTGTTTATATATGCCGGACAAAATGTGAGACTGACATTAAGTAAACTATTCAGTCCCCATTTTAAAAGAAATACCATGGCAAACAATTAAAAAATAATAGGTTATGCAACCCTTAAAATTACACAGGACTTCTATAAATTACTCCAGAGGAAACCAAAAGCAATCTTACATTCTCAACAATTTGCATAGAATGGTTAGAATTGGAAGGGACCTTAAAGATATGCAGTGTTATGTTGCTTATTCCCCCTAGGGATAACAAAAAAATTATCTACCTACAAAAATATGAAAGAGGAGAGGGCACACTGTAAAGGATGTTTGCTTTCCAAAATATCCCTTTTTTCTTTCCATTTGAAGGATACTTATTTTAACATAAGACAAACTAATGAGAAGTGTCAAAAACTGACAGAGAAACTGAAGAGGTTACAGAATTTACATCAGAATTTACATTACCTTTTTTAATAGCTTTTCCTTACCAGACTCCAAGTTGAAGAGCAAGAAAAAATTTCTTAACTGCTTACATGACTTAGGAAATTTAGATCTGTGATCTATTCCCTTAGGGCAAGTTCAGTGCTATATTCACTCTCAAGCTGGTCTGGCAACCAGAGCAGCACAGTGATCCAGCCTAACAATTTACAGTCTTAGTTATTTCAGCCACCTTCATTTTGCATATCAGCTGCTTGTGTAAATATACTTTAAGTCATGTAAGCAAGTTCAAAAATTCTGCTACTGCTGACATAAACCCCTATGAACCTTGAAGTACACAAGCTAAACTCTGAATGTGCATGGAACTCTCTGACAGATCAAGACTGTTTTTACATGACTCAAAAGGCATTTAAACTGCTGTTGACCAAACAAAACTGAGAAATAAGACTCAGATCAAACTCTCACACTGGACACTGGGAGCCTCTTTAAGAACTTCAATAGGCTTTAAATCTGTTACTAAGCAACTAGTAGCCAAGTAGAAAAAAATGTTATTTTTCTACTTTTAAATTTCCAGCAAGATTAATAACAGGTCAAGAAAACAATCACAAGGATTTAGCAGTGCTTGCTGGCAGTGACTTAGCTTTCTTTATCATTTAGTAACAGAACAGCTTTTCCCAACTCTTAGTATTATGTATTTCTTGTAGTGTCCTATTTTTGCTTTCTTTACTATATTTGTCACTTTTTTTTCCTTTTTTTTTTCCCCGAGACAATATGAATAGATCTTTATTTTAATTAATCTAGTTCTACTGAAGTGAGTCCTTTCCTCCAGGTATTCCGAGTAAATTATGTAAGCATGTAAAATTATAAGTAGTTGCCAATCAAAGCTGGTGTTATTTTGATCAACTGGCAAGGTCTTGAGTGAATGACTATTCTAGCTTTTGTCTCCTCATCACCTAAGCAAGTAGTCTTTTCTGGAATGCCTGGTGTAGTTCTGCTAAACAAATTCAAAACTGCAGGCCTCTTGCAGGGAGAACCTTCCTGGTTTGTTTTTTTAAATTACATAATCCAGAGCAAAGGATGAGCACCAAAAGCTTTATCCCAGTGAATACTAAATACTTCAGCTAGTCCATTGTCTCAGTAAAATTTGGCCACCCCACAACGACAATTTTTCATCATTTCTGCCCTGACTATGCACTACAAATGTCCAGTAATTAAAACTAGTTAAAGTCCAACTACCTGGAGCAAGTCACACTCAGCCCAGTACAAGCAACCCTCTGCTGAGCCCACAGCATTTATTGTCTTAGCAGGGCATTCCACTGGCAGATTTAAACTTTTCACTCTTTGCCCTAGACGTGACCAGATGACAACTAAAATGAGGATAGGTTACACAGACTCCACGTGACAAACTATTGTATAGAAGCCCAGCTCACCTCAAACAATCCACAGTACACTTGTTGGAAAGCAGGACCACAAACTGATTATAAGAACATGATGGATGTTATGGATATATTTGAGGAGTGACATGAAAGGAATTATGCAAAATCTGAGATAATAAAACTAGCTGGGGGATTTCCTATATTTTTAAGTTTTGGCTCAGTGACTGACAGACTGGAGAACTTTCCCAAAAACGAGGTCAGCTAGTAAAGGGATAGGTCCAGTGAAGACTATTGAGCCTAAAGGACTGTTGAACTGTTCATTTCTTAAGCACAGATTCTTCATTTACTATTTCTGTAGAACCTCCTATTGCAGTTATTATTTTTGAGTGATGCTCCTTCACTTATAAAATTACAGGCTCTGTCCTAAGATACCTGCTTTCTCCTTTAAAATGTCACCTCATATTTAACTTCATTTGCCATTTTATTGTACTATCTTTCAGCTTCATAGAGTGGTTTTCCAGTTCTTCAGATCTGCCCACACTTTTAAGTAGTATAGCCAACATACTTTCTTACCTCATGAAACAGACTCCTTTTCTAGATTGTTTGTAAATCTACAGAGCTACCTGCACCTGCAAACTTCCTGAAGAATTCCATGGGTGTTCTTGCTATGCTGTGAAAACCAGCCATTTAATCTGTTAAATGTTTGTTCTACCTATTTTTCAGCCAACCACCTGGCTATTCAAGGACCTGTCTTCTTTAACACTCTCAGTGGTACTGGATCTTGTCAAATGACTTCTGGAAATGAAAAAGGACATATTTCTACTCAGCACTGATGAGGTTGACTCTTCCTGGTGTCCCATGTCCACTGCAAGAGAAATATGTACATAGTGGAGAGAGTCCAGTGAGGGGCTACTAAGATTCTAAAGCAACTCGAGTAAGGCTGAGAGAAACGGGACTGTTCAGCCTGATGAAGGGAAGAATCATGAGGGATAGCAGTGTTCCCCAGGGCTCCGTACTGGTCCCAGTCTTGTTCAACAGATTCATCAGTGACCTGGATGAGGAGATAGAGTGTACTCTTAACAAGTTTGCTGATGACACAAAACTGGGAGGGGTGGCTGACACACCAGAAGGCCTTGCCACCATTCAGTCATACCTGGACAGGCTGGAGAGTTGGGCAGAGAGGAACCTAACAAGGTTCAACAAGGGCAAGTGTATGGTCTTGCAACTAAGAAGAAATAATTCCACACACTGGAACAGGTTAGGGGTTGGTTAGCTGGAAAGCAGCTCTGCAGAAAGACCTGGAAGTCCTGGTGGACAACAAGTTCACCATGAAGCAGCAATGTGCCCTTGTGAACAGGAAGGACAATGGTCTCCTGTGATGCACTAACAAGAGCATGGCCAACAGGTCAATGGAAGTCCTCCTCCTCTATGCTGCCCTGGTGAAGTCAGAACTGGAGTACTGTGTCCAGTTCTGGGCTCCCCAGTTTAAGAAAGAAGAAGAACTACTGGAGAGAGCAGAGGAGGGCCACAAAGATGATCAAGGGAATGGAGAACCTCTCTTACGCTGAAAGGCTGAGAGACTTGGGTCTGTTTAGCACAGAAAAGACTGAGAGAGGGGATCTCATCAATGCTTACAAATATCTAAAGGAAGGATGTCAAGAGGATGAGGCCAGAATTTTTCAGTGATGACCAGTCATAGGACAAGAGGCCATGGGCACAAATTGGACCGCAGGAAATTCTGTCTGAACATAAGGAAAAACTTCTTTACCTTGAGGGTAAGAGAGCATTGAGACAGGCTGCCCAGAAAGATTGTGAAATCTCCTTTTCTGGAGATGTTCAAAACCTGCCTGGATGCATTCCTGTCCAACCTGCTCTAGCTAAACCTACAGGGGAGTTGGACTAGATGATGTCTGAAGGTCACTTCCAAGTCCCACAGTTCAGTGATTCTGTGGTCTTATTAATCTCCTAAATACCTGAAGGCAGGGTACAAAGAGGAAGGAGCCAGGCTATTTTTATTGGTGTCCAGTTACAGGACAAGAGGTAATAGGCACAAACTGAAACACAGGAGGATTTATCTTAACTCAGGAGACTCTTTTTATTTTGAGAGTGATTGACCACTGGCACAAGTTGCCCAGAGTAAATGTGGAGCCTTCTTCCCTGTAGATATTCAAAAGCCACCTGGACATGATCTTGGACAACCAGCTTTAGATGACACAGGTGTTGGGTGAGGTGACCTCCAGATGTCCCTTCCAACCTCAGACACTCTGTGATTCTGTAATATCAACAAAACATCCTATATCCACAGGCTTTGATAGAAAGTGCAGTTCTTGCAAAGAAGTGCAACAGGTTTCAGAGACACAATATTTTTTGTGTTTCTGTATATAGTGTATATATCTGTGCCTCTGTGTGTGACACTATATATTGTAAAATATCTCAGGCAATTTTACATTGAAGAAAAAAAAAACAAAACTGATTTTGAGCCTACAGCTCTTAAGAGTTTTAGAAACTCTTTAGAAAAAAGAGCCATGACAACACTTTTTAGAAAGCAACTACTTCATACATTAATGTCTTCCCAGAAGAATTCCATGTGGTCTGCAAATAGCCAAGTTAATTGGTTACAAAACAGACTTCATTTCCCTGCCTCCAAAAAGCCAATATGTTCCTTCATTTCAAATTACCCTGATAAAAATAATAATGAAAATCAAACTCTATACACTCCTAAAATTATATATTAGAAAACAAACTACTTTTTAGTTTGCCAGCTGACATCTCTCTCCACCATTTTCTCAGTTTTTATTACAGATTATGTATACAAACTTGGGACAGTGTAAAATGATGTAAGTTTCCCTCGCATCAGTTCCAGAGTACTAAGTGAACAATTCTCTAGAGGAAGCCTGAGCTGAACATCTGCAAACTGTTGCAAAAATAGCCTATACTAGAAAGAGTTCTGAGAAATTTACTTAAAAAAATGCATATAGTTCACATGGGCTGCATTTTTGCTACCTGAAAGACACAAAGACTCCACAACTCTTCCAGTGGACTTCAGGAACTCTCCCTCAAGGGTGTGCTGTCATTTGGAGATGTGTCTATGACTTACAGTTTCTCACTTCTGAACCTATTCTATGACCTCCTGTTCATCTCCTTTAAGATGATTTTGCAGATGTACATCTTCTACCACCTTCTTTCTTGATACAGATTGTGTAGACAACTCTCTTCCAAACCTGCCACATGAGAAGACATGAATCCTGAGTATCTGTAAAGTTCTTCATGAAAAGCTGCATTCCCCAGTATCATGCTCCAATACATCAGCAAACCTGACTGTTAATCAGCAGCTCTGGTTGTAGGCTACTGATGAACACAAAACTGCTCTTTGCTTGTAGATAGCCACAAAATCACAAGTTTTTATTTTACTTGTTTTGGTTTTCAGGAGCTCAGAACTGCTAACTCCCCTGAGAAAAAGAGAATGAGCTTGACCATATGTTTAAGTTCACAGCCAATATCAGATAAAGTTACCACATTTCATGCTTCAAAAACATTCTTATGTCCTCTGAAGAGCGGCTAAGATATTCAAAGGCATGCAAATTATGTGTGTACAGTCAAGCCAGCAAGCATTCAGTTAAGGATGTGAAAGAACCAGAAAAATTTTAGTAACCTGGATGTTCATTTCTGCTTCACAAGTGTGTTACGTCACAAGTGCCTCATGAAATTTATGCCTTTTTCCCTCTCTACACAAGAATCCACTGGTAAACGATGAACAGAAACATAATCCTTTGTCTCTCACTCCAGTGTTCAAGCCACTAGATCAGGCTTCCATTTCAAAGGACTCACCAATGCCTGCAGAAAACATGACCTGTATTTAGCATTGTCCCACATTCCTGCTAGATTTTGAAAGACAAGAACATGAAACGAGGAAGTAGTTGGGAATAATTGTATAAAAAATGTTCAAAATCTCTGCCCCAAACAGCCACAGCTGTTTAACATGCATCACATGGATCACAGTGGCTGTTCCTCGACAATATGATTATCATTAAATCAAGAGAACAAACTCCAAATCGGTAGTGCAATAAGAATTACAATGCTGCACAGAAATCTGTTTCTGAAGACCAATATCTGACAAAAAGGAGCCTGAAGATCTGATTTCCCTTATTTATTCAGAGTGAACAGTCCTAATGACGAGATTACTTGGGGAAAAAATATTGACATGAATAAAGGTGAAGGAGTTTGGCTGTAACTTACTATTAGGAGTATTTTATAATCCTCAGTTCTGTATTTCATACTTGTTGCATGTTTTATTTAAAGCATAAACACTTGTGACACTCAAAAGTAAACTGAACTGTTTGTGGGGAGACTGAATGAGTCTCAGTAACAACTCATAAGACAGGTAATGCTATAGACCTGCTTGCAACAGAGTATCCTATTTCCAAATATGACCTAATCACTTCATCCTTTTTTTGTTGTTATTGTTTTTTGTTGGTTTTTTTGTGTTTTTTTTTTAAATGCCACAAGTATACTATCTTTGATTTACTCAAAACTATTCACTTCTATTTTTTTTTCTTCTCTGAAATATGAAAGTCCCTTCTTGCAAATCCTATTTCTTTTGTGTCAGTATCTATATTACAGCATTTGGTATAGGAAACTGAACTAACTTCCTATTTTAACCCTGGATAATCCTATTTCAAACACTCTAAATGTTGACTAGGAGTGAAATGTGATCTTTAAATGGCAACCACTGCAACAACATTGAAAAGGAGCAATGGTTTAAAGGTAATTTTTGAGCCCTTTAAGAAAATAATAATAATTAAAAAAAAGAAGCATACAGGTAAAACTGGACATTACCAAAGGTCACAGAGACATGGGTCCAGAGCCAAACTGCCTTGTCAAGTGGCAACAGAAGTGCTACTTAGCTGGGCATAGCTTTCTGTTCCAAAAGGAGGTTCAAAGCAGAAAGATGTGAGGTAATTACAAGAGCAAGATATGTTTAATGAACAATAACCAAACAAATAGTTGTGCTACCTCCGTATTCATGTTAGATACTCAAAACCAACTTTTTAGTCCATATATGCAGTTTATATGTGCTTACCAGTCAAGGAAGAGAAAATATTCTAGGAACCTCAATAAGATAAAGCAAAACTCTCTTATTTCTGCTATTCCAAATGAGTACAAAACTTGGGCCATCTTTTCTGGGCAATCTTTCTAAACTATTGGACATGCAGAGATATGTGAATTTCATTGCTCATCTCTTGGAATAGTAAGGGCATATAAGGGGGTATTTCAACTATCAAGGCTAAACTTCAAGCTTTGAATCTCTGAATACAAAAGGTGGCACCAGCCAGCCCTTAGAGTGCTTCTGAGCTACAATTTCTGCCCCCCCCCCTTGTTCTAGTGTTACACAGAGCACTAAAACCATGTTATAGCAAATTAACCAATACTTGTTTGTTCCAAAAGAACTTGCCCTTAAAGGATATACCTGCTATGTAAATTTAACATGGGAGAACTATTAACTTGTTTAACTATGTAATTTCTACAATGCCCTAGGAAATCTCTTCAGCAACCTCCAGTTCTGTTGCAGCTCTGATTTAACAGACGAAAATTAGCACTGAGAACACTGCCTCTCCTTCCAAATTGTTTAGAGAAATGAAGGAGGAAAACATACATTTGGCTGCAATCTTCAGAGGCCCGCTTGGCTAGAAAATGTACTAGATGACACTTTTCCTTCAACCTGTTCCCTCTCAAATGCACAAGTCACAGAGGGTAAAATGTGGTACTGACCTCCAGAAGTAAAAGCACCAGGCTACCGCTAATAGAAGGTGATCTCATTCACATGCAAATGAGCAAGAAAGCTGTTTTCAAGTGCTTTCAGATTAAATCAATTTCATGGATAAAGATCACTTTGTTTATCACAGTGATTATGGCAGAAAAACAAAATAAGCTGAATGTGCTTCTTGCCAAAGGCAGTAATAAGGCCTACTTTCTACAAAGAGGTATAATACTTTAAATAACAACTGAAAAAACTCCTGGTCTCTTTTGCAGACCAAGTAAGCTCAAGGGAAAAGAGATTCATGAGTGCAGCCTGCATTATTCAGCACCTTCTCTTTTGGGGGTTAAACTGGGAAGTGAGTTTTGTATGTAGTTGCTTTTCCAGCTGTTGAAAAGCACTGCTTCGAAATATTCCTTCCTCCATTACCAAAGTATTGAGCCACTCCAAATAGTTTTAATAGTATTTCATTTTTAAACATTTTAAGCACAAGTCCTTAGATTTTTTATAATTCGCTTGTGAAGCCAAGTGGGAAAGTAAAAGTCAGCTCAGCAGAGCCACAAGATTCCTCCACCAACTACTGGTAACCTTTATATGTTATAGAAGCTAATTTCAGCCAAAGGCCACAAACCCTTAATATAAGTCTCCCTAGAGCAACACATAGCTTCTTCTAACTGCTAAAGAGAGAGAAGGGCTGAAAGTACAGGAAATAATAAATGAAAGTGGTATGATCACTCACACAGAAAGGGCAGATGGAAGTAGTCTATACATGGTAATTGTCCCCAGAGGACAAATATTACTGTATTGGTACAGATCAGGAATCTCTGAGTTAATTTACCTGATTTCTTTATGTTGAATAAGAGCATCCACAAACAAGTTTTCACTAGGGATGGACAAAGAACAATACTGTAAATCTTTCAGCTAGATTTTTAGAATCACAACAAAATTATTATTCCCCAAGAAGAGGGCTTTTTTCAATAAAAATGATATAATATGTGATAGCATAACAGCATCACCAAACAAATCAGACTCAGTTATCATCCTAAACCTCATCTGAAAATTCTTAAAAGCAACAAATTCACAAAGGGCTTGTAAACCTGTGGAGAATATTGAGATTGGCTTGTGATGAGTTAAGTTGCCTGCAATGAATGAGGAACCACAGATCTGCCTCTTGAAAAGAATGTGGCAGCCACTTCACTTTTCTCATCATTTCTCTTTGCTTTTAAGAAAGCAAAGTTTTGTATCCAGCTGCACAGTCCCAAGAACATGGAGATCTATATAGTTATTTCCATTTATTCAATGGTTTGCCTAGCATACAATGGAAAAGGGTATATTTCCAGATGCTGACCACAAGTGTGGTGATTGTACAAATACTTAATTTTTTAAAGGCCAACAAATTTTGGAAAACAAAAAATTATTTTAAAAAATATCCCCCCAAAAAACCAAAAGCCAAATCCCAGGAGATACCATAACAGACGTGTATGTGAATAGTTTGGTTTCGCCTTTCAGAACCTGGACGGAAATTAGTGTAGAGCCTGGCTCATACTCAGAACACCCATACAACAAAAGAGGTTTACAACAGCCAAACAATCCGCCTAACAGCAAGAGGCATGTTGTAAAAGAGAAGTTTGCGCTATGTGACAGCCAAGGTTTTCAACAAAACAGCCATTAAACAAGGGCACATGCTCGAGAGTGTTCCAAAGTATCTTTTCTCTAAGAGGCTAAGAAACTTTTAAAGATTTTTTAAAAAGTTTTAATTCAAAATATTAACATGTATTTCCCAAAGTAAAAATTATTTCATTTTAGATATAGAAAAGATTAAATAAATTAAAATCACTTGCCCTTCTGTATTTATGTTGTGATAAAAGCACATGCAATCTAGGTAAAATAACCAGGCAAGTATACAAACAATTATACTATGTCAAAAGACACTGACGATTACAGCACACAGTCTGCAGAGGTAGAGTTTTCCCTTCCTATGAGTAAATTACAACACAAAGTTAATTGTAAAGCAGTACTCAGATACAACTGATGCTAAAGAAAATCCTTAGAGCTAGTTAATACTAACATGACATTCTGCCAGGCTCTCCAGTGGTATTAGAACAGTGGAAACAACAAGTAGTCTCTAAGGATTTGGCCCATCAGTTCTACAGTAATACCTCTATTGAAAAGCTTCCTATTCAAATATTCTCAACCACACATCAGACATTAACCCTGTACTTCAGCACAATACAGCAAAGTGTGATATTCATCTGTTCTGGGCAAAAGTTATTTTAACATGTAGTTGATACATTACATTGTCAGCTCTCCTGAGCCAACATACAAATGTCTGTTTACTACTGTTTACTCCCATTAGTCTTGATAAGGTAGAAAGGAACCCAGGTCTTGCTTCTTTCATATCCTGAAAAAAAAACAATTTGCTCACTTTCCCTTAGAGGGCAAATAACAACATTCTGGGTAACATCACTGCACAAATGTTACTGAAGGCAACAACACAGCACACAAAATTTTCATCACTAGCAAGTAAGTGTCATTGAGGTCAACTTTTAAACCAACTACATTGTAGAGATGGTGATTAGAAATGAAATTTTTTACATTTTACACCAGGCATCTAACCATTGACAGTTAGATTGAAAAATTTACTATCCAAAGACACATAAAAGTAATTTCTGGACCAAAACAGCAGATCCTGTTTAGTAAATTTTTAATATCATTAAAATATTAGTATTTTAGAGATTAGCTAAACAGACATTGGTACATCTCTCTACCCCTCAGTTATGCACACATGAAGTATCAGCTTTAACTGTTCCTCAACATTTTACTTCCATATTAATCTTTCAGAGCTACACTTTTAGTAATTTCTTTAACACCAGTTGTAACCACTCAGGATCCACAATGGGATCACAGAGCTGATAAGAAAGAGGCAGGGGGAGATGCATTCTCTCTGCATGGATGTGTGGGAGTCTGGAAGTCTGCACAACCCAAGGAAATGAACATTTCTACACAATCTTTTATGTATTCCAGAAACAGTAGCAGACATATGGTATCTTTTTTAATAGCAGGGAATAAAATTGCAAATGAATAGTCAGCACTGAAACAGCAGTGTAAGTGGGCTCAAATGTCAGTCAGAGATTTACAAGCAGGCCTGCAGCCACTGCACAAACTCCTAATAATCTAGGTATTTAGCTACTAAAGAAGATTTCCATACTGGAATGTGCAAGCAGGATAGGAGAGAGATTTAGAATATCAAGAGATTCAGACAGCTGAGATTATTCTGTAGACCAGTGAGATCTTCTTTCCCCTCCCTCTATTTCTGCCAAGAACGCATAAACTATGCTAACGCTGGGATTATTCCATTTAGACAACTGCTTCCTTCAGGTTAATGTACTGTAGAGACTGCAAGCCAAATCCTTTCAGGTAGATTTCTTGCTACATTTAGTTATATTTGACAGTAATATAGAAATGCAAGGATGAAGTCTACTTTATACTTGGAGTAAGCAAAGAGCAGGATGTGGATAAAATCCATTTGAAGAAGACATTTTAAATTGTGATCCTCAAAATGAAAGTAAGAAGTAAAGAAATGTAAAGTAAAAATTAGAAACTTTTGATTCCAAGACAAGCAAATAATTTAAACAACTAAAACACAGGCACCCCCATTAAACTTCAGCAAAACAGAGATTTTCAATTACAAAGCTCACATGGGATTGACAGAGTAATTTGTTAGAAACTTAAGTCTGGCAGTTTCATCGGTGATTTTTCCTGCTGGAAATTTTAATGCAAAATATGTATGCAACAGAAACATTCTTCTCTCACTTACTCATAACAACAAAACACCACAAATAGTATAGACACACCAGCAAACCTGTTTTGGGTTTACTTGGGTTGCTGGGTTTTTACATTTATTTCTGTACAGATCAACTTCTGTACAGAATTTGTTCTATGAAAATTAAGATATACTCAACTTCGTTGAAGACTAATGTTTCAGTTAAATGTGTTTTCTCCTTACTGATTCTCAACTGTTTTCAAAAACAGGTGCTGTGTACAAACTAAGATAATAATTTTAAAATATTCATACAAGGCTCATCCAGATAAGACCAGTAGTACTATAGGAAATGTTCTCTCATTAAGATTACGCTAATTTAAAATTGATCCATCAGGAAAGGAAATGTTTATTGGGTTTTTATCATTCCCTCTCAATAGAATTTCCTATTTTTCAGATAGAGAATTTGCATTGATTTCAATGAAACTGTCTAGCAGTGCCTGCCTCCACCATGGCAAAAGCAGTCACTTAAGAGAGAGTGTAAGAACAGAGCAAGTGTAAGCCTATTTTCACCACAGCTATGATCTCAGCTCTTTGAATCAGTGCCTTTCTATGCCTCAGTAGTGCGCATTTTGAAGATGATCCTTTTCTTTTTTTTTTTTTTTTAATTTAATATCTGTTGCTGTAATTTGAGGACCTCCCATTCTTGAGGGCAAGGGATAGTAATCAACTCTACTCTCTTCATGTGATCTCTATTCCATTTATGATTTCATCAACTCCATCAGCTATCACAGTAATGAGTACAGACACAACCTACAACTCCCCACATCTCCTTACCAAAAGAACCTGAACAAAATATGTTGTCACTGGCTTTCTTATTGGTTTATAGGGTCTTGTCTTCTTTTTATTTAACCACTGGCCATTTTGCTGAACCCGCATGCTTCATTTGACAGTTATTTTATACTGCTGGACATGTGTTTCTTATTGGGAAGAATAAAACCAAAACCTGTAACAACAAAGCCAAATCCTTCTTCAGGCAAGTGCCAGTATCACAAACCAATTCATGTGCACAGAATAGCCCAAAGGTGTACTCCCTCAAAAGCCTCCAACATGGAGTGACCTAATGAACGTTTCATCCCACTTTATAATTACAGCAGAAGTTTACCATCATCCTAGGTGCTATTTTCCTCATGTATTTTCTTATGCAATTACATCTGTAACTTAAACCACAGAAGCTCAGGTTTTGAAAAGTTTCTGCCGCTCCAGATGTGGTTTTGTTACCATTTTCTTACTCCTACCCTCTCTTTTTATTCATCCCATCTTACTCCTTGTAATTACTAGAAGCAAAGACAAAAGGACTTGAGCTTTCCTGAACTCCTCACTTTTTTTCCCTCTACTTGTACTTGGCTGCATGCAACATATTTTCCCTGTCAGTGAGAACACACAGGGAATATCAGCCCTCTGTTTGAATATAGAGTCAAGTAATACTAGGGTAGGTACACACCTCAAGCACACAACACTGAGGAATTTTTAAGCAGCATCCTTTTGTACATCAGCTCTCTGCTAGAGATACAAAATTTTGAGTTAGGAATATAATAATGGAGAAGTCAGAAGAAGGAGAACAAAACCTGTGATGAATAAAGGCATCCAAGCAGGTCTAGTGGGAGGTGTCCCTGCCAATGACAGGGGGGTTGGAACTAGATGATCTTTAAGGTCCCTTCCAACACAAAACATTCTATGACTCTGAGCTAGCTCCATGAAAATATTTTCTGCTCCATATAAGACATTTGTATTTATGAAATAACACCTATAGTCAGTTGCACTAAGGAGAAGTATGCCAGGTATTTTAAGCTGTCCATACCTTTTGATCATTCTAAAAATTGAGGAAGAGGAGAGTCATGTATTTCAGATCATCTTATATCACTACAAAAGCTTTTCTCTTTCGTTTTTCCATGTGCCTTCCAAACCAAATCTATCAGCATGGTATGATGTCACAATCTAATAGATATTCTCCATAAAAATAGTTCTGCTTAGAAAAACCTGCAAAAACAGGCATATGCACACACAGAGAGAAATATGGGATTAAGGTTTTATGCTTGTGCCATTCCTATTTCTGCCTGATGTGAGAAATGTAGCTACTTTAAAATGTTATACACTGTTCTGAGAGACTCTACTGTTAAGGCTTTAGCAATAAGCATTAGCAGATGCCTTAGACTTATTATCTAGATCTTTGCCTGGACATGCAGAGTGGTCAGGCAGAATGAGGATGTAGAGGCACCCCCTACAAGAACATTTTGCAGCTGTTGGCCAACTGAAAGCACAAGTGGCCTCCAAGCTGGGACTACAAATTGCATCACAGTGTGTTCCTCACTTTGGAAAAACATAGTTACAGAAGGAGGACACAAGAAGAACATAATGAATGCAACAGGAGCACTTACAGATAATTTCCAGTGTCTTCTGCCAGTTCCAAGAAAGCAGAGTTAGTTATGTGCTCGTATACCTAACTCTTCATTTCCTCATCAAGCATTTGCTGAACTCATTATCCTGGGAAATCACATGGTATTAACCCATAGCCTTAAATATTTTTATTTATGCAAAATTTTAGCTATATTTGCAGTTATTAAGTGTAAGTGTAACATTTTTTCATCAAGAATAAAATATCTTTTTAGGGCCATTTTTGCAACATAGAGAACAAGTTGTCAAGACAGAGGGCAGAACTTCACTGGAAAGGTAGTACTTTATACTTGCAGTTGTTCAAGTGAACAGCTAAGCAACAAAACATAAACTTATTTCTTTTATATGAAGATAAGTATTCACATTGCTTATTTTTGCCCTTTAAAGTTATTGTGTATTTCCACATGCAGGGATGCAAGTTTTAGTCAAATCAGTTGAAATACTTTCAACTACCAATGGAAAGAAGTTATTTTTAAAAAACATTGTAGGTTTTCATATATAAAAGAACTTCCATAAATCAGTGTTTATATCTTAGTCTTTCTGGACACTTAGTGTCAGAAAAGGGGTATGTAGACAGCAAATCAGAAGAAATGACTCAAAACAAAGAACTTGTAAATGATTTACTATGAAATGCTGCTGTATGTTTTTTTCTTTATTATTGTGTATTAACCATACATTTATGTAAGTCACATTATATCCAAGTATGAATAACACTGTGTGGTGATTTCCACTGTGCCTATATGGTCCAAAATGACCACACCTTTATAGTAATCATTATTCAGTGGCCAAGCCATTTTGAGAAGAGTGTATCACTTCACATACTGCTTTGCTCTCATTTAATCTCATTTATAATAACTTTTCATATCAATAACTCTGCTCTCATAAAATACAAATTCATTGTCAGATTTTGTACATAATTTAATTTATGTAGTCTTAGCATTTTTAATTAAAAGACTGGAAATCTCCCTATAAGAGAGAAGAACTGAACCTGATAAGTGAGCATGCTATCTTGTCCTTTAACTTACTTGGAGAAGAAGCCAACTCCATCAGTTAGCCACAGAGGCATGTCCTGTTTTCCATAGTGAGACAAATACTTTGCCAACAAATACTTCTCTAGATTCAAGAATTAGATGCCCTCTGAGACTTTATTCCTCTGATTTTTCTGCACAAGAGATAGTTCAAGCAGCAGTTCTGAAAACAAGATTCTCTCACTTTGCACTATATACTTTTGTTTAAAACGACTTGCTACCATGCACATCAAGGAGAAGTATGTTGTTTTCCACATTTCCATCCACTTACATTGGGCCTGTCTCAGATTTAGAGGGTTTTAATAGCTGGGTTTGAAGTTCAGTTTTTTTTAAATATAATTAACTTTTACATGTAGCCCAACTTGAATACACACAAATGTAGATCCCAACAGTCATTTCAGCAGGATTTAGGACTAACTATAGAAGAAAGACATATAAGATTTCAATTGTTGCTCTTAATTGTAGGTGAAATATAAATGACAGCATTACACACTAATTCATTTCTTACTTTTTTCTTGAAGAATATCGGATCGTTTACCCAATGTATTTCTTCACGAAGAAATCACAATATCAGATCATTGATTTCCATTTCTTAGGTACACTAAACAGATGATAGAACTATAGAACTGCTCAGATTATAATGCAAATTAATGTCAAGATTCAGTCCTGCAGTCTAAGCACTATCAGATCTAGTTTCTCTGCTCATTTGTGGTTTGGTTGTGTTTTTTTTTTTAATCCATTCCCTGCCCTATGTATACTTACAAGCAGAACATTGTAATTATACAGAGGCAACTGTGCAGAGGAATCCTTCACTGTCAGTTTCATACCTGATTCTATAAATAAAGTATTTTCCACAATGGAGTGATATAGACAGAAAAATGTGGGAAATTATACATGCCAACTGCATCCATTGGTAGGATACAGGAAAACAACGCTGAGATTCTTTTCCTTGAGAGGGGGGTAAGAGTGACAGTCAAAGGAAGCTCCTCCAGCTTCCTCCTTTGAGAGACTCTCCTGTAGCTGTTATAATTCTGGTATTTCTCAGTCCTAAAGTATCTTGGTGACCATATCACTCTTAGCATTGTCATCAAAATGACAGCAGTAACACAGAGACAGCTGGTAGCAGAGCATCCTATTCAAGTTATTTCCCTATTACAAATGTCTTTATTACTAATTCTATGGTTTATCCCTCCACAAATAAGAAAAAAAACAAGTTAGAGTAAATGACCAATATTGGTACATACTTATTCTTCAGAGAACAGAACTGGAACAAAAAAACTAAAATATTTATATGCAGAGCTATAGCATCTTTTAAGGTATCCGAGTAGGACTGGTCAAATCTGTCCACTGAAATTTCAAAGAAAAAGAAAAATAGTTTAAAGTAAGGCTTTTTGGAACATACTTACATTTTCTTTGGATGTTTGAGTTTCGCTCATGACCATACATTACCAGGCAAGAGTATTCAATTCACTTTTACAAAAAGCAAGAACCTAGTCTCCAGTTCTTTCTTTTATCCAGGACACATATTGGAATTGGCTAGCCATATTTCAGTTTAGCCATTTATCACCATTTGCTGAGATGACTGTATCAACTTTACCATAAAATTGTGTAAGAATAAATATTTATTCTTTAGCAAATTAACAGAAATTTGCTGCTCTGAGGACAACATTACACCAAATAAATGTGTAGAAATCTGGCTGTTGTCTTCCATGGAAGAAGTTTCAGGTGAACTCCATATGTTTACACCACATGCTGTAATGCTACCTGTAACAGCTCAGGTAAAGAGTATTTTTTCAAGCACTATTCAGTATTGACAGCTCCCATCCTCTTACAGTGTACACACTTCCCAGACATGCTGGGACACACTGCCAGCTATGTCTTTTGCATAGGAAAGTCCTCCCAAGCTTATCTCCAATTGTAAGAACTGTGAAAGAGTTAAATCCGAAGGCTCATTTTCTGTAAAATTCAACAGCTGTGATCCCTACAATAGTATTATTCACTTGGCCCTTACTCACACATCGTAACTATGTACTGACAGTGATTCTACTGTTAGGCTATGAAATCTGGGCCAGAATGCTTACTTGTTTATGTGTTATACCTTGTAGACCACAGTAAGAAGGCCAAGAAGAAACTTTGGTTGAAGATTAAATCACAAAAGAAAGGGAGAGAAATTCTATACAACTCTCTTTTCCTAATGCAGAGGACATAGGGAAATATAAAGAAAGGTTGGCTAAATCAAGAAGAGCAGCTGTAAGACAGACAGAAAAGATTTATTTGTTGATTTGTTCATTCAGCTTTCCTACAAAATTCACCCCAGAAACAACACTAAAAAAAAATAATGTGCCAAAACCCAACCCAAACCAACTAAACAAACACAAAAAAACCTAAACTTGGGCTCTATTCCAGAACAAGTAAACAGGACTTTCCTGTTTATTTTATTTAACAGTTAGTGAAAATAAGTCCTATACTTAGGTACGGTTCATTAAGCAAGAGTTTAATTGCAATTAATAGATGAATAGCAATATATTGCAGTGTCAACTGAGTCAATGACTCACACAATACTTAGGTTACAACTCCTGAGAGCGACCACAGCAGACTGGAGAAATGGGCTGACAGACACTTCATGAAGTTCAGCAAACAGAAGTGCAAAGTCCTGCACCTGGGGAGGAATAATCCCATGCATCAGTATAAGCCAGAGAACAACTGGCTGCAAACCAGCTTTGCAGAAAAGGACATGGAGGTCCTGGTGGACACCAAGTTAAACGCAATCCAGAAAAGTATCCCTGTGGCACACAAGGTAAGTGGTGCCCTAAGCCGCCTTAAGTGCTGACAGCAGTCAAGGCATCCCCTCTACTCAGCACTGGTGAGACCACACATGAAGAACTGTGTCCAGTTCTGGGTATAAGGGAGATATGGACATACTGAAGAGAGTTTAATGATGGGCCACTGAGATGATGAAAGGACTGAAGGAAAGGCTGAGAGAGGTGAGACTGCTCAGTCTAAGAAGTAAAGGCTCATAGGGCATCTCATCAATGAATACAAATATCTGAAAGGAAGCTCTTTCCCAGGTGACCCAGTGACAGGACCAGAAGCAACAGACACAAACTGAAACATCAGGAAAAACTGTTTCACTGTAAGGGGGACCAAGCACTGGCACAGGTTGTGGAATCTCTAACCTTGGAGATATACAAAAGCCACCTGCACACAGTCATGAGTAATAAGCTCCTGTTTAAACTGGAAGAGTTGGACAAGATGATCTCCAGAGGCCCCTTCCAACTTCAACCATTCTGTGACTGTGATTCTGTGAGAAGACAGTGGTTCAGCCAATTCAAAGTGGTGACATCCACACAATAACAAAGTTACATACTCAGTTCTCTGCTGATAAGGTATGGTAACCTTATCCTAATAGGTAACCGAAGTATAAATATACCCATTCCTGAATTGCAACCGAAAAATTCCAATCCATTGACAAAATATTTATGGATCAAGATGTTTTGAGGAAGCTGACTAAATGTCAGTGTTTTCTGAAACAACTCTCAAAGATTTTCTACTGAACCATGGAGGCAATTAAAATCAACATTGAGGATGTTATGGATTAGGTAAATAAAGCTCATCTCTTGTAAAGCATCTCACTGTTTTAAAATATTAAGAAGTGCAAAAAAAATCTTGGTCCACCATAGGTCTGTCACCACTATGGCAGTAAAGAGGAAAAAAAATCATAAAGATATCTAATTCTTAGGATCTAAACCAATTAAAAGATTTTTGAAGTGGGCTGGTAAGATAGCATGGTGAGCTGATAGGTCAAAAATTTTAAGGTAACTTTTAAATGCATACCTTTTCCAACTGGCAGCAGTGCAGGAGAAATTCTGTCTTTGTTTATCTCAGTCTCTTCCAAGCACAAGACAGTCTTCTGACTTTTAGTCAGGGTTGGCAGTTGTTTCCACCACTAATACTGGGTCTCTGCCCAGGGGCAGCAAGGCCATCTCTGACTTTGATATTGTGGTTGATTTAAGAATAGCAACATTTTTGACACCCATCTTTGTTTTCACTCGTAGGACCTCTGATTAAAGCAAGCTATAAAAAAAAGTCTGAAAAAAGCATACATATTAATTAACATAAATACACGAAGCTGAGCCAAGAACAAAATGCCTGTTTGGCCACTACACATGTGTTCTGTTCAGCCCTTAATTTCTTATGCCAGCTTCTATCAATTGGCCCTTCGCTAGTCAAAGTAAAAGCATCCTGCTTGCAGCACAAATCCTGCCCTTCTGCTGAAAATCTCCCTAGCAGCTTTCAGTGATGCCAAACACATCCCTTATTTAGGCTGTGAAGGGAAGAAGAGATGACAGTTGTTTCCTGGCTTGGTGTTCCCTTTTATCTTTATCCTCAAGTTTGGTGAAACAGCAACAGTGACAAGCTGTTGTTTCTCCACAGCTGCAGACCTGGCTGTCATGCATAAACTCAAGGAAATTCAACCTGATTGGTTTGGGATTATTTTTGACCACCACCACAGAAGTAATTGCAGAACAAAAAACCAAAGTGGTATGCACCATGCCCTTAAGAAGAGACATTTCCCAGTTCACACAAAACTGTCCAGTAAACATTTGCAGGTTAGTTAGTGTCACATGCTGAAAAAAATCTAATTCTTACAGCACTAGGCACTTTGTGAACATTACTAATTTTCTAAGGTAAAAGTTCTCTGAACTGCAGTGAAATACTCTATATGTATGGATGAGTCAGTAGAGCAAAGCTGTGTTTATCCACCACTCAGCATAAGAGGTCAAAGTTCAAACTNACCTCAACCACCTCCCTGGGCAGGCTGTTTCAGTGCCTCTTTCAGTGAAGTAATTCTTCCTGATATCTAATCCAAACCTCCCCTGCCACAACTTCAGACCATTTCCTCGTGTCCTGTCATTATTCACTAGGGAGAAGAGGTCAACACCCACTTCTCTACAACCTCCTTTCAGGTAGCTGTAGAGGGAAATGAGGTCTCCCCTCTGACTCCTCTTCTCCAAACTAAACATGCCCATTTGCCTCAGCCTCTCCTCATAAGACTTGTGGTCTAGACACCTCACCAGCTTGGTGGCTCTCCTCTGGACATGCTCCAGCACTTAAATGTCCTTCTTGTAGTGAGGGGCCCAGAACTGAACACAGTGCTCCAGGTGAGGTCTCACCGGTGCCTAGTACACAGGCATGATCACTTCCCTATTCCTGCTGGCCACGTTATTCCTGATGCAAGCCAGGATGCTGTTGGCCTTCTTGGCCACCTAGGCAAATTGCTGGCTCATGTTAAGCCAGCTGTCCATTAACATCCCCAGGTCCTTTTCTGATGGACAGCTTTCTAGCAACTCTTCCCCAAGATTGTAGCATTGCTTAGGGTTGTTGTGACCACAGTGCAGGACCTGGCACTTGGTCTTATTAAACTTCATACAATTGGCCTTGGCCCAATGACCCAACCTGTTCAGGTCCCTCTGTGGAGCCTTCCTACCCTCATGCAGATCAACACTTCTAGTTAGTTTGGTGTCATCTGCAAACTTGCTGAGGTTGCAGTCAATGCCCTCATCCAGATCATCTGCAAGTACAAAAGTTAGAATATTTTTAACTGCTCCTTGACTTACACATATTTTACCTAACAGACAAAATAAGTTCTTCACATCAATAATCAGTTTAACAAATTTTGTTCTCTAGTTAAGAGACCTTACATACACGACTTTGTCACTATCAGAATCACTTGTGAATGGTTAACCAAGATGTTTTGCATACATACATGCTCTTTTCCATTTAAAAAATACTAGAAATACCAAATCTCCATTTACAGACAATGTATTAACAATTTAAAGATGTTTGCTGTAATATCATACATTTAGAGTACTGATGTAAACATTTAACTCAGTTTTGGCACCTGCACTTCAAAATAGATATGAAAACTTTGAAAAAGATTCTGAGCGAATTGCAAATAGAATGTAAGGAATTAAGGAAAAATTTTACCTCATGACAAATACCTTCAGAAACTTATTTTAATTAGTGGCATACACAATATCTATACATAATAGATTATAAATAAATGTCTATGATTTAATAGTAGATGGTTCTCTAAGCTAAGAAAGTTGTAAGAATATCTAATATCCACAAATACTCAGAGGCCTCACCATAGTGGGCTGGAAATTACCAGAGAATATTCATTATCATTTTATAAATTTAATTGTTTAT
>VZRU01015468.1:49833-94407 GCA_013398155.1 Pedionomus torquatus | reverse complement strand
TTTTTTTTTTAACTTTTACTTTTTGGTTCAGCATTTTGTGGTTTGTTTTGTATTTCAAAGGCAAGTTTTGCCAGTTTTCCTAACAATTTCCTAAGTTTTCCTAACAGTTTCAGACTTTCCAGCAGTCTGGCAAAACCAAGTTCTTTTGTAGACATCCTCGGTGGTAGAAAAAGTTATTTTTGCTGCTACCAGAGAGGGGAAGCAAGTAATGTTACTAAAAGCAGGCATGTCCCTGCCTTCCCTGGGCAGGTGTCACCATTCCACACCCTGTTTTCCTGGAGAAGAACAAGAGCAACCCCACTACGCCCACACTGCTGCTTGTGCAGGAATGGGAGGTCAGCTTTGTGCTGTGCTCAAAGGGCAAAAGCAAAAGGCAGCGCTTTGCTTTCCTCCAGCTGGGCCCTCTCCTGCACAGGCAAAGATGGTAGCCTTCAGGTTTTTACTCCCTGCCAATACTGTGCTACCCGCTTACTTTAGCCATGCCCAATGTCCTGCTATGGATACATTATCTGTTTCCATTAAAATCATATGATTGCAACAAAAAAAAAAAAACATAATGCCTTTATAAAATGCAACAGGGGGAGGGGAAGAAAAAAGAAAAAGAAAAAAAACCAAAAAGAATTGCTATTTACGCCATTCTCAGCAAGTGTTTCTAAGGTATAGATTTGCATTTGGTAATGTCCACAGGCCCATGGAAAGAGAAAAACTGTAGTCCTCCTCAGATCAACAACTGTCCTGAGTACCCAGAGAGGTATGTAGTGGCATCACAGGTATAAACCCTAGGAAACTGAAAGAATTGGATAAAGAAGAAAACCTCAATAGAGGTAAATTATAGGTAAACATGGAACAAACTAAATTTTGTTATGTCACAATTTCTCTGCATAAAAACATAGAAATAATATAAGGATTACCTAACAAAAGCTTGTTTAAAGTTTGCGCTATTTTGAGCTCTCCACATCTGCTATTCTAAAAGAGTTGAAGTGCTGATATAATTAAAGAGTCCCTTTATTCAGGGCTTTGACAAAAAGCTATATACAGATTTCAATTTCACATTATCTTGTCCATGTGGCAATATCAGACTTTTATGCTGCAGGGATGTCATGAGCACACATTAATAATTCACTCATTTTTATTCTCTCTGCTTTAATTTTGGCTAATATGATAATCCAGAAGTCAATTTTATTTTAAATAAAATATAGGTGTTACAAATCTAAGATGATTGCAGAGGAATACCCTAAACCGAGCTACGTGAAATCATTTAAATGCTTTATTTCCATTTCCCATTTCCTAACTAATCTGTTTAGAAATTATCTTGAGAAGAAGGAATAATTGTAGTTCTTCCAATTTATTTGTATTCCTGTCAAATTCATGGTAGGCAGGTAATACTGCCCAGGAACTTAAGTGTGGAAGACTGCAGGTTCTAACTGTAATGAAAACATTCACCTTGAGCCCTGGGAATTTTGTCTCATGGCACAAAAATCACTTTCCTTCAAAGCAGGAGATTTTGTAATTTTCTTTGGCGGCAACAGTAACAAAGCAAATGATATCAAATACCTATGCACAGTGCCATCAGGACATTACAGGGATTCTCTGAGAAACATAGAGAAGACGGAATTTTTGGTAATGCAGAACCATATGGCCAGAAGCATAGCTGACCTGAGAGCTCAGGTGATGATATATATATGACATATAATTACATCTAGTCATGATATAGTTTTAATATATGTATTGAGACCAGGCTTATAAAGGGGAGTAGGTGACTAAAGGTGGATGGGGAGCTATAAAGAACTCTATGTATTTGGCCCTAAACCATTCTGAGTACTTTCCTTCAACTTCATTCTCCAGTGAAAGAAGCTCTTGTCTATAGTCCAGCTCCTAGATGAAAGAAAAGAACTCTGACAATCCTCTGAACATCCGTGGTGATGTTCTTGGAGCCTTAACTCATTGTTTTAAGAAAAATATCTTCTCAATCTATTGTTTATGGTGAGAAGAGCTACAGAAAACCCTGCAAGGTCTATTGAAGGAAGAGGCAGAAGGTACACACGGTCAGTTCCTATACTCAGCACTCACTGTATTTCTTTTGGCCCTACTTGGATGAAACACAGAAGTAAGGTGAAAAATTTCATTTGGCCAGTTAAAAATAAAGTAATAAAGAAGACACTGCTGTTATCTGAGAATAACAAAACTGTTATTGCCAGGATGCATAGTGTAGTCTGACAGTTTTCATTCACAGTGTTTCTCTATAAATTGTCCATAGCCTGTTGGCTCTCAGCTGTGTGACTGCCTGAGAAGACTTTTTGCTCCCAGTGATACAGGAATTCCATCTTTGGACTCCTCGGAGACAATGATGACAAAATTCAGAAGGAAAAAAATAAATAAAGGGATAACAAAGGAGATCATTCTACTCAGAAAAACAAGTTAAAAATCAAATAAATGGACTCAATCTCAGAGGTCCCCTTCCAACCATGAAGATTTTGTGATTCTGTGCAATGAAGTTAAAACTAAGTCGAGACTTTAACAAAAGACCTGAATTTCTTTCATTCCCAAACCTTTTTATTTATTTATTTTTTGCTTAAAAGGAAATTCAGCTTAAGTGTAGGAGAATTTTTTTTTTAAAAAAAGTATTACTGCAAAACACAACAGCAGTGTTCTGCAGCAACAGCAGCAATGACTGTCATACCAGTCATTGCAACAGTGCTGGGATTCACCATTTGCTCTTTATATTACCTCTTTGGGCGATGTTTTCTGCTTTCTTTCCAATTGACACAGGAAGACCTGAATATTTTTCCTTGGGTGACAAAGATGAGAATTCAGTTTCTTACTCTCTTCCTCAGTCTTTCCAGACAACAAAATAGCACTTTAGTTTAAATGGTAGTAGCATCTTTGAGTGCCCAGTACATTTGAAGACGTCAAAAGAAAGAATGTAGTCTACCTAACATGATCTGTGGGGCACCAAGCATATGTTGGATGCTTCGTGAAGAGGCAGTAACTCTCTAATACTACTTCATGGATTCTCTTTTTCATTAGGTCAGAGTGTACTATTCCTCTACTTTTAGGCAGGGCCAAACCTTGTATCTACCTAAGAAATTACGAGCAAGTTCATAAAGCTAGGCAGAAACTGAATTCATGATAGGAAAGAGGGAATTACTAGGCACTGGAAGAGAAAATTCATTCTTGCCTAAATAGATTTATTGGCCCAGTCCATAGCATACCTGATCTTTACACAAGTACACAGCAAAATTCTCAGGAAGAATTTCTGAAAATATTAGTTCCTAGCCTCAGTCGGTGCGCAAGATGTGACCCCTACCTTTTTTCTGGGAGCTCAGAAGACAAATCCAGCGTTTCCATCCCACATGTTTGCAAGCTGGCTTGCCACATGAATGAGCACGTCTTCACATAGCAGCCTCTGTGGTACATCCCCACCCAGGTGAGTCAAGAACATTCTGCCTCCATGGATCAAAAGTTACCCTCAACCTGGAGAGGGAAATACCACATTCTAGATGCCAGACTAGTTGAGTGTATTAGCAAGCATAACATGAATGTCACAACTGTTTCTATGAATACTTTGATTCAATATTTAGATTTTACAGGAATTTTGCATGACTGTTTTGGATATCTGATTAATTTTAAAGTTTTCCTTTCTCCTAGGACACTTCACATTTAAACTCCTAACAAAGCATAGAGATGTCTTACGCCACATCACAATGGAAGCCCACTCAATCCCATTATTAGGCATATCTAGAGGTATTCAGTGATTATATCGGCAAAACTCGCTGCAATCAATAGAGAGTTTTCCTTACAAAAAGGAAAAGGGGTCACATCTTGAGTCTTACAGCAGATATAATCTTTCCTTTTCCCATTGTTGGGCTGTTGACTGACAATGCAGGATTCTTGAATACTACAGACTTAAAGATTTACTTTTCCAAATTTCCCTTTCAATTTGTATTCTCCATTTAAACCTCACTGACCCCTATTAAAATTCCAATAATGACAATGAGTCCCACAGTCATTATTAAAAATCACTATTTGTATTCAAGCCTCTTAAGGGTCTCCATACTTAGCTTTGTGCTGTGAGACCACTACTGGAGAGAAAAGTTCAGTATATTGAAAGATACCAAAAAAAAGAATCAGAAGCGTTTTTCCCTTTTCACAGTAACTAATGCCTCTGTCTTGGAAGATTTGGGGAAGGTAACCTGCTTTCTAAATACAAGAAAGGAAAGACACTTGAAAGTGTTTAAAATATTTTTGATATAGGAGACAAAAATTACTAATAAACATTTTGGTTTCCAGCTGAGATTTAAAATTGATGCACAGTTCCTTATGAACCCAGGTATTCACACAAACTGTTTAAAGACATCTCTCCATGAGTACCAGAATCTATTATTCTGAGTGTGCAGAGTAGAAGAAGCAGGAGTCTAACCAATTTGTCAAAACAATTTTCAGGTTAATTTTTTCATGGTTGATAATAATCATAGGCATTTCAAGCAGTGTGATACATCTGCAGATGTGTTAAACTCTGATTCCAAAGAGTAAAACCCCATAGATGGCAAAAACTAAGCTACAGAAAAAACATTTGCATAGAAATACAAATCTTCCTTTCTTAATAGAAGTAGTGATTCTTATAGCTAAGATTACTGAACAGCTTGAATTATAAAATATTATTCTGTTTTGTTTATAACTCCAAAAGCACTAGCTTTCTGAGTTAAAGTTTTGCTGAAATCCTACTTCATGGAAAGTTCCAACAAAACCCAAAATTTTTACCAAAATGAGATTTGGACAAAACACATTGTTTTCTGCATTTTAAAATATACTCACAGTTGCATTTTTAATAGTCTGTAGAACATCTCTACTTTGGAGTACCTGAAAAGGGGCTGGAGATTAAGTTCTGTATACTTTGACCATGTTTTATCACAGTATGTTAAAGATTTTGCCTGCTCTTTCCAGCATGAGGACTGCTGCGGTCAGTACACAGAACATGTCAGCAGGAACCCATTACTCCTGTGCTCCCCACTCTGCCTGCTTTACTGGTGGGAAGGAAATGGAGGGAAGTCCTGCTGGGAACTGGAAGTGCTAGGGAGCCAGCTGAGAGCAGAGGCTAAGGGGCAGATGCGATGGAAAAATGGAACTTCTATGACTCCTAATGGTGTGTTGGAAGAAGACAGAAAAGAAGGAGGTATTGAGATAGCATGTAATTAAAATTATATTTTAATGCAAAAGAAACTAAATTAGCTACAAGCCAACTAAATTCCAGCATGTATGAGCCTATAAATATTTGACTTGGAAACTGAAGGAGCATGATGGGTACATGTGGGAGCAAAAGGAACAGAAAAAGCACAGAACAAAAAAGAAGGATATAATTATTATTTTTTAATCCTTAGGTTGGCTTGAAAGCTAAGCACTGTAAAAACTCGGTGCAAGTGACAATTCCTGTACAAGCATTTAAGAATCTAAAAACGTATCACAAAGATGTAAGAGGCAAAGCACTTAGCTCAAAGTCCTCCGTCTATGCCAGTGGCAAAGGAGTACTTTGATTTGCTTTATGGGCAATAAATAACAGAAAAACCTAGAAGATACAATAGGACTGACAAGACCATGCAGTCCTCACCAGCCAGCACACACAGCTAATGAAACACATTGGCTCATTGCTTCTCAAGCTCCTTTGCTTTACAATGTTGCCCTACACCTGAGTACTCTTGGTTGAAAATGTATTAATCTTAGCTAGAAATATAATGAGTTTGGCACATCCTATGTATTAATTCATGCAAAGCTTTTACAGAACTACTTAAGTACCTAAAGAAATGAGCAAGAAGCATCTGCAAATTAATATTTCTTCTGCTGCAGAGCATAAAGTGCTGCTTTCCAAAAACAATGAGTCAGGAAGGGCCATGATGCATGAAGAACATGAAGAATTCAGTCCCCTACCGCCTCAAATGAAAAGGCCTGTCTAACTGCAGGTCACCATTACCCACAATAGCAGCTGGAAAGCAAAACTAAAGGTAATATTTGATGATCCTGATTCTGTTTCCACAGAAGAAAAGGGAATTTTTGCTACCTACACCAAAGGGTGCAGAACTGCACCACTCTTTCCTGCTCTTCATTCATGTTCCCTCACCTTAGGTGTTCTTGACATAATATCTAAGGCAAGTCTCCTGTGATCTTGAAGTTAAATATACCTCCTCATGCACTACAGTAGATTAAGTACCATCACATTTTATTAGAGTTAACAGAAAAAGTGCAGGTCTGCATATGTTGTTGAAAATGTGCTTTACACTGCAATGCAATATTCAGTGATGTTATGGTACCAAACACTGGGCAATCTGACAGATACATCTGTTAGAAGTATAATCACACTAGATAACTTGTATTCATGTCCCTCTCTGTTAAACAAAACAATGGATTTTCATTCAGAGGGGCACCTTGGAAGATTAATGGTAATAATGAAGCATGAAATATTTCCTTCCTAGCGTGGTTAATCTGAAACAAAGGAAACAATCATTTCACCCAGGAGGGATAATCCTTTGAGGAAAATTTTCGGTGAAATAATGTATTGCCATATCTTATCCCACACATGTCAACAAAGAAACTACCAGTGTTGTGCTTAATACAATAAAGGCCAACAAGCACAAGAAAAGGAAATGGAATCAGCACAGCATAAAAACAGATATGCAGCACTATCGGCAGGAGGGAGTGAAGAAGGCAGGAAAATAGTGGCAAGAAGCAACAGTATAAACAACAAAGGAGGATAGAGACCAGAAATTCAGTAGCAGGGAGAGAAGATGGAAGGAACTGTTCAAGCAGACACAATGGGAGAGAAAATAAGTGGTTTGGGCAATTTTTTAACTTAGCCATGTGAAATATTTGTCATAATGAAGCAGACAGTGAGGCAGGTGAGGAACTGCAGTCCAGGCACCGCACACTGCTGCGGCTGGGCAGAGGAGCTGGAAAGCCTGCAGCATGAGTAGCAGCCAGGCAGACACCGTGCTTCAAAAATTGGCTCCTTTCACCCCTTTGTACAGATGGCACTTTGGCAATGCTGCCACAGTACTACTGCCCTCAAGTCCTCCTCAACTGATGTGATGCCTTCCTGATGGCACAGCAGCTTAACATGGGCTACCTCAGAGACTGGACCAAGATAGCATTAACTTCAGAACTGGGTGGCCACAAGCATTTCTTAGACAATTTATACCTTGAATGGGCTCTACCAACTAACACGCACAGAAACAAGGACATGTGGATGTGTGTATATACAAGAAAAACAACACTTAAAAAATAATTTGCATTCCAGTAAGCCCTTGTCAATCAAACACTAGCATCCACAGGAAAAAAAAAACACCTTGATATCAATTTATTGAAATCATCGCCTCTGAGTCTTATTCATAAACCCATACTCTACCTTCAAAGAACACTCACAAGCCTTTCATTTTTGGCAGATAAACCATTTGATCAATATTTTCAACATTAATAAAGGCCAAAAGTAATTTAATTTCTGCCCTTTCCCTAAATTTATTTGGAATCTAAGCAACTACATCACTCGGTTAATTTGCTTGTGGTAAGTAGGTTCAGTTGAAGGCAACAGAAGCTTTCAGTGGTAACTAATTCTGTTCAACTGGTAATACTTCACATTTATCTCACATAAACATCAGTAGAGCAGGAAATGCTAGATTTTCCCTAGGAAAAAAAGCTCCATTAAATAACTATATTTCTGGACTCTGTTTTTAAAAAGTAAGTGCCTTTTTATTACTTGAACTGATGACTGCTGTTGTCCTGATAATTTTTTATTCTGCAAGATCGTTTATGCTCATAATATTCTCAGCGTGAAGCACTAATTAGAACCAGAAAACTGCTCCACTCTCATTGTCTTTTTGCTGCCCATATGTATTGCAGGAGATGTATTTCCTTTGAAAAGTCAACCTTCTCCCTCGTCAGCTGGAAACCTGGGTGAGCATCAGGAGTGTCACATCACACTGTTCAGCTCTACCAACAGAAAGTTACTTCCCACAGCACAGCAAGCAGTAGCTGTCTGTCCTCAGCTACAAATGGAACATTCCCTAGAGCTCTGCCTGCAGCCTGTCCTTCTGTGGTGTTTTGTTTGTTGAAATCATACAACACTCATGATAGATACTACACAGCTTAAAGGCAGAGAAAAGCCCAAGATTTGAGGAAGCAGCATAGTTGCAGTGACTAGCACTTCCTTGGCAGTAGGTTTCAGGTATTTCTAATTGGACAGCTTCTACAGCAAAAAATAAATCATTTTACCAAATACCTTGGGCTAGATATGGCTGTGGCAGTATGATGGTCTCACTAGCACACATCCTATTTTTTTGTCACACAGCAGTCAGTACTTTGTTGCTGCCAGAAAGAGAATAAGGAATAAAGAGCAGGTCATATCACTGCAACTATAAAAATACACTACCATACTTCACTTGATGGGAAGAATATGAGGCTCGACTACTCTTAAGTTCTGTAGCACCCCAATAGACTTGCCTTCGGGTTTGAGCAGAAGGCTGGTTTGACTTTGTCCCTCCTCAGCAAACACTTTAAAACATGTCACACAATCCAACAGATGAGGAGAAGGCAGAAGTTCTCAACAACTTTTTGGCCTCAGTATTCACTGGCAAGCCCTTTCCTCCTAGCTCTCATGTTGAGGGCCCACAAGTCGGACACCAACATGACAAAGTCCCTCCCACTGTAAGTGAAGACAAGGTGCATAATTGACTGAGGAACTTGAAGATAGACAAGTCCCCGGGACCTGATGAAATACATCTCAGAGTCCTGAAGGAACTGACTGTTGTAGTTGCCAAGCCACTTGCCATGGTATCTGAAAAATGGTGGCAGTCAGGTGAAGTCCTTGCGGACTGGAAGAAAGGAAACATCACACCCATTTTCAAAAAAGGAGGACCTTGGGAACTACTGACCTGTCAGCCTCACTTCCATGCCTGGGAAGATTGTGGAACAGATCCTTCTAGATGCCATGCTTGGGCACATGGAGGACACAGATGTTTCGGGACAGCCAACATGGCTTTGCTAGGGGCAGGTCCTGCCTGACTAACCTAGTGGCCTTCTATAATAGAGTGACTATGTCGGTAGATAGAGGACGACCTGTGGATGTTATCTGTCTGGACTTCTGTCAGGCCTCTGACATGGTCCCCCACAACATCCTACTTGACAAATTGGAGGGATATGGATTTGATGGGTGGACTGTTCAGTGGATAAGGAACTGGCTGGACGGTCGCTTCCAGAGGGTGGTGCTCAACGGCCTGAGGTCCAGAGTCACAAGTGGTGTCCCTCAAGGGTCCATGCTGGGACTGGTACTGTTCAGCATTTTTATCAATGATGTAGACAGAAGGATTGAATGCACCATTAGCAAGTTTGCGGATGACACCAAGCTGTGTGGTGTTGTCGATACACCAGAGGGACAGGATGGTGGGATGTCCAGGGACCTGGACAGGCTGGACAGGTGGGCCCAGGGGAACCTCATGAGGTTCAAGAAGAGTAAATGTAGGGTTCTGCACCTGAGCCAGAACAATTCTGGCCATTAATACAAACTAGGGGATGAGGTATTAGAAAGCAGCACTAAAAAAAGGGACTTGGGAGTGCTGATGGACAAGAGGATGGACATGAGCAGGCAGTGAGCACTTGCAGCCCAGAAGGCCAATCGCGTCCTGGGCTGCATCAAAAGATGTGTTGCCAGCAGATCCAGAGAGGGGATTCTGCCACTTTACTCTGCTCTGGTGAGACCCCACCTGGAGTACTGTGTGCAGGTCTGGAGCCCTCAATATAGGAAGGATATGGACCTGATGGAGTGGGTCCAGAGGAGGGCCACAAAAATGATCATAGGGCTGGAGGATAGGCTCTGCTCCAAGGACAGGCTGGGGAAGCTGTGGTTGTTCAGCCTGGAGAAGAGGAGGCTCTGAGGAGACCTAATAGCAGCCTTCCAGTACCTGAAGGGGGCCTACAGGAATGCTAGGGAGAGTCTGTTTACAAAAGCCCGCAGTGATAGGACAAGGGGCAACGGCTTTAATTTGGAGAAAAGCAGATTTAGATTGGATATTAGAAACAATCTGTTTACTATGTGGGTAGTGGAACACTGGAACAGGTTGTCCAGGGAGGTGGTTGAAGCCCCTTCCCTGGAGATACTCAAGGTGAGGCTCGATGAGGCCCTGGGCAACCTGGTCTAGTTGGGGGTGTCCCTGCAACTGCGGGAAGGTTGGACTAGATGACCTTTGGAAGTCCCTTCCAGCCTAGATGATTCTGTGTTTTTTTACCCATTGTTTCTATCTCTGATATTGCAACATAAAACACACAAAAGAAAAAGTTCCCTTTCACAAACATCTCCAGAGCTACCAGGAGCTTACTAAATGCTATCTGCTGTGCAAACACAAATTTAAGACAGTTTTATAGGGCCTGTTATTTATCCAGCTATAACAATTTCTTTGTTAGAGGACAGCACTATGATTATCTGCTTTTATCATTAATACTTTGAGTCAATGGTTAATGCAGAGGTGACAAATCACTGAAATGCCTGACAGTTTACGGCTTTTAGCACTAAGGAATGTCTTTTTTATTTCATATCCCCTGTGCGTATCATATTTCCTTTCAATGTCTTCTGTTCTTTTACATGCACATTCATAATTAAAGATATATAGTTATAATTTATTCACACACAATCAATTACCAAATCTCTGTTGTTTAGTATTAGTGCATATTAAAGTTTGGAAAGTGGTAGAACAAGAGGCAATTTTCTGACTGAGGAAGTATTACAGTAATGTTTTCTGCCCTTTATGTCTACTCAGAAGCACTATCCAGCAAATAAAGAAAAAAAGACACATCTGCTTAATTTTGCTCGTCATCAGAAGGACAGAGTGAACTGTTAGTAAATAGAATCACAATTTTTTCAGGCCAAAAGCAGGAGAATGCTCTACTTTCCCTACGAACTCAAGTACCAATGTTTCACCTGCATGATGTAGACCAGGCAGACATGCCTGATCTCTGATCAAAAGCAATGCTAACTGTGCACACAAGTGCTGTGGGCCACAGGCCCCCGGCCCAGGAGGGGCTGAGCTGTAAATGTCAGGATGAGAATGAAGAATATATAGGTAGCATAGGACTACCCTTCTTCATCAGGAAATCCTGCCAGCTTGTGACACCATTGTGACACACATACAGAGCATGTCACTGCATTGTGTATGTTTCACCCTATGTATAAGCAAAATTTCCCCCATACGATTAATTTGTTTTTCTCATCCTCCTGCTCCCATGCTCACAGAAGAACATGCACAGCTTGAAATGAAATGTAAACCCTTCTGTTATAAGAAGATGGTCCCTTTTGGAAGCAATGCGTAACAACTGTTAAAACAAAACGAACTCCATTTTAAATCTAGCATGAAGTAATGGAGCAAAAAAAAGAATAAAGCAGAAATGACCTTATCCACAACTACAGCCATAAGGCCAGTTAGGATTCCTTCTGAGTAAAAAATAGAGAACAACTGGCAAATGTCAGCCTCATTATCATGAACTCTTTTTAGTAGTAAAACAAAAGTTAGCCCTTAGATCTTTTTTCAACAGACTAGACCATTTTCTGCATTAGAAGCCTTTCAATTTCTTTTGAGTAACTATCAAGTTATAGGACACCTTTTCCCTTTAGTATTAAAAGCACATCTTTCAGCCTTAATGGCTATATGCACACTATATTTATCTTTTCACAAACACTTGATATTTAAATAGTTTGGACATAATGTAAAACATAGAGAGAAGAATTTAAAAGAAGGGAGGAAGCTGAGCAAAAAGAACATTGAGTTCAAAGATAATTGCCTCTTTGTGATACATACAGTTTTTCATATTATCCTTTAGAAATACGAAAATATGGAACATTCCAGCTAGATTAGAGAAATCTTGAAGCACTTTTTCATAATGCTAGTGCCACTTTAAAGCAAAGATCATGTTCTTCCATCTTCAGTCTATAGTAAATGCTATAGATGAGAACACAGTTGTCCTTAACATAGTAGATCTCAATGGGAGTTTTACCAAAGTTGTAACTGGGTAAGAAATCAGATCCTAACCTCTTGCAAATTATTGAAGCTCCAGTAAAGTTAACAGAATTGTGCCATTTCATGTCAGCTAGGGCTCTGGCACAATGTAATTTAACCGAGGCACTAATTGACTGTATCTTTCTAGCTGACAGCTTAACACTAATGCATGTTTTTACAAGTCTCTGACTAAAATATATGGCTGTTTCTCATCTTGGCTTTTTTTTTTTTTTTTCCTCCCTCTGGCACAGTTTTCATCATTTATTCCTGACATTCTCCAATAAAGCATCTCTCAAGTGACACCCGTTTCTTCCATTTCTTCTCAAAGACCTGGGCTTTAACTCTGCAGTCATTGTGACAGTCTCTCCCACATACAACCCAATAGTTAGTGCTTTCTGGGATAGTAATTGCACTGATCAGCCAATTTTCCCTATTCATATCATCATATTTACTGTTTATGAGAAGAGAGAGATCATGTATCCTCATCATCTATGATTAACGCTCAGAGAAATGATCAGCTGCTTTTTTTTTTTTTTTAATTATGTCCTTGTGCTGTAAAGAGCCAACTCTGATTGTCATCTCAGGTCTATGTTAGCTGTCTGAAACCTTCCCCACCTTCATTTGTCCAGCTCCCTGAACTGGAACAAAACAGCATGGGTCTTAATCATGTTCACCTGCCTCGGGATTTGCATTACTGAGCCAGGATTATGAAGACATTTGACCCTTATCGCTCACATTTCTTGTTTTCCTAGTGTCTGTAAATATAAATATGAAGCTAAGTCTTCAAAGTCTCTACACTCTCAAGATCTCACATCCAGTGTTTCTCCCTGGAATCACACAGAGATGTAGCAACTTTTTGTGTCTTGTGAGCCTTAGTTCCAATACATTTGGCTTACCCAGCTGCAAAAGCCCTGGTTTATCTGGCTTCACCTACCTCCACTAGGCAGTCTGGGTTGAGAAAGAACTCCACATGGATGGGGGAAATGAAACTGGAACTAACATATGTATTTGTGACAGCTGACCAGGGTGTAACAGAGGAGAAGGTGTTCTGCCTCAAACCTCATTCTGAAAAGAACCCTTGGAGTCAATTCCAGCCACCCAAGGCCATCTCATCTCATCTGTGACTTCCGGGGAAATAGTACCAACATTAAGCATCACATAAGAATTTTACCATGTGAAGGACACAAGGATTCCACTCAGTCACAAGTTCAAGATCAGAACATAAAGGCTAAACAAAACATCCCATAAGATATAAAATTTGATATTTTAGTGTATTTGAAAAAAATAGGAATAATACTTACTTGCTCTGGAGGGTTGTTATAAAGCTCAGTTTATTCTTAGTAAAGTTCTATGTGATTCTCTGATGTGCCCTATCAATGCCAAGTACTATTACCTCTAAAGAAAGCACTCCTCCAATGCCTCTTGCCAAAGTATGATTTATAGAGCATGCCACAAAGCAAACCAAGGGGACAACTTTGATAGATGCAGAAAACAACAGCCTGTAAACCAAAGGGTGCTACTGACATGGAGGTGACAGCCTGTAGAAATGGCTTGTAGAGAAGCAGAAAGAAGGATTTTATCACTTAACAGCCTAAACCACTCTATTCCTTAAAAGTGATGCTCAATATTCCACTAGCAAACAGAAAGATTCCTGATACATCAAGTATACTTCATGATATAAGAGATTTACCATGATGACACAGCATTTATAACAACTACTAGAAATGAAAAAATCCACAGTAGCCTGGCTTGTAATGAGAGGGTCAGTAACAACCCAACTTCATTGCTAGGCAGAGACAACATTAATTCATGACCCAGTAAGCTAACTGCTGTGAAATAATGTTTTCATTTAAAAAACCAAAACAAAACAAAGCCAAAAAATCCCCACACTCCAAACCCAACAAAATTCACCACCAAAAAAAAAAAGACAGAAGATGTTGCTTATAAAATGTTTACACCCAGTTCACCAATTTGTGTAGTAATGATGCTTAAAGTATGTTTCTCCTGAATTGCTTTGAGATGTTAAACACAAAACAAGAATTAGAGGACTTGAACATAGAGAGCAGATAATTGNAAAAAAAAAAAAAAAAAAAAGGGTATGAGCATATTGCACATACCCAATGAAATCCATATGGCTGTGGCTATTTTCAGCTATCTTTATAAATTCCATTTTGTGCTTTCTTCTGAGTTTATACGTTCATGCTTTCAATTAAATTTCCTGCAACTGTTTGTGTTTCATGGCACAAAACTGGGCCACATTAAATTTGGAAATAAATAAAGTAAATCAGCAGTTTGGCAGCTGAGGACATTGCTGCAGTCTAAATGAGGGAAAGCACACAAATATCCTGGAAATGTCATAAAGGAGCGGGTGTAAGATTATGTCTAGGAAGACAGGGCATAAGAGAGAAAATGGACCATGTAATGTCACTACTTTGTAGGATGAAGCAAAACAGAAAAGTATCCTCCAAAACTTCCTTATGCAAAATTTTCTAGATGTCAAGAGGAATAAAGAAGAGACCTAGACTCAGTGCAGTTACCTGAGTACACATCTGACTTTGTAATGGGCTTCTCAGTATATTTTAAGAGTTGCGTGTCATGACTCTTTTGACACTTATTTTTAAAATCATGTCAGGTTCCTTCTCTGGAAACCTTACTTCCCCTAATTTGCTGTTATAGGTCTTCAGAAAAAAAATAAAAAAATTTTGCTATGTTATGAACTAAAGTACCAGTTTTGTCTAAGATTACAAATAGAAAAACTTAGTTTCTTCATTAAAGAAACATCATTTCATTATTTATTAGTAACATTTGATTTACTGCTGATTTTTTCTATTAGTTTTTCTAACGGAAAAAGTTAATCAGACAGTATTTTCAAATATTTTTAAAATCCAGAAAACCCCATCTTTCACACAAAAAGCCTTGTCAACATCATATGATTGGAGCCTTGGTGCCTCCAGTGTCTAAGTAATCTTTTTTGATCTCTTTAAAATTTCTGCATCACAGCTCCACAGAAAGGTGTGGACAGATATACAAAAATAATGCATGTAAAAATCACAAAATGCAAAGTCTTAGAATTCTCTGACAGAAAATACTAAGAACAGGGACAGCAGAGAAAACCCTAAAGCAAAAGCTTGCAAACAGTGACATCAGGCAGAGCCTTGTATGTTTTATCTGCAAGGCTGGATATAACTGTTCCATGGTTGGGAGGGTTGTGCCCTCACTCTCTGCTATACAACAGGGAGCACTTACCATACCAAGAAAACCTAGTGGAGAAACAAGAAAATGATATTGCCCTTTTTTCCCTGGGAAATCTGACTCTCACTGAATGACCAAGTATGACAAGTTCTACAAAGAAAAGGAGTTGAGATTAGATTTTCCCAGGGTGTCTGTTCTGATGGAGCTGGAAGGAAACTCCTGCTGATGCCCAATGAGAAAGAGTAACAGGAAACACACATCCTTTTGTAAACACGGGTAAAATAGAAGATAAGCTAGCATGGAAGAAGATACAGTTCTCTGAAGCCAAATAATATCATCAAATACAAGAGCAAGTTATCCCAAGAGCAAGATTTATTAGCCGATATGCAAATTGCCAGCAGGACCTGAAATTTCTAGGATGAAGGAGCACTGAGAACTTGCATTTTTCTCATGATCTTTTTCTGAAACCATAGTACCCACAGCTACAGGACCTCTGTTCAATCTGAAATTTCATACCTGGCAATTTTTTGAAAAGCCAAAAGAACAGAAAGATTACAGGTAAGGAGGCTTGCACAGTTAAAGAGAATGTGAAATTGGAATTTTTTGAAATATAAACCAAAGGCTATGCTCAATTCATGTGACTGTGAAAACACTTTTGATATGACATCTGATGGGTGTTTATCAATGGCAGTGGGTGCCACGTGGTGTCCCACAAGGGTCAGTACTGGAACCAATACTGTTTAACATCTTTGTTGGAAACATGGACAGTAGGATAGAATGCACCCTCAGCAAGTTTGCCGATGACACCAAGCTGGGTGGCACGGTCGACATGCTGGAGGGAAGGGATGCCATCCAGAGGGACCTGGACAGGCTTGAGAGGTGGGCTAGTGCAAATTGCATTGAAGTTCAACCAAGCCAAGTGCAGAGTCCTGCACCTGGGAGGTGGCAATCCCAGGCACAAATACAGGTTGGGCAGAGAATGGCTGGAGAGCAGCTCTGAGGAGAAGAACTTGGGAGTTATCATGGATGAGAAGCTCAACATGAGCTGGCAATGTGCACTGGCAGCCAGAAGGCTACCTGTATCCTGGGCTGCATCTAAAGAAGCATGACCAGTAGGTCGTGGGAGGTGACTCTCCCCCTCTACTCTGCACCTCTGAGACCCCACCTGGAGTCCTGTGTCCAGCTCTGAAGTCCTCCACACAGAAAGGACATAGAGCTGTTAGAATGGGTCCAACAGAGGGCCACAACGATGATTAGAGGGATGGATCACCTCTCCTATGAGGACAGGCTGAGGGAGCTGGGGCTGTACAGCCTAGAAAAGAGAAGGCTCCAGGGAGACTTTCTAGCAGCCTTCCAGTATCTGAAGGGAGCCTACAGGAGAGCAGGAGAGGAACTCTTTGTCAGGAAGTGTAGTGATAGGACAAGAGGTAATGGTTTTAAACTAGAAGAGGGGAGATTTAGATTGGATATTAGGAAGAAATTCTTTCCTATGAAGGTGGTGAGGCACTGGAAGAGGTTGCCCAGAGCAGTTGTGGGTGCCCCATCCCTGGAAGCATTCAAGGCCAGGCTGGATGGGGCTTTGAGCAACCTGCTCTAGTGGGAGGTGTCCCTGCCCATGGCAGGGGGGTTGGAACTCGATGATCTTTAAGGTCCCTTCCAACTCTAACCGTTTTATGATTCTATGATTCATCATTGAGCAGAAACTTGGAAACAGGAGAAATGAATCTCTCTTTCCCTCTTCTTTTTTTCCTGAAGAAAATTCTAGCCCTGCTCCTTAGTTTCAGAAGCACCCTATGACTACAAAGATAACTCTGAAATCTTGACATTTTAACACTACAATCCAATTTCCTATTGTTTGGCCATTGGCTCCTAATACACTTATATATATATCTACCAATATGCACGTTGCCATGTTTCTTACATAAGGAATTCTTTTCTGCGGCATGTAGAATTCTGTTCTACGTGTTTCCTACACAAGGAATTCTATTATGACACCAAACTGCATGAAGTTCAACATACTAAGTAACTCAGTGCTTCAAGATGTAAAGCTTTTGAGAGCAATTTGTAGCAAATGGCCACATGCCAAACACTGCTGTGCAACAAGTGACTAAAGTCTTTGCTGATATCCCCTATTTCTCTGCCAGCATCCTGCAGCAAATCCTGCAGCAAACTGGCAGCTCCACTCAAGTGAATGAGGCTGAGATAATTCATATCTGCTGGGAATCTGCCTTTTCTCAGCTATGTATTTCTTCGGGCAGCTGCTCGCAACTAAAATCTACCCTTGGAGAACAGGGGTAGCCATATTCCACATGTAAATATATTCACTTACACTTGTGTCATCTCCCCCATCACTGGGATACTTAAAAATAGGGTGCCACAGACGTTTTTTTTCAAGCCATAGAAATAATACTTATTTATTGTGGCTAGGCATCTAGACCTCCTGTAAAAGTTATGGCACTCCTGGTTTGAGAGCCAGCAGCCTGCATTATGAAAGGGGAATAAAATAAAGTATCAAAAATAATCAAACAATGCCTTCTTCACTATTGGGACTGAAGGATTGTTTCTCCTTGGAGTAACTCCTTGAGATGCTTGTATTAAGGCACAGATCAAGAGGAGGCAAAACAGAGGAAATTACCTGGTGACAATTTCTGGATCTACATTCACACAGTGGTTTCATGGCAAAGCTGAATATAAAATACAAGTGTTCTGACAGAAAGTCCAGCATGCTGCTCATCTGCCAGCAGACATTCTTCCGTAACCAGGTTCTCCAGTCAACTCCAGAGTCAGCCAGTACCAAAGACCGGTGCACTCATATCATAAGGTTCATGTACTAGATGAAACAGAGACATTCCTATCATTTGGCACATGATGTATTTTAAGAACACGTTAAACATGACAACTATCTTGAAGTAGATGCATGAATGGAATGGGCAAGTAGTCCCAGCAGCACTAATGCAATTCAGAATGTGCAAAAGCAGCTAAAAATGCTTCAGAATTCATGACAATAAACAGAAAACAGTGATTAAGATAAAAGTTTCCACGTCACTTCATCAAGTACAGGTACCGTATTCTCTGCATTATCTTGTTTAACTGAGAAAACTTCTGAAGAGATATCATTGATACTGCTACTTTTATAGCATATGGAGTATATTGCAAGAACATGATCTGTCTAACACTCAGAAGGAGAGCGCAGGAGAAAGAGAAATCTAATCCATAAAATATAGTAAAAGTATTGCTTCTAAATAGGTGTAAAATTATTTGTAATAATTTTCAGATGTATAAAGTTCTGTACCTAGGATTCAGAAAGATCAGTCTTAGTTTTGTGAAACTTCTTTATAAACACTTCATTAAAAAAATTAATGATGACACAAAATGATATTACAGATACTGCATTAGTTACAAATATAGTTCTCAGTAGAATTGTAGAACCCAGACCATCTGCTCAAAGTGCCAAGGACAACCACTTTACTTCAGCAAACATAAATAAAAATGTGCCATAAAGACAGACCCTCTGCAGTTTAGTAGATATGCTGTTAAAAAGGGAAACCTCTTTGGTTTCTAAGCACATGGCTGATGCAGTTTTATGAATGAAATGAGTGAGATAAAAGTATTGACTAAATGAGTCCTCACCACTGATTTGATTGTTTGTTCTTCTTGGTATTTATTAATATGATTGCCTCTGAAGGGAGAGAAAAGAAATATTTATTTTTTATCTAAGCATTGTACATGGGCTTGTGCCAAGTTTAACAGTTGCCAGCTGTAAAACAGCAGAATATTTACAGCAGATTCTAACAGCAGCCACAGCTTATACAGACTGCCCCTGGCAAGCTGTTGAAGTTTCTCCTTGAATGGGTCTTAGCTAAACTGTGATACATAAAATCATACCTTCAGTGAACAGCAATCTGGGTTTGGCATTTTGTTTATTTTCTCTTCTTTTTAGATTTTGTTTTATCTAAATGCAGCATTTCAAGACCCTCTACTGAATTTTTACTAAGATCTGAGAAAAACAAAACATCAGTCTGAAAGATTAAGAAAATACACTGTCTGTTCCTATGGTTATTTTAAATCAGTTTTATGCAGGCTTTGACAGAGATCTGTTAAATCAAAAGCCAAAGATTGAAATGGCAGTTCCAGCAGCATCAAATGAAAGCTGAAATAACCACAGCCAAAGAAAGAGTCTAGGCCCATGTACTGATTTAAAAGCAACTTTGATTTGTAACAATGATTTTTAAGCTGCTAAATATTCTGAGTAAAGAAAGATGCAAATGAAAGGCACTGGACTGAGGCTCAGTCCAACTGAAGCTTTCCCTGGTCTTGATGCCTCTGGACCTGGCCCAGTAACATAACCGTATAACCTCTCCAGGGATTTTTCCCCAAAAGCTGCTTGCTTTACCACAAGTGATTTCAGTGAGACACTGACATTTACTTCCAAGGATGCTCCATCCCACTTGGTTTCAGATTCCACACTTTGGTCCATTAAGAGAGCACAAGTAAAAACACAAGAGAGACGACACCATATCAGACAGGTCAATGTAGCCAAGGAGCCTGTTTGCTGTAAGAAATGATTCAGGACAGAATAGAAAACCAGGAAAATGTATTCTCATGTTCCAGCCCTAAACAACAGCAGCTATTTGAGATAAAATTCAGATGCACATGATGGTGTTTTAAAAGCTATTGATCCACCATGACTTTGCAAAAGATACTTTTGTCTGATAACTCAGTGGAAAACCCTCGTGGCTTTTCATGAGAAACATTAAATTTTTTTTATTTTTTTTTTTTTTTACTTAGTTTTTTTCTTCATCATGGCATTACTGATTCTAAAAACCTCATATTCTCTCACAGCATGAGAATTTAAACATCCTTGTGCAAGACTCAGTGATACTCCAGGCTGTGAATGTGTCTTCATTTCTCCATTTCGTGCAAGTCCTCTATCACACTCATTTAATGATACCTAAAGCTACATTAAACAAAACTACAATATAGTACAGCCCACAGTATTGCAAGAGCACTGGTTTTCATGGGAAAAAATGTTAAAATCAATCAAAAAAAAATTCCATCATTATCAAAGAAGCAACTCTATCAGAGTGACATTAACACTGATAAAGTCACTGTCAGGATCTAAAAGCACCTGATGATCTCCTGGAAAAACTCAGAGGAAACCTTTGTCAAGATTTGTCAGGAAAGGGAATCAGGAGTAGCATCTGTCACATTCACAAAAACATTATTTTGTTTGCTCATAACAGCTGGCTTATTCTTCCATTTTCATAAAAATATACAGTAAGAAACAAAACTGATTTCATATTGTACCTGGCACCGTGAATTATAGATTTTCTTCAGTGTAAATGCTCATTTGGATGTGTTGACCACCTTGCCTTTTCTTGCAAGCTTCAGCCACTTTCCTCTCATCTACAGACCAAGCAACCTGACTAAGCATCTACAGACCAAGCAATCAGCATCTTCAACTGCCGATTTAGATCCAAAAATGACTCTGCAGTGATCTGATTCTATTGGCCAAAATTATACATGTAAGTAATTGAAACTACTTAAGAAAGTGTCCACATCAGAGGTACTCTGGTTTTGATTACACCTTTCAGTTTTCTGACTTGGTTGTGGGGTTTTTCTGTAATTTTTTTTTTTTTTTTACATTTCAATCTGAGGACAGCTTCTAGTTATCTCTCATTTTATTGCGCTAGAATGGGAAAAAGATGAGGAGGAGTGCATGGAAAAGGAGAAAACCCCAAACTATTTGGTACTGGAAAAAATCTGGAAAAGGAGGAGACTGATGAGATTTGCAAAGTTTTGATAAAAGCTATTTAGTAGCAAAGTTACTTATGAGAAAAGTCCATATTGTTATTCTTAAAAAACCAAACCAAAACAAACAAACAAAACCAAAACAAAACAAAAATCCTGAAAAAAAACAACACAACAAAAGCAATAAAAAACAACCCCAAACCCTCCCAAAAACATCGTTACATGAAAGTATTGTCAGCTGAGGGACCAACTTCTATCCCCTAGATCCATCTTTAGAAACTTGTTCACAAAACCTCTGTGAAAAGCATCTTCTGAAGACCTAAGGAAGCCATCCAAGTACCAGAAAACTTTACCATAAAAAGCCACTGCAGGGTGGAAAGAACTATCTGATCAGGATCCCCTGGGTAATGATACAGAGGAGCTTCAGCCACATGTTTAGTTGAGTTTTAGAAAACCTCCTGTGGAGTCAATCAATACCTTTCACCTGAGAGTTAAATTCCAGGCATCGTGCATTGTCTGCTGGGGGCAGCCCTGAAGTCAGGCTAAGGGCCAGACTCACATACTGCCTTCAACGTCACTAGAGCACACCCTTGGAAGCAAAGGAGTGTCTGCAGCCCACAGCACACAGGAGGCCATAAGGCAGCAACATTGATGGGAAATGAGCAGCATTCAGCGGACTATAGATTTGCTGCCACTTCTAAAGGCTGCTTTTTCTCTGCGGGACATGTGTAGCCTCCAACCAGAGAAGGTCTCAGCAAGTGGTTTCTTCAGGTGCCCATTTGTGCCAGTGTGTGTGAGTATCTCAGAGGAACCATAAAGCAGATATTTAGTTGATGCTTTAGCACACCGCCTTTCAGGCCAGAATAGCAAAGATGTTTTCAAAACAGCTTCTTAGCCACAGCTTATCTCTTTCATCATCCCATAGAACAAAGCAAGTGCATGAAACAAAAGAACTAGAAAAACTCAAAAGGAAGAAAAGAAAAATACCATCTCAAGCTAAAAGGTGTTATTCAGAGATTACATTGAAGCAGACGTAGTAAAGAAAAATAAGCTCCAACAAGAAAGGATCATAATTAGGTAATTTCTTCTGAGTTTTTAAATGGTTATCAGAATGGAGTTATAAAACTCAAATGAGTTAGTCAGTGATGGTGTCCTGGTTTGAGGTTTGAGAAAAGAATATTGCACATGTAGGATTAGATGAACTTTAACTGAGACAGGACAACATTTTTTTTTTCCTACATCAAAGATTTGTTTCTTAATTTTCCAGGCATTCTTCTATTCCAAGCCAATGACTCAGCTGCTTAATCCAGTTGTAGTGTTTTTAAAACATCCCACAAATAGTACTTATGTTATAAAATGCCTTTTCCTCCCTTTATTTAAAAAAAAGGGCAAAAAAAGGCAAGAAAATAAGACTTTATGGGTGTGTAAGAAAGTGCTTTTTCAAAAATTTCTACTTAAAAGTGTAACTGAAAGATAATAGCAGGTGTACATTTGTATCGCTCATTTCCTCTGGGAGGACCCAGAGGTCAACCGCAGCCAGAGAAGTGTTTTCAGATGGAAAGGTCTGCAAAACCACAAATGGTTAGTAGCCCAGACCTCTCAAATTTTTCCAATATACATCTATGCATAAACACGGCCACATACTCACTGGCACTTGCTGTGGGGCACAATAGCACACAATGGAGACTGATGGTATTTTCCAGACTTCTTAGTTATGATAAATCCTGAATAATTGTCTGGAGATACTCTAGCAAATCCTGTTCAACTATATACAGACTACAATAAGACTTATTTCCCCTGAAGTAACTTTACCACTTTCACTATAATACTTCACTTGGGTTTCCTTGACTGAAAAAGTATTTTTATTGTTTTCTTAGAACAAATCTGCAATTTCCTTTCTAAAGGGTTATTTGGGAACGCACATAACAATTACTGCTAAAGCATGCTATTAAAGCTGGTAGAGTTTTAGCCTAGTGAGTAATCAGAGCCTGGGTGGCAATCTGCTCTAATGGAAAGCAGGCCTGTAGCGTTCCCTATGTGAAGGCAGCAGAACTAGGACACTGTGCATGCTGGAGACAGGATTTTTCCAGCTGTTCTCCTCCCAGGATGGAAGAGTAATCCACAAAGCTCTCAGCTGGGCTTCAGGCATTTGTACTGCCATCTAGTCCTTTAAGTCTGACGGGGCTGTTGTGGCTAATCAGTGAAACAGGAGAGTAGAGACCGGAGAGAAAGGAATAAAGAGACCAGTCTAGAAGACATGAGAAGTAGAATTGCTGTTTCAACCTTTCCACAATCACCTTTACTTCTGCCTGAAATCTAAACATTTGGGGTAAGAATTTTCCCTCCAAGGAAATATCTGGAAGTCAAGTCATGAATTAGTGTTCTGTTTTTGTTCCACATGTCCACAAATAAATTGCACCCAGCCCCCTCCCAAAAGATTTTGTGCAAATATTTCAATATAACCTATTTATCAGATGCTGTCACTTTCCAGTTGCATGTTTCCTGGTAACAGACTTTTCTAGGACATTGTTTTAAGATTTCTGTCTCAGAAATTTATTTGGACAAATAAAGAACACGTGATACTTGCAAGATTTGATGGTTATGAGATTAGAAGGTGACTTTCTAGAAACACTGTATTAAAAAAAAAAGATAAAAAAACAGTAATCATCCCATCATTTACTAGAATATTTGTAGAATGTAAACACAGAAAAGCAAGGGACAGGGAATGAATTCATCGGGAGACTGAACTGCAAATTCAGAATTCCTTCAGTGAGCTGACACAAACGTTGTATCCTGAAGCCAGCAGGGACTCCTGATACACCCCTTTAACATTGCTTATCTTCATCCTGTGCAAGGAAGCAGTTAACAACCATCTCACATGTCCTAATTCTGCATCACTTGACAATGGGGGATGCCCTCAGACAGACAATGGACAGTTTAAAAGACAACAAAGAAAGATCAAATGTTCATTGCTCAAGACAGCAAAGGCTTGAATGAGATATTGAAAAATTATTTTTTTATGTTCATCAAGTCTACCAACTATTTAAGCTATGCATTAATGAACTTTAGGTGTGTCTAAACAAACTATTTGAAAGGATCTAAATAATTTTATCACATTTATCACATTTTCTCAGTTTACTGGAACAATGTTGGTTCTAAAAGAATGCAGCTTAGTGGAAATGGAACTGTGTTGAACCTGGCCTTCAGGACACTGCTGCACAGTGCCACAGGGCCTAACATATGTAGAGAAGTATTAAGCTCTTTGAATAACAGATGAAGAAATGATATGAAATGTACCTAGGCCACTGCAGGGGCTGAAGGCATCTTTCCACCTTGATCACTAAGTCCTAGTCTCTACCACACAAGAGATTTCAAAAATGAAGGGTTTCAAGCACAGATGAGAGAAATACTAGTCAAGGAAGAAGAGAGGAGGAAAGGAAGATGAAGAAGTATGAAGCACTCCAGGGAAGGAAAGAACAGAGTAAATAGTGCACTAGATACAGAACAGAATGAGGATGATGTCCTATCATCTTATTAAGATTTGTAATCCCACAAAAATGAATGCTGAGGAACACAAAGTTGTCATGGAACTCAGTGCTGAAGGGCAACAATGAAGCCAAGAGATCACTGTTTTACAGGCAGAGCTAAAGCCATGAGATGGAAGGTACATCACGAGCAACTTCCCTGTTAACCTTGAATAAAAGGTAAAGTGATATTATTGCAAAACCAACTCTTTGCTGAATACGCATATCCGTAATTATCCTCAACACTGGGAATTTCTGAGATTTTAAATGAAGTATTTGTCTACTGCTAGAGACCAGAAGTATGGTCCAGGTGCCTGGCCAGCCCTTACAATAGTGACTATGTTACTTATACATAAAGTCCAGAAATATGTAAAAGAGTAAAAACTAATACTTCCTCAAAATTTCAGCTTTAATTATATATATTAGCATACAAAGTCCCAGCTTTTTGAAAAATACCTTTCAGAGACCTTGCTACTTGTTAGATAAGCTTAGAAATGTTTTGATATGGCAGCCCTATAAATCTACATTGATAACCAAAACCAATGTTTTAAGGCAGACAAAAATTAAAAGCTTTTTGCCTTCCATTAATCACTCTCTGATTCCATTTCAATTAGTTTTCAATCAGAAACTTCAGCATATTTTCTTAAACAGCACACATATTGAAAATGTGTGGCCATTTTCTTTCAATCATACAACAGCAGAGTTGTTGTTCCCTTATGAGCCTAACAATGTATCTTTGTGTGTCCCACTGCATCAAATGTCCACTCCTGAGGGTTTAAGAGAGCTAGATTACTGTGGGTTGTGTTCTTGTTTCTCCAATTTCATGTTAGATCTGACAAGAGTAATAACTACACACTTGTCATTCTTTTTCAGACACTTATTCCTTTTATCCCAAGGCCCAGATGCCTTTCCTTAGATTATGCTTCTCCTACAGCTTTGATCTCCCTTTACAAAAGGCAGAAAGTTATGCTGTACAGGAACATGAAAAAATCCTGGAAAAGGGCATCTAAAATATTCTATCTTCCTTCCCTGCTCTTACTTTTATATCTCCTATTCTTGCTGTACTTTGCCATAGGGTTCCCCATAAAACATCTGGACAAAAAGTAAACATTTTCAAATTAATTTCTCACACTGAAAAGTCCTTTTTCCTCAGATAACCCCAGGACACTAATAGGATCTTTTTATATATTCCTGCTTGTCTTCCCTTCCATCCATTAAATCTCTAGATCAAGGGTTCTTGGACTCAGCTTGTGCAATCTTATCATGCTGCTTTCTTAATTTAAATGCTCGTCTTCATTCCACAGGGTCTAATACTTCATCTGTTCATTGCAAGTCTCCTTAATTCACCGAGCTGATTAAACATTTAAAAAATATATATATTAAATATTCATCAGAATCAGTCATCCCCCTCCCACCCCGATTCTAGCCCTCAAGAAACATAAACAGTCAGTATGGCTGATTAGTGCAATCATAGAGGCATCTTCCTCTCTCCCTTTCCCTATATAGAATATATTTCTTTAACTTTCACTGAGTTACACCAAAATACATGTTCACTTCTATATCGTTTCCATTCATTGTAACTGTATTTTTCTTCATCCACGAGAAGCACATTTGAGTCTCTACTCTTAAGTCAGACAGCCATACTGCTGTATATTTAAATACTGGCCACAGTAACACACATTTTTCTCCCTTTTGAAAACCTGGTTAATCTGTGTTGGAGATCAGACCAACTAATAGAATAGCAGTGTAATAAAGCAACTATTTTTAATTGACAAGTCTCTTTCCTGACCACCAGCTGGTATAAGTTATTCAAAATGGAGTGAGATCTTTAAAGAGAAACACAAACACTGACTGAGTTTTAAAAATATCTTAGCATACACTACTGACTGAGAAGGTAAGCATTAAAGCCAAGGACTAAACTGGGACAATTTAGTGGACACTCGTTTTCTTCTGCCATCAGAAGAACAGAACAGCGGTGGGAGCCTCCTCAAGAGCAGGGAGCTGGGACCACTGTCCTTTCCTGAACTGCTACAGACGTGCATTACTGCTGAAAGCTGATACTTGCCATCACCTAAAATCTGCTGTACTAAGAGGCATCCTAAGTGACCCAACTAGTGTGGGCACATGTGCACATAACCAAGATTTGCTGAAATACTGTGGGCACATGCCTTTCATAGCCCAGATCTGGCTTCAGGTAGTCTCCCGATTGACTAGAAAAATGTTGCCTCATGTTCACATAATATGAAGAGATGGGAAAAATGAGGGAAGGTGGACAGCACCAAAGGTTATTCAGACTCAGCAACCCCCATACTTTATCACCTAATTATAGCACTGTTATATTCAAGAAAATTTCAGGAAAATGAATCAGTCACATTTCTGAAAGGTGCAATCTGAAAAGCTTGTCTGACAAATGGATCTGGATGGGCTGACCCATTCTCTGACATAACTGGGTACACTAGCAGACAAAAAGTATGAAATACAGCTCCAGAAAGAATCAAAGGGAGTTTTGTTTTCAGTGAAAGAGTATTTCTTCCTCAAGCCTTCAGCAGTGTTTTGTAAACTATGAGACATCTGACCAACTGCTCAGTTGGTCATAGCTCTGGTCATTAAATATATAATAAAAGAGTGGAAAGTTTAATGCTATTATGGTTTTTATTTTAGAGGTCTACAGTACCAGTGTTTCTTTCAGAACAAAACACAAATTAAATCACAAGCCATATAACCTCCCTCTAGGGAAGTAACCTCATTTCCCAGGCAGAGGGAAAAGCAGTCATCAGAGAAAAGCAGTATTCCTGGAGACTTCCAAGGCCCTGCAGAAGATATCACTCATAGTTGCAATGTTCCTTTCATCCCAGGACTGACTCCTGCAGCCCAGTCAGGTAGCTTTGAATTCAACTTTAGTAATTGAAAAAATGGTTTGTCTTCCTCCCACATATTCTACTTACAGGAAGAAAAAGGGATTGTATAAAGGTCTGACTGAAACCAGAAAGATTTAGATTGCTATATCAGTTTCTTTTCAGTAGAAAAAAATAAACCCATTGAGATAGATTTATTTCCAGCAATAAAAAAAAAAAAGTTAAAAAATATATTCTTGCACTTTTATATATATATTTTTCACATATCTTTTTTCCTCTACTAAAAAAAGGGTAATTACACCAGTGTAGGAAGCTGGATATAAAAGAAGTTTCTTTCTATTGAAATTTCTTGTATTGTGCTTTGAATCCTCAGTTCGAGAAGTCATGTTACCTTTTACAGCCAGTAAGAGTCTCAAATATCCTCTTTCCAGGATTTGTAGCAACAAGCTACTTCACCCTACTGCTACCTTTACAGGATCACTGTATACTACAGAATTTCACATGAATGGTACAATTATTCAAAGTCTCCAATGAGGTTCAAGCCACTACTACTGAATACTGATGTCATGTTTAAATAAGTATGGTATTAAAGCAGTGAGTGGCTTTTGATTATTTCTAAACTTTGAGCTATTTTTATACTGCAGCTAGCTGCACCACAAACATAATTAATTCTCTTCTGCTGCCACCTTTCCTGCTGCTGTAATTCCTTCCCAGCTGCTCTCCCACCCAGCTCCCTCTGATTTGGAGCCACCACCTGACAGAGGCAAGCTTTAAAAGCTGAGTTTGTCTTTATTTCCATCAAGAGCAATCACAGCTGCAAGTTTCAGTACCCACGGAGGCTCTTAACTGTAACTTTTTATTAGAAGTGCTAAACTGGGAGTAATAAAAATTCCCAATGTAATAGTTTAATAAAAAGAGGACGTTAAAAGCCAGCATGGCTGTGAAGAAGCAGCACTGAGACTAGAGGTGCCAAATATTTGGGTTTTAAATAGCTAGGCTTGCTCCTGTATATTGTGATTATAAGGAACCCTGTGCAAACCCAGGGCAGGGTGGAGCTGGCTTCATAAAGAGACAGAGGGACAGCCTCAACTCTTCATTCTTCTTGATGATGTTTATAGTACATGTGTATGAGGACATCCTCACGACATTCCTTCTGCTGAGGTGCTGCTTCCGACTCCCTTTCCCCCCATCGTTCTTCCCACACAAAGCCAGCTACTTCCCCACACCTGATTTCTTCAAGGATAGCAAAGATTTACCAAAGCAAAGTCCCCCCAATTTGGCATCCCTGCTGTATTTCCTCCCCTGTTACCTCATCAGCTTCTCCCTTCAAGAAAAAAAAAAAAAAAACAAAATACACAATACCAAGCCATGCAGCACAGATGTATCTCAACACTTGTAGAAATGCTGTAAGGAAAGTTTCAGTTGTCAAAAATGGTTCTAAAATAAACCCTTCTTCCCACCTCTTCTATTGTTTGCTGTTTTAGGGTTTGTTTAGTTTGTTTGTTTGCTTTTTTTAATAAAGGCTAGAAGTTGGCTTTGTGGCCCATAAAAGTCCTAATATTGCATCCTCAACCACAATGAAGCAATATCTTTTGAGAAGATCTGGTTGGTCAGAAGTCATGTACGTGCACAGCTACTCAGGCTAACTACATAAAAATTAGCAAAGACTTAAGAAAAACATAATCTAAGTAACAGAATATATTTTTATTAAAAATGAACTGACAACTCTGCAACATTATTCTAAATAAAGACAAGTAATTTCTTATTCTTGGGATGAAAGGACAGATGGACTTTGGTTAGTGTGTGGCAGTTGTCCTCTGCAATATCAGAAAGGGCTCTCAGCACTACAGTTAAAAAAAAAACAACGATGGTTTTAAATGTCACTTTTGTTTGGATTATTTCCATATGCTAAAGCAAGGTTTTCTAGATTTCAGACAGTTGCTTTTTCCCATACTGTAAATGACAACTAGAGTTGTAGCCTTCTGAAGGTCCAGATAAAGCAGTCCTAAGATGTTATACAAGGAATTTTACAGGTTTATTTAATGACTCTATATAAAATTGTTTATTACTGTGGGAGCACACGAAAGTTAACAGGCAGAAATTATTCAGAGCTATGTAGCATGCAGCATGAAGAACTATCACCATATCAAAACAATGATCACTGCTGGGCACCACAGGAAATGAATAAGAAACTGTCAGGGGAGAGGGAAACTTTGAGGAGGACTAAACCAAGTGAACAAGCATTGTGTCAGTCCCTGAGGGTCACAGAGATCTGAGAGGCAGAGTGAATGAAAAGATGCAGACCCTCCACTCCAGCAGCTCTTGCTGCCAGTCTCAGCAAGTTCCCCTTCAGGGAATGAACAACTTGGATGTGGTTACTGTTTCCAGTCACGCTTTCCATTTTAATTGTCAAAATCTTCCAAGACTCTGTTCCCAGCACTCTTCTCCAAAGACATATATATGTAATATTTCTGTCATTTGATTCTTCCACCCAAGAGCATTCCCATCCAACCCTACTCTGAAAGCATTTGTTTCACCCATTTTAGTATTTGTCACTTGAGAAGTTTCTATTCCCTCTACTAGCAACTGCTGCCCACGAACCTATGTTAGTTCCCAGCCTTCGTTAACTCCCTCTTAAATGACATCTCATCAGGCCATGGAAGGCAGACTATATTTCAAAACATGCCATGTGCATTAGCAATACCTATGAAAACAGAGCAGTATCAATTGCTGCAATGAAGGAGGGAGCACAAATACTGTATTATTTAAAATGTGGAGCTTATACTAATTAAAAGCAGCAAAGAAAGTCGATAATACTTCTTAGATTCATTCTACTCACTTCCTTTCAAATGCAGGTAAACGAACATCACTCCATTTCTTTTGATTTTTACAAAGTCTAAGTTATTACATTTATAATGAAAAATATTTTATATAAATTCCCTTTATAAAGGCCATCACAGATCTTTGATGTGTTTTCAAGATCTTCTGACATCTGTTTTTTGATGAGTTTTTCTGTTCTTTGGATGGTTCTGGGGAATCTTTGCATGCGCGCTTTGGATTAGAGGATAGCATTTTTTTTCATAGCACAAAAGGTATCAGATCCATTTCAGTAGTAAATGAATAAAAATGATTAGGGATTATATAAAGAAATGGCTTTTCAATAGAAAAAAAAATATTATTTTGTGGAAACAAGTACATTCCTGCTAAATTTTCATGAAGATTTTATCAGAAAAGGCTTCTGAGGCTCAGGATTAAGTTGAAATTTTTCTAGCACTCTTTTGCCCATAGACACATACACACTGTGCACCAAAGTTCTGCTCCTCAATTATTCTTACTTCTCAGTGATGATTTTTCAGTGCTCAGTTTCTCACACGGGCTGGTCTGACTCCCAAAAGGGTGGTCTTTCCTACTGTATCCCATTTTACAAAGCCTTCTCCACAGCCTGCCGTAAATGAAACCTGCTGAATTTCTCCATGTAATATTCTGCAACCCTGTCAAAACCATTGAACTGATTTGTGGTCATGGATGAGATGCCAGGTGGGTCTGTATAGAGTAGGAAAAATTTCATGGTGCTACAAAAATACAAAAGATGGGAAAAGCCAGGGACTGGTAATTCTATGTCAATAAATTTCAAGGTCAACAGCATATAATTAAGGGGCAGAATTGTACCACTGGCAAACTGATCTCAATTAAGCATTACATCTTAACATTTTTTAAATGAAAAAGAGAATTAAGGTAACTGGTTTTTAAGATCATACTGTCAAGGAATTTTTGAAGTCTAATCACAGGCTATCCAAAAAGCAAGACTTTCCACCTCTGTTCTCTTCTGTTATTTACAGCTCATACATTTTATTTATACATAACTACAAGTATCCCTACTCCTTCCCCACCGAAGAGTTCCTAGTATTTAAAACATGCATTAAAGGGCTGGTGATAGGATGTTCTATCTATTTTTGTCCTTGTAAATACTGCTTTGCTCAGGGGAGTTGAAATGTTTTGGAATCCAACTTTATTTGGCATTTCTATTTTGGAATAAAAATAGTCAAATGCCAGGCATAACTTCTAAGCAAAGGAGAAGTTCCCTCCCAATGCACACCACTAGTATCCAGCTGAGGAGAGTTATCTATGCACACAGCCCTTCAAAAATACCCAACCACCATTACTCGTCTCATTAATATTAGCAACTTAGTAAATGAAAAGCGGCTCAACATGCTTCTGGAGAAAAATATACTTCTCCCTCTTCTCATAATACATCAGAATGATTTACATAGCAAGGAAGTTTCAGCCTGGTAATTCAGTAATAAAGATAGATAACTTCTATGGAAATTTTATATCAGTCTCTTGTACCAAGAGTAAACTGCTATTTCTTATCATCCTTTCCTTTCTGTACCTAGTGACACCTACTTAAGAGCAGGTGAACTTTGAGTTAGCTCCTTAAGTTTCTTGTCTTTAAACAGCTACCTCAGTGAGAAAAGATGGAAGACCATCTTCACTTTCTCCAGGCTTCTACCTATGGGAGAATATTATCATACATTGAAATGAAAGACTCTATGCTCTCTCTTTCCCAACCAGTTTTCCAAACTGCTTTTTCCATCTGCTTCTACATTTTTTTTTTCAGAACTTTCCCATTTATACTAGATATTGCCAGGCACAAAGCAGTATTTTAAATGAAAGAGCACGTACAAATGCATGTACATCTATTTTTAGTGGTTTGCTTCTGTTTCTCTGTAAATAACTAAGCAGACCAAAATTTAGGGAGAAAAATCAAAAATGCTGTTAATTAAATAGACATGGAATTTGATAACAGAAAAAGCTACGAGTGCTCAGAGAACAGTACTGGAATACCCAACAACCTTGAGACTTTGAGAAATTGAGGAAAAGGTCTGAGAGAAACAGGCAGAACCCAGTAAGGATAAATGCAAAGTGTTACAGTTAGGAACAATCAGCTACAAAAGAAAAAAACAGAAGCAAGCAACCAACAACAATAGGGGGCAATAATGCAATAAGCACCAATTTTCCAGATAAAAATTGCAGAGTCATTGTGGATCCAAAACTGAAATCAGCATATTATTGCTCAAAAACAAACATCATAGTGTGAAACATAGTTAGTATCATGTGATCTATATATGAATTTCTCTATCCCGACACTATTAGTGTCTCAGTTGGAATGTATCATCTGAGCTCTGCAGTTGAAAAAAGATTGAAATCAACCACAGAATGGCTGCAGGAGAGTAAGAACTACCAGAGACCCAGGAAAACGTCACATAATCATATGTCCAAGAAAAATTAAAATAAATAGAAAGGTATATTCTCTGAAAGAGCACCCTGCTGTGATTCTGACTCTAAGTCTCTACATACAAGAGATTAAGGGGAAGAGAAAGAGTTAATAAACTGTTTATCCTCTGAGGGAGAAAGAATAACTAATGCTTAGGAGAGATTCAGGCTACACACTACGAAGTCTTGTGCAGTGAAGACAGCGGAGAACTGTGATACATTGCTTTAGCACTGAGGGTTTTGAAGAACACATTATGGGTACGTTTATCACAAAAAGCTTTGCAGAAGTTATCTTGCCTTGTGGAAAGGCATAGACTAGATGATGGCCTAGGTTTTTTTCAAGCCAAACCTTCCCATAATTTACTATGATGTTTTCAAAAGCTATGTGTTTGTCTGCAAATTTCCACATTTACTCCATCCATGTTAGTCAGATTCATTGCTATTTTTTTCTTCCCTTAAATCTTCTTTCAAAGCACTATGCCATGGTCACCCATCTTTATAGCTGAATAAAAAGCCGTCTGCACACCATAAATATTTGCCCTTCTCCTAGACTGAGCCCAGCACCCCCACAGGAATTCCAGCCACCATAGCATAAGGAGTAAGAAGTTGTGACTGGAAAACCAATCAGACAGAAACCTTCCACTGAGACTGGATGCTGCACTTATTTCCTTGGAGTGTTACCACAGTAATAATTCACAGCTATGATCAGTGGAGCTGTGTAAAGCTTCTTGGCTGCTTTCAGGGTTTCATTACAAAACTGTAACCACACAAAATTAATCAAATGTTTCAGCAGACCAGAGTGTTTTAGTATTAAGACACTCTGATAAATGGGGGGAAAGGACAGAGAAAAAAAAAAAAAGAAAAAAAGAAAATCTTATTTTAGGTAGAAATTAAACAATAGGTGACTTAATGTGTAACCACTTCAACCATTAGCATCTGTGTTTTATCAGCAAAATAGGCTTGAACTGGAAACTGGAACACAGATATCCAAATTGAGAGGATCTGGGGTTTAAAACTGAACCTGGATTTTCATTTTACAAATGACAGTATTTATAAAGTGTAGTATTTGTCAAGCTATGGGCCAGACTTCTAATACCTTTGCTGATTTCCCTACTTATGTATTTTAATTTATTAGTAATTATTGTTCTAAGATTATAATTTTCAAGTTCTTCTTTCTTGTCTCTCTTGCCTCTATTTTTTTCCACATTAGGGCTTTTTCCTTCAAATTCTGGGACAGCTTCCATTGGAGTATAACAGATATCAGTCCTCACATTTTCATTTGTATTTTACCCAATCAATACAAACACTCCCTAACATGCCATGCATGCAAAATATCATCTTGGCTACTCTTTTGTTGCATGAGCTGGAAGAACTTTACCACTCTGTTCACCTTCCTAACATATCCAGTGAAAGAGCTGGCTCTGAACACATTATCTCCTGAGATCTCCAGACTTCACTGCAATACAAATAACTCATAACAGTCCAAATCCACCAATCATGCACTCCCACAGAAGGAATTCTGAACCATAAATCTTCTCCACTTCTGCTCAGAAAGTTTGTTTTATTATATTTCATACGTCACATGCTGCCTGCAAATTCAAGGGCATTTTCCAAATGGACATTCTTATACAGTTCAAGAAGTTCTCAGACAATATAAAGGTAGCTGGATGGTGTCATTCCAACCAAAGATGATAAGAGAGCATGTGGGTTTGGTGTGTTCTTAAAATGAATATAAGGAAACATATTTATAACAAAGGTACAAATAATATCCCAGCTTCCAATCCGAGGTTTGTTCAGATCTGGAGAGTCAGCAGGATAACAGTACACAGGTTTGGAAATTAATAGACAGAGGGAAAGTGATGAACCTCCTGCTCTAAAATGCATTTTATCCACACATATAACTTTTGTTACCAATAGTTGGAGATATGCAGATATACCAAATCAGACTGCATATGGATGGCACTGCATTGTGACACAATAGGATACAGATTGATAAGGTTCTTTATATTAATTAAGCAATGATATGAATTGGTTTGTATACAAAACATCTGCATAAGATGATAGGATTTTACAGGCTTTACAGCCTGCAACATGAGATGAAGGGAGTTAGTAGTGTTTCTGTCTTTGTGGCCAACCATAAAATTTGCAAAAGTCTGTCTGCACTTTTCTCTCCGTGGAGTCATCTCACAATAGTTCCAAGAGCCCTCCTCAACTTCACCAAAGATCAGTTTATAATATAAAGAAACTCTCAGCCAATCTGTAAAGTAAGGATATGGCTTCCCCATATCAAACTGTCCGGCAAGGATGCACTAAGTAATTCTGTAAAGCATCTTGGAAGTCCTGGAAAAACCCTGCTGTAGGAAGGCAATGAGTTACTTTCCCAGCAAGAAGCAATTAATTGATTGTGTGCATGACTATTTTTAGCACTTTTTTTTTTTTTGTAAGAAAATTAGTTGATTAAAAACAAATTATGTAAGTACTACATAATTCTCACATTCCAGTAGGAACAATTGTTCAGAGTAAGCAGAGGGAAATTCAAGTCATCTTGAAAAGGATTTACAACCCACAGAACTAGCATATGTTCTGAGAAATTGGATTAACTGATTCTCTCTGAAATAAAGACATCAAATATATTTCCTGGCATTTCTACTACAATCATCTAATTCTACCTTCACACAAAAATAACTTGTCAAAGCAAAAAGAGTTAGACACAAGTTCAATACAGTGCATATCTAGTACTTCAGGTTTTTTATATATTCATAATAAATTAATACAGTTTAAATAACAGCTTTACATCAGACCCTAGCTTTGCATTAGCCATCATTAAAAAAAAACAAACACACCCCCCCACACACACACACAAAAAAAAACACCAAACCAAAAAAACACAACATCACACATTAACTATTCCCTTAGAAAAAAGAAACCAACCAGGAACTGAAACAACACAGATCCTGATAATAAATGATGCATATTCCTCATTCTGTCATCATTATATTTCTCATTCTCTTGTCACTTCACTTTGAAACTCAGTGATGGAAATACATTGCTTTACCCCTGCTACTATTGGTATAACTGGATTGTATCAGCTTTCTAAGTCTGAATCATCATAGGAAATAGCCCTTCACTGATCAGAAAAAAAAAAAATTAAAAATGAAATAATTCAAATATGGAGTCTTCCCCATTTTCTGACCAAAGTCTAGTTTTTATCCCACACCAAAGTGGAGAAGGAGGTATTGGTGTCTGTGTAAGGCAGACTGGCCATCTGCAGCTTTACATGCCTGGTGGAAACTATTCAAATGTCCTTCAACCTACACATGCCCATAGCTTTACTTGCTGTGTAGCAAAGTGTCCAGAGTAGACCTTAACAACCAAGAAAAAAAAAAAAAAATGGTTCAGAAGCTACCTTAAAAATCTGTTTTAAGCCCACACTTAATCAGAGCCATCTCTAGTTATTATTCTCCCACCAAAGAGGGGAACTCCTACTCCTAAGTAGAGAAAGAAGCTATACTCACAGTCAGTGCTGATAAAAAGCAAATATATAGCAGACTTTATGTTCTTCACAAAATACATCAAGAATCTCAACACTCACTCTTATCAACTTTTCCTAATGTATTCTCTCTACCTTAATGATGACACAGATAAATCTCAAGTGCTAGTCTTTGCATATGGTGTGTTGGTACAAGGTATAAGGAACTGACTACATCAAACCTTTTAGCTCTAAGCAAACTCTGAACTCAGTTTTGATATCTTAGCCCAAAGCAGTAAACCCAATAAACAGGAAAGAAACACCACAGCTAGTTTACTAAGACACCAGAAAGACATTTTTAGATTCCCAGAAAGAGGAAGAAAGAACAATTACTGCATTCATATCTTAAGACCTTGTTATATAATCTGTACCAAAACCTCTATTAAAGCTCAGATGGTCAATCACATTTCTATTGTTTGGTTGTTTGTTTTTTGTTTTTTTTTTTTAAAAAAATAATTCATTGAAGAAAAGCATCTGATGTATTTCTTCACTCAATTTCTGAAATATTCCATATTCAACAGTACAGTCAGTTGGAAAATCTTCATCAAAAAGTGTTAACAATTTTTTTTTCCGTAACTGGAGTTAAAAAACCCCAACACAATATAAAAATAATCTCTTTTATTTTTGGTTTATGAAAATCAGAAAGAAATTAAGAGTTTGTTCCAATCAAATACAGATTAATTTTCTTAACTGTCAATTTTCTTTCTGGAAAGTCCATCTTACCCAATTCCAAATCAAGATGCTCCTGTAGCTTTCCATGCCATAATTGCTGAGTTCCTCAATCTAATTTACTTATTTTCAGAACGGTAATACAAAATTAGGAAGTGCTGTAATACTCATACTGCAATTTGTCGCTGTAGGTGGGTTTCAGTGGCCTAAACACACACTTGGAATGCCATTTACATGCTCTAGGCTAACTCATCTGTCCTCCAGCTGCCATCCCTGAAAAGTGTGGGTAGAGTGCCCATACCTCCAACACTGTAAAGGTCTTTAACAGCCTTTAATTTCCCTGAGGGGCCTCACCTGGGATTTCCATCTATGCACCCTCTGGCTGTGTGCCCAGAAGCTCCAGCCTGGGCCTTTGGTATTAAATTAAAATGTGTCATAGGTTCTTGTTTCTTTTCCTGTTCTTGTGGTGTTTGAATTTGACATCACACTGAACTTGTTTCCTTACTGATGCTTGACACCGCTGGTAGGAACAACTGCTGCTGCCACCACTGTGCTCTGCTTGCCTGGTTTCAGTGCTGTGCGACCATGCCCTGCAGGTGAGCTTGTAGCCTGGCCAGTGCTGGGGCTATCCTCAGCTTCCTGCTTATCCTTAGGAAATAACTCTGTTCTTACTGTTCTCATACATCATTAGCACCACACAGATGTCTGAGGTACTCCTGCATACATGAATTCTACCCCATAATTCCTTTTTTTTTAAAAAAAGAAAGGACACAAAAAGAACCATACATATTAGTATCCTACTCACGTAACCTTTTAGCTACTCAACTCTAAATGAAGGCTCTCAAGACTTCTGCTCAGCTGCTGTCCAACTACAGAATTTATCTCAGCTTTCTGACTCCATCTTCATTACTGAAGCTCCATGGCCTTCAAGCAGGCTCAGAAGTCAGGCTTTAATAGAGCTGAGCTACTTGGCAACCAACCATAACAGAGCTGCCTCCCTACCAGCACTGTCTATGGGTTTCTTGGCTGTATTCCCACTGGATAGCATTTTGGGATCCAGCTTACAAGGTACTGCCATAGAGCCTCTATGGTATGGGTAGCAGTGTATTGCAAATCTGAACTGATTTTGCTGTCCCTAAATTACATTCATTCATGGTTACACCGAAAATTGACAGTGTAGAAAAATTAAGTCCTTTCCCTTGAATGACAGGTTGTACTGATTCCTGAACCACACTTTAGCTTCTTTGGCTCTGCCTTTCATTAACTATCACTAACTGTAAAAAGAAAAAGGCAGCTAGAATCAGGATAAGGGAATCATAATTCCGCTTTAGTGGATCACAGGGTTTTTAGCATGGAAATACTATGGGCTGATTTTTCTGTGTCATACTTGAACTTACACTGCAGAAGAACAGGAGGCTCTGGAGGCAGAGCACTGTGGGGTCTGTTGGCACTGGGTCACTGCTGTGAATCCAATTCAGGTCAATAATAATGGCAGGTTAGTTGCCCATGTTACTTTCACTGATTGCCTCAGTCTGTAGAGGATCAATAGCTACAAATAGCCCATCACCACAACTGTTATTATTCTAGTAAATTCATCAAGATTTTTAAATACCAAAATAAAGATGCAATAGATCTTATTCTCCTTAAAGGCTACTTTTAAGACTAGATTAAAAACTCTGAGTGGGGCCCCTATAGCAGGAAGAATATATATTTGCCCCCCTTCTCCAGTGTACCTACAGCAGATAAGTGGTCATGATTCCATGAGTTCAGTTTCTATACACTTTTGCTTATATAAAAATTTTTATTTTTATCTTGTATAACCAAATATTAATTTATTTTCTGAACATCAAGTTGTCTTTGATTAGGGAAGAATTTGTCTGTTAGCCTTAGTTTAAGTTTATTAAAGGCTATACATGTATATATATATATATGGTCTCAGTTAAGCTCTAAGGCAAGAAATGCCCAGGTAGACAATATTATCTATGCCATTTAACAGTAACAAACAGGAAAAAAAAATAAGTGTATGGACATAACCTCTATCTTTAAGAGCCAGTTTCAGCCACCTAGCACTACAAAGACTAAAACTCCATCATAATCATAGTTCTTACACAACACCATGACAATGCAAACAAAGCTGTATGAGTGCTTTAGCTACAATATTTTTCCAAATTGTTTGGTGCTCTGTAGAAGATAAACTTAACACAGTTCCCCTGTAATACTCATTTAGGATATACAGAAAAACCTTTGTCATGTTTAGTCTTAAATTATCAAGATGTATTCAACTACAGTAGTAGCTTCTGAGAAAACATTTTGAGTCCTACAAGCACAACTGAGTAATGGCCCTGCTCTTATGACATCTACAAACATGGGAAAACCCTGAAGTACAAGAAAGCAGACAGTTAAGGCTGAATATTTTAGACCTATAATAAGAAGCCACAGTGCATGCAACAGAGTGAGACGGATGCATTAACTTTATCTTAACTGGATGTCTTAACTTTATCTCCCCATCCACCAAGACTGAACACTGGGAAGGCAGCATTAGCAATTCCAAGGGGAAAAAAGCTTTGCACTTCTGCTAGAGTGATCCCATCTGGCCTAATTAAATGATCTGCATTGACAGACTTCTGGGGAAAGTCTCATTGTGCTCTTCCAGCTGGAGGATGAAAACGCAATTGAGGCCTGCTTGAGGGAAATAATATGGAAGTATGTCCCAGGGAGAAAAGATGTGTCTAATGTTTTTAAAAATGCAGGAGCAGCAGGTGAAGATGAAGTCTATGGAAGCATCATCCCCAGTTTTATAAAAAGCCAGTGACCCACTTTCTGCTTAAGATAAAGGTACCACCTGCAGGTCTAGGTCCTTCTCTGTGCACGAGGCCAATGAAGAACCAGAAAGGAAGATTTCCTACAGGAGAAAGTGCTACTGAAACAGAATATGAAACACTGAATGCAAATTAAGCTATGGTTAGTCACATAATGAGTAGATGAAAATAAGAGCAGAATGAGCAAATCATAGACTAATTACAACAGAATATGAAGAACTGCCAGCATCAAGCACTCGGATACTCTAAGAGAGGTCCCATGAAAATGATAAGCCATTTAAATGTGGAGCCTTTTCATTTTCTGTCTTTTCCTGAGCTCTTTGGAACCATTTTGTATTTTTTCTCTAATCCATAGTAAAAAAAAAAAATAATAAAAAAAAAAATCGTTTTTCCCTCATGACTACTGACTATCACTCTTTAAACTAGTGTCCTGTGGTCCAAGAAGGGGGTGTTCAGGCTGGGACATTTAACCTGGCACAGTGGTGCACAGTATTTCTCCTCCTTGCTTCCCCAAAGTTGAGTCGCAGGAAGCCCACAGATCATTCTTCACACAGACAGGGATGCTTTGGGATTTTCTATTTAATATACCCAAATATAGCTACAGGATCAATATATTTAGATCATGTAGCTTTTCAAGTGCATCCCCCACCTGTTCAGTGGTAACAACATTCATATAAACCAGTGAATTACAGCAAGAAGGTGTGTTCTTTGGCTCTTGTATTAACATCTTGTTTCATCTGTTAACTTTGTAATTGTTGGATTTTTTTAATAAAGTCTTTTGCAAAATAGCAAGAACACCACAACCTCTTTAGACTGAGATGCACTACATCTGCTTGTGAAGTGTTGTAGAAGGCCAACTCTCTCACTACATATACACACACTAAATAAGGTAAAAATGCTCTATTTGAGAGACTTAAACTGGGACAATGGTGACTTTTGGGCACTGCAACAAGAATTAAAGTAATGAAACTAACTCTGGCCCATCACATTCAGTTTGAAGGTACTTATTTTAAAACTGGACTCATGGAGCTCTTATCACTTCATTTGATCTGAGTAGCACACAAATCACATTGCCAAAGATCTTTGCATTTCTATAGCGTTTTTGAGATTTGTATTACTTAGTAGTCTTGTACTCATTGTGATGTAACTCTGAGAAACAGATACATATTAAAACAGATGATCACAGACCTCGCTCAATCTATAATTTATGTGCAAACTGAGATTTTCTGTGAATTTCAAATGAACAGCATAATGACACATTTCACATCAATTTTTTCTTGTGCTAGTATCGCCTGGAAACATAGGCTTTTTCAAGAGGTCACTGTGAGTTTCATTACCTGTCATAAATTTGAAGATAAAAACCTCAGTACCTATGCAGATTGCACACAACTAATGACATTTCTTTTTAACTGTATTCTCAAGTAACCGAGTAAAGCTCTAAATCTGATTACATATCTAAATCTGCAGTGTAATCTAGATGATAGGCAGATGCAACCCTAGCCATCAGATTACATGTTCAGCCAAAAAAAAAAAATCTGTGGGGATGAAATGACAAATGACAAATATATGCTATTGATCTTAAAATAAGAAGCCTTAGGATGAAAAATTTGGATATCTATATGATGCTTTAACTCATGACTGCACTCTATGTGCACACAGATCTGTGGAAGGCACATCTGTGCTACTTTTAAGGTCTCTTTCTATTTATGTCATTGTCCGTTTTATCATAGTTCTCTTTTAACCTTCCGTCCTCTCTGTTTAAATGAGTAAACTAATTCATTTCAAAATCCCCTTTTTCACAGAGAAGATGCAAGTTCTCAAAACTGTAAGGAACTTGCCACCAGTGGAAAATAAAAGAGACATTAATATGACTAACGAATAGCTTATTAAACCAAGAACGAAAGGACTCAAGCAGAACTCTCAGCTGTTTCAGCACTGCTGCAGAACCTATGGCATATCAAATTATTTCCCTGCACCTCTCCCTTTCTACCCCTTCTCTTCTGCTTTGATATCAATTTTCAAAGTTTCTATTGCTGCCTGTATGAAGACAGCTGAAGACTACAGCACCCAACACCATATTGCAAAATGGCTCAGCCACAAACCAGTAACACGAAGCTACTGCTTTCTGTTGTGTGGGGTTTTTTGGCAATATTTTCCAGAAAGTCAAGAGAAACAAACCAAAAGGCTTCCTCCACTAGGTTTTGGTTAGAATGAAATTCAGAGTACAAGAAAAATCAGATACATGTTTTATTGTTCTAAAACACAGTACTTCCTAGAACCAAGAGCTTTCTTTTAATGCCTGCTAGAGTTAAGACTAAAAAAATATACAGTATTTCTCCACTGATCACAGTGGTTCCAGGTTTGCTTAATGGCTTTAGTATTTTCCCCAGCCACAAATCCTTTGCCATTAGAGATTTTGAACTTGTGCTTCCCTTGTTCATGTGCTCTAGATGAGATTCCACTCCTGGAATTGTGATGACTCTCCTGGTGTCGGTACCACTGGCAACTCAGCTTCTCTGCAGCTAAGTTTCCCTTAGCAGTTCTGGCTGATCAGTGCTGAAAGGAGCAAACTAAACAAAACAAAAATGTGCCTAAACTGAGAGAAGTGAGACTACAGTGGTTGTGTGTTTGTAGCAAGTGGATTAGTTGAGTGGGAAGAGGTCATCTTATGTAGCTGCTCTTCTGTGTACTACTGTTATATCTAAGGGTATAAAACCTAAGTAGAATTATAAATTTAATAGACTCCAGAAAAGACAATCTGGCTTCTGCTAGTGTTTATGCTTTATAATTGCTAACAAAAATCCAAAAGTAGGAACAAAAATCCACACCTATAGTGACACAATATTCAATGTCCTCATTTTCAATGAGAATTATATTTTTATTTCTCTTTATAATAGCAATAACTAGTTCCAAAACAGACAATCCCTATATTTAATGACCAGCTAGGTTAAGAACCTCAGGCAATGCCAAGAGCATCAACTCCTTCGTCAGCCAGCAAGTGCCAGGAAATACCTGTCCCTGAAAGTTGTTATCCTTAGATAAAAAGTATTATACACAACTGTAGAAAGAGAACATGGTGTTATACTTGCTTACAAAACTCCAGCTTTGAGTTTCTGACCTATTCGTTTTTTAAATTAGTGTTACCCATTCTACCTAGACATATATATCATAACACTAATCCTTAGTGAGAGGTAGCAGAGAACATAGCATCATTTTTTTTAATTACAGAATTGCTCCTTGGTGTGGCTTACAGTCAAGGTAAGTCTAAATCCCCTGTCTTCAAAGTAAGTCCACTATCAAATGTATATTATATTAGTGATTTTGACTCACTTCTCAGATTTTGTGGGTACAGAGGATATGGTGCTGGGTTTAACCTAAGAAATAGCCCTTTAAAATAGGTCAGTACCAATCCATAGAAGCAATTGATCTGAATGATCTTTTAATTATATGAGCAGGGTGTAAGGATAGCCTTCACCGGAAAGATTTTTTTTTGGCTCAGACTTGTTCCACCCTTGGTTATGGGTTGCAGGAAATAACCAAATTGTATTAATGTTTAGAATGTACTGTAGTGTCCATAAACTTCTCCCTCTCTACTCTTGCCCAGGTGTTGAGAAAGATGCAACTTAAGTGATCACTGGTGGGAGAACAGTATCTAAGCCTCAGTTGCATGTGTGCAGCAGAACTAGAGATCTTAATTTTTATTATACACATGGATTTTAAGATGCCTAAGTATGAACACTTACAGTAATTACATAAAGTCCAAAGAAACTATTTTATTTACCAGAAACTACCTTGTTACGTTACAGAATACTTCTGTATGTAACCAATGAAATAAATAAAAGTTTGCTTCCAGTTTAACAACATGAAGCCTTAATATATTTTAGCAGTATTCAACAAACACTGCTTATCAAAAGAATGGAGATACTTAATCGAGACATTTACAGTAACTTCCCACAGTAGCATCTGATTACCTATAGTCACAGCTAGAAAGCAGATCCAGCAGTGGCGCTATTATTGTGTGAAAATTAAAATAACAACTGCTATTTTTGTAGTTAAACATAGGATGCAAAACCAGCTATTATAAAAGATTCCTGAATGGATCCTCGTTGGCTCTGCAGCATTCCAAAGGGGTGGCCTAATCTGAAGGCACCCCAAAGCACAGCTGAATTTGCAGTCCAGGACTCTGCACCACCATCTGTTCAGCATTCTGAACTGCCAGGCTCATCTACTTTCAGCCCAAAAATACATTTTTTTATGGCACAAACTCATTTTTCTATGAGCAATTAAGGCAGCTCCAGGAGACAGATTATTAGAAGATGCACTCAAGTCACTGAAATGTTAATTGGATATTCTGGACCAGCCAGAAGAAAACAAGTCCATTTTCCAAAGTTTAACTGACTTAGAAGGCCTAGTGAAAACAGACCAACCTACTGTCCTCAATGAAACAAATCAAATCCTGCTCTCAGAGTTCCACAAGTGTGCACTTCATCACAGCTATATGTGAATATGCATGCAGACTATAAAATTACTGTTGAATGATAGTAAAAGTTGCAGGAAATAATTTCGCATGTTTCATGGAGAATTTTCAATAGACATCCCTTGCTACATCTTGGCAATAAAGCAGCAGCTGGGTAAAGAAATGGAATAATATGAATTGTGACAAGACCATATTAAAAATAGAATTTCTCTTTACATCATATTGTGGTTTAACATCAGACTGCCACAAAGAACCAGGTGGCAGCCCTGTTTGTTCAAACACCTTGCAGCGGTGAGGAGAGGATTGGAAGAGACAAAATTCGTGGGTTGGGACAAAAACTATTTAACAGAACAACAAGTAGAGCAAGGAAAACAGTAACACAGATGGGAAGGATATAAACACGATTACGATACCGACCGACCACAGTCCCAGACTGCTGCCGACACCGCCCCCCCCCC